>UESW01001915.1:281237-326126 GCA_900491605.1 Calamus simplicifolius | reverse complement strand
GGTGTCGGCTCCAGGATGCTCAAAAAATAAGCGTTCTGTCCCCGCATCGGAGTCGGCTCCAGACACTGTAAGTGTCGGCTCTGAAACTCTAGGTATCGGCTCCGAAACTCTAGGTGTCGGCTCCGGATCGTATCAAAAATCAGATTAAAATTGAATTGGCCATGGGGTCGGCTCCAGACTTTCTAGGTGTCGACTCTAAGCTCTGAAACTTTAAAATCTCTGATTTATATTTGATTCAAAATTTATTTCTTAATTCCTTTAAATTGATCAAATAAAATTAAGTCCTGAAACACTTATAAAATCCATTAGTAATCAAATAAATATACTCAATTCCTTTATTAATCATCAAAATCAATAAATGGATCAACAATCAATAACAACAAAACTATATCTTTTTCCTCCTAGACTAGTGTTCTTGTAGGACCGAATAAATCCATATGCAAGAGTTCCAAAGGTCTAGTGGTTGAAACTAAATTCTTTAATTTAAAAGATAGTCGGGTTTGTTTTTCAAATTGACAAGCATTGCAAATCTTATCTTTTTCAAAAATGAGTTTCGGCAAACCATGCACTAAATCCTTCTTAACTAATTTAGATAATAAATCCATGCTTGCATGAGCTAGCCTACGATGTCATAACCAACTATATCAGTTTTATTATTTGTAGCAACTAGGCAATCAACATTTTGATCATGCAAATCATTTAAATTAACAATATATACATTATCATGCCTATGACCAATAAATTTCATTTCATTTGCAGGAATTTTAACAATGCATAAGGATGATTCAAATGTAACTTTAAATCCTTTGTCACATAATTGACTAATGCTGAGTAAATTGTGTTTCAGTCCTTTCACAAGTAAGACATTATCAATATAAGCATGAGGTGTGATACCTATTTTTCCAATGTCAATTATTTTTCTTGTCCATTATCACCGAAAGTAACAACACCTCCATCTTTTGCCTCCAAAGTGATGAATTGCGATTCATCACCTGCCATGTGTCTTGAGCACCTGCTATCCAAGTACCATTGTCTTTTAGTTGCTCGGGTCGCAAGACACACCAGCATACACAAATTTAAGTTTTGCTCTTAGGTACCCAAGCTTTCTTGGGTCCTTTTGGGTTAGTTAAAATAGTTCCTTTGGAACCCATATTTTTCTCACATTGTGTGTGTGACAAGTATAAGCTTTATGTCCTGATTTTTCACATTTAAAGCATATAATTTTAGTAGAATCATCAACATGCACATAAATATTTTTAAAAATTTTTGTCTTTCAAAAGGATTATATCCAAGACAGCTCTATTATAAATAGCTCTTTGACTATTTAAAATCATTTCTAATTTTTCTGAGATCAAAGCAAATCTATCAATAATTGGTTTTAATCTATTTACTTCATTTTTCAAATTTTGGTTTTCCTTTAGCAATAATTCATTGTCTTTTGAAATTCTTTCTTTTTCAAGAGTAAGATTTTTAATTTCATTTTTTAAATCTTTGTTCTTTGAACTTAAGTTTGCAAAATCATCAACAAGTTCATAAAATGTACCATATAATTCGTCAAAAGTAAAGTCATCTAAAAAGCTAGGACTTACCTCATCATTATCTGCCATGAAGCATACATTTGCGACTTCAGTTTTCTCTTCATCTTCTGAACTTGTAACTTCACTATCGCTCCATGTAGCCATCATTGCTTTTTTTTATTCTTTTGAATCCTTTCTTTAATAGTGGACATTCTGGTCTGATATGTCCAGGCTTTTTACACTCGTAGCATGTAGGAGGTTCACTCCTTTTCTTTTCTTTGCCATGATACTCTTTGGTAAATTGCTTTCTTTTTTCAAACTTCTTTCTTTTCATAAACTTCTTGAATTTTCTAGAGATAATTGCCATTTCATCATCTTTCTCTGTCACTCGTGGTTTCCTCACTTTCATTATCTTAAGTTGCACTCTTTAATGCCATAGTTCTTTTCTTCTTTGATTCATCTTCATCAATATGTTGTCGTTGCTGAAGCTCATGAGTCATCAAAGAACCAACTAACTCTTCAAGTGATAAAGTGTTAAGATCTTTTGCTTCTTGTATTGCAGTAACTTTGGCTTTCCATGACCTAGGCAAAGATCTTAAGATTTTTCTAACAAGATCACTGTTAGCATAAGATTTTCCAAGACTTTTCAGTCCATTAATAATATCAGTAAATCTTGTAAACATATCGGTGATATTTTTAGCTGAATCCATATTAAATAATTCATACTTATAAACAAGCTTATTTATTTTGGATTCCTTGACTTGATTAGTACCCTCATGAGTGACTTCAAGTCTATCCCAGATTTCTTTAGCAGACATGCAAGTAGATATACGATTAAACTCATTTGCATCAAGACAACAATAAAGAACATTCATAGCTTTTGCATTTAATTGAGCTAGTTTCTTATCTTTCTCATCCCATTCAGATTCAGGTTTTGGGATATCAAGATTATCAATCTTAATAGTGGGTGTGTGTGGTCCATTAATTATGATTCTCCATAAATCATAATCAAGTGCTTGAATAAAGATTTTCATTCGTGCTTTCCAATACGTGTAATTTATTCCATTGAACAAAGGTGGTTATTAGTTAAATGTCCTTCAGTTAACATAGATCCCATTTGGATTACTACTGATCTTTGGCTCCAAGCTAATTAAAGCTATAAAATCAAGAGCATGCTACTCTGATACCACTTGTTGCCCAGATGTAGCAACCATAGAGGGGGTAAATTGGGTTATTAAAATTAATTACTAGCGCAGATATGTGCTTTATCACTAATTAAAATTTAATAGGCAGCGGTGTAGTGAAGTGCACAGAACAATATCACAGAAATCAAGCAATCACAAACACAAGAGAGTTTATAATTGTTCGGTGCCAAACTCAGCACCTACGTTCACTCCCAAAAACCTTTTAGGAATTTCACTCCAATCATATCACAACGATTACAACCTCTAGCCTTTTTCGGCTAGTCCTCTTGTTTCACAGCACTAGAAAGTCAATCCCTAGCCTTACCCGGCTAGTCCTCTTGTTTAACGGCACAAGGAAGCCAACAATAACCAAGGGTTAAATCTAACCCTTTTACAAGAATGTTCATAATAGATAAGAACAAATAGCTCCTAACATGAGCAAATATTCAAAGAAAGCTCTTTCTCTTCTTTTTCTCTTTTAGATTCATCATTTTGTTCGTCTAATCTTAGCTATTTAAAGCATTTCAACATCAAAAATATCTGTTAGACACATTTGAAATAAATGAAAAGTAAAACGGGAAGAAAATATAACCGTTGAGATTATTTTCCTTGAGCATTGAATGCACTGAATCCATTTGAGGAAGGAATATCTCTGCCATAATCCAAGAGATCAAAAGTTAGTATAGCTGAAAATAAAAATTAAAGAAGAGAGAAAGAGTGAGAGAGAGAGAGCACGCCCAAGCTTCAAAGAGGTAGCTAGCTAGAATTAATTCAGTTAGCTGAAACACTCGGCCAAGAAGAAGCACAGAGTTTCCATTAGCTAACTAAAAGGAGATTCCAGTTAGCTAAATTTGAAAACTCCACGGCATGAGGGAAAGGTTCAGCCAAAATAATAAAGTAGTTAGCTCTTTAGCTAACTATAGCAAGGAATCACACGGCTTTGAATTTCATCCCAAGAAAAGTAGTTAGCTCCTTAGCTAACTAACACAATAAATCATGCGGCCAGGTGAGAGAAAAAAATCCATAAAGTAGTTAGCTCTTTAGCTAACTAAAGCTTGCATCCACATGGCTTGAAGAGAGGGGTAGTTAGCTCCTTAGCTAACTATATTCAAACTTTCATGGCATGAGGAATCCACCGCCCAAGTGTAGCTAACTCAGCAGCAACCATACGCCCAAGAGAGAGGTAGCTAGCTCCTTAGCTAGCTAAGCTTTGAGTCCACATGGCTTGGGGAGGAGATAGTTAGCTTTTCAGCTAACTAAAATAGGCAACGTCATGGCTTGGAGAAGTGCACACGGCCTGGAGAAGTGGTAGTTAGCTCCTCAGCTAACTAGAATACTCATCCACATGGCTTGGAGAAGTCCTGCAAAAAATAGTTAGCTAACAAAGAAGAATAGTTAGCTCCCAAGGTAAAGCAGTTAACTAACAAGGCATTCTAGCTAGCTAAGAGAGACAACCAGCTAGCTTGCTAGTTAGCTAAATACAAGCATGGTTCGGCCAACACTATAACAGGGAAAAATAGTTAACTAAAGAATGAAATCAGCTAGCTAAGAAGGAGGACAAATTAGCTAGTCAACTAACCGAATCCAACATGCATTCGGCTAGCATAGAAACAGGCAAAAGGTAGTTAACTAAGGAAGCAACTTAGCTAGCTGAGAAGGAGGCTAAGCTAGCTAACCAGCTAGCTAGGAATGAGCATGGTTGGCTAGCATAGAAGTCAGGGAGAAGTAGTTAGCTAAGATAGAATTCCAGCTAGCTAAGAAAGGAACCAGCTAGCTAGCCAGCTAACTAAAATAAGCATCCATTCGGCCAGCACAGTGATAGGAAAAATAGCTAACTAAAGAATACATCCAGCTAGCTAAGAAAAGTGGAAAGCTAGCTAACCAGCTAGCTAATTCAAGCATGCAATCGGCTAGGCTTATGGCATGGAACAAATAGCTAGCTAGCAAGGGAAAACAACTAGCTAAGAGAGGAGTTAAGCTAACTCCCAAGCTAGCTACAATTATCATGAATTCGGCCAGGCACAAAACCAAGCCAAATTGGCTAGCTCCAGGGCATGATAAATTAATTAAAATGGCTGGGGTATACTTCCATAAAATTTTTGCTTGATAAGGCTCATTGTAAGGCACATGTACTTCCCTGCATTAATCTTAGTTTTCACAATAAATAGAATTAGTCTTCACTTAATTATTTTGTAATCATCAAAATCAATTTAGGGTCAACACATTCAATTTCTCAAAAACCACTCGGGCCGGCCGAGCAACCCCGGTAATTTCTCGGTGGCTCCATGATCATAAGGATACCCCCGGACCGGTGCAAGAAACCTTCGAGGCGGTTCAAGTCCTATGGTCTCGGTGGCCTCAGTCAAATGCCCGAGCCGGCTGAGCAACCCCCGAGGTATTTTCAAAATGACATTGGTGGCTCCGTGATCATAAGGATACCCCTTAGACCGACGCGAGAAGCCTCCGAGGTAGTTCAAATCTTGTGGTCTCGGTGGCCCCGAGTCAACGCCCGGTTGGCCGCGAAACCTCTAAGGCGGTTTTATTTCAGCCCCAACAGCCTTATATTTGGCTCAGCGGCATCATTATAACCTCAATGGTTTTATTGTAGCCTTATGGCTCTATATTTGCTTCAGCAGCTAACGGCTCACGTTGGCCAATTAGAAGCCCCCTTAAAGTGGGGCGGGCATCCATTCTCATTAGGAGAGGATTGCTAGCTGCCCTCAGCTAGTCAAAGAGAGCATGCAGATGTGCACACAAAATAGCAAAAAAAAAAAAAAAAAGAAAGAAAAAAAAAAGAAAGAAAAAAAAGAAAAAAGAGAAGAAAGAAAGATAAAAAAATAAAAAAAAAAAAAAAAAGAAAGAAAAAAAAAGAGACAAGTGCAAAGGTAAAAGTTCTACACTCCTTTAGCTCGGCGGTTGCAAGGCCCACAAGCTCAAGGAGTGTATGAGGCATTGATGGGGCTGGTTGACCCCATAGGCAATAATGACAGCAATTTCTAGCTCTCAAGACGATTTTCTTGAACGGCCATCCTTGGCGCCCTATTTCTGAGCGGTCTTCTTGAACGGCCCTATTTCGGCCTTCTTGAACGGCTCCATTTCTAGATAGCCTTCCTAAACGGCCTCCTCTCAAGAGCCTTCTTAAACAGCTTAATTTCTAGACGGCCTTCCTAACGGCCTCTTTTTTTTTGCTCGTCGAGGGATGCGATAGGCATTAAATGATTTCATCCACGGCTTTGCGACAAGCGCTCGATTGTGACAAGTGCTCGGTCATAATGAAGAGAGAGAACAAGTCACATCGAAGGAGCATCTAATGGTGAAGAAATGGTGATAATGACTTGGAGAGCATTTAATGGAGTGGAGTATTCAATGGTCAAGTCACGGATGCATATTACAGCAAGAAGAAGACAACGAAAGAAGTCCTCGACGGCCTTCTTGGGTATCCTCTTCCTCGATGGCCTTCCTAGGCAGCCTCTTCCGCATGGCCTCTTTTTGAGCAGCCATCCAGATGGGCAGCCTTTTTGGGCGGAACTCCACCACAAAGATGGCTCCTTTTGCATTTATGTGCCAGAGCATTTATGGTCTTCCGATGGCATACATCCCATTGCATCCGCCCTCTAAGGCATTTATTACCTTATTTCCTCCCATGTATTAAGGCATATATGGCTATCACGTTGGCCTCCTTGGTCCTATGCATGAGAAAAGATGCGTAAGAAGCAAGGACGAGGAGTTCCTGACTCCACGCCTCATGGAAGTTCTCGATGGCCTTTTTAGGCTTTCGTCCTCGATGGCTCCTAGTTGTCCCACTTTAGACTGCGGCAACCCGACTCTCGACAAGCAAGGAGGCTTACGAACCTGCTTGCATGGAGCCTACATGCCTGGCTCCACCATTGTCCGTGCATGCACAGACGGGATAGTGCCTGTAGCTCTGACATGCCATTAAGAAGCAAGCATCTCCATAAAGATGATGAGAGACCATATCCCAAGACTGCAGGCTCCACTATTGCTGCCATCATCTTAAATGCTTTGATAAGTTGTAGCACCTTAGGTCTCACGAAATCAACCCTGACATTCCACCCACCAAAGTCCTCAGTCATCATGACACCCCAATCACTCAATCAGATGAGCCCCAAAAGTCACGGTCCATCATAAGGCTCCACGTGACTCATCCCTTCACTAGACGACAAGGCTCCAAGCTTCTCAGAAAGCCACACAGAGTCCAAAGATGAATAAATTGGGTAAGAGGAACCCCCGACCAGGTAACTCTAAGAACCAACTCAACACACTACACTTCCAAATGCTCATTCTTGCTCACAGAGAGCTCTTCTCCAAGCTCTCTCCCTCTCTTTCTTTCGAGCTCCTCAAGCTCACGGCTATTGCCCAGAGCACTGACTTGAGCATCGAAGGATTCCCACCGAAATCTCTAATCCTCGAGACTTTTTGTAGGCTCCCAGATGCGAGAAGCTCGCCAGAAGATCCGAGCTCGCTGGAGGAGGCGATCGGATGCTCGTAGACATTCGAGGGGGGATCATCTGCAACAACAACAGCCATGATGATGCCCTTTGAGAAGAAAAGTGGAATTTGTTAGAGAGATTGGGGGATGAAGTATGAAGGTATTCGAATTAGGGATGAGATTGCGAGGCTTTGCCGCTTTGGTTATTTATGTTGAGATTACAGAGAGAGAATAAAGATTAGCAGGATTTTGATGCAGGTTCTGAGAAAAATCTCTACATTTTGCAGCTCTATGGATTTTTGAGTCGATCCGTTATGTTCGGAAATTTGAATTTGGACTCAATTGAATCTGGACCGAATATATGAAAAAAAAACCCACTTGAAATATTTGTTTTCGGCCAAAGATTTACATTTGGGTTAAACATATAGTTGTTATTTTATATTTAAAATCTAATAATTAATAATTAAATATAAAATTATTAAAAAAATTTAAGTAAAACTAAAAAGAAGCAAGTTAAACCTGAATTTTTATTCAAATTTTTTAATTTTTCTAAATAATTAATTATTTTTAAGTTTATAATTATTATTTTTAAAAAATATATTGATATATTTGAAGACACAATAAATAAATAAAAGCCTATCAAAATTAAAAAATATAAATATTTAAATATAATTAATTGAGAATAGGTGAGGAGAGATAAATTGGTTTAAATAAAAGTTCATTCAATAATTTTCTAATGATAATTAAAGTAAAAAGGAAAAAAAATTATATAGTCTAGATTTTTGAGTTAGATTAGATAAAATTGAGTCAAGTTGGGTAAGATTTCATATCGTTGCCATTGATTGTTTATAGGCTTTTACTATTGATTATCCTTTAATTTTTTTTTAAAAATTTTATGGAATGTAATTAAGCTGCAATTCCATTTGTTGTGCTAAGAAAAAGGATTGGATTCCAAAGTATCCTAGTAGAAAAATTAAATTTGGATTTGAATTTGGATTCATCAAAATAAGAAAGTTTGGAACTTACATCCAAATTTGATTAATAGTTAGATTCAAGTTCTGGTTTGATTTTTTTGAGGTTCAGTTTAGCTCATGATTTTAGTTGGCTAGTTGGCCATGGGTTAATAATTTCCCAAACTAAAATAATTTATTGCACTAGCTTATGAAAAGTTTTCAACATAAAAGGAATGCAATAAAGAAATCAAATGATTGGTTAAAAAAAATCATATTTGAAATCGATTTAAGTTGATATTATGTTTATTTTGGTTGAAACAAAATTAAAATCTTTTTTTTTTTGTACAACGGGTGATCACAATTAAATCAAAATCTATTTTGGAACTAAGAAAGAACAAGTTAGAGTGAATAAGATGATGTATACGAAAAGGATCTAAAGAAAAGTAATTGGCAAAAATCATATTGCTAAGTTTATTTATATTTTTATATTTACATATATTATATATAGTTTATTTTTCAATATTTGGTTTTTGAGCTTTTGAATTCAAAATAGATGAATTCAAATTCTATGCAATAAGAATCTTAAATATAGAACCTGATGTGGGGTAAAATTGTTATTAAATCAATATCCACGCATATGACAGAAAGGTTAGGATCATTTTCGATTTTGCTTGCCCAATATCACACTTGGAAAAAGATAAATTGCCACGCTTAGGCATGATCGAGCCATTTTCATACCTCGGCAAGGCCGAATCATTTTCATACCTCGGCAGGTCAAGGACAGTTAAAAGCCGAGTATGACCCTTCACGATCAATAGAGATTTAAACCCCTAATTATGCGGCCAAATTTCAATCACATTAGCTCCCAACACTCCAAGAAGGAAATAAAGCTAAATATGGCATGTTGCCTATAAATAACCAAGTAATTGAATCTTAAAGCTCCAATCAGCTTCCTCGACGTGGATCCTTGTAACAAACAAGATTCAAATTTCACCGGCCTTATAACTAACTTGATTCGAATCAAATTCAAATCATACCGATTTCTCACTTCCAAGATACGTTCGAGGAGTCAGGTGAATAACCTACCAATATTCAGACAGCCTATAAATACCTATCCTAAAAGTTTCTTGAGGTACGCATATGTTCACGTAAAATAATCTGCAAGCACACAGAATCGTAACAAGTAGTAAAGTATTTTTAAAAAGGATGTCAAACCGATAGGGATTAATAATGTTATTGAATACCAAAATTTATTAAATTAATTAGTATTTAAAAAATTAAATTTAAACAAAATGTTCTATTGTAAAATTATTTAATCTAAAAGTTAACAAAGCGTAAAAATTTAAACATGTAAAGATATGATGACATTAGATCTAGAGCGATTGATTTTACCTAACAAATCCCACACAATTTATTCTTCTTAATTATTAAATTCTAATAATTTCATGTTGATGATTAAAAATTCCTTAATTATTCAATATCTTCACTCGAACGATATCAAAAATATCTCCAACTAACAACCCTATATCTCTATGTGAATTTAATTAATTAGAGACTCATTACGCACTTTGAATTTTCTAAAAATCACTTAAATCATGGTAAAGTATCTCTACTTTTGCTCAACTAATGTGTTTAATTCTAGATCTAAAATAATAAATCACCTTTCGGTCTCATTGTAATTCAATTGATCAAACAATAAATTGTAAGAATTAATCATAAGAAATAACAAATCACCTCTCGGTCTCATTGTATTTCGATTAATCAAACAATAAATTATAAGCATTAATCATAAGAATTAAACACTCAATCATGAAAATATTAAAAATAAAATAACTAATAAAATAAATTGTGCATTTATTGCTAGATTACATCGCTCTGGAAAAAGAAATTAGTTCATAATAAAAATGAAAAGAAAACTAAAGAAACTTATATTTTTCATTGGAAGGAATTGATGAACACGCAGCTCTCGCCTCTGTTCTTCAAATCAACCTCCATTGAAAAACTCTAAAAGTCTCCAGCTCTTTCTCTATGAGCAAGTTTGAGAGCTGACCGATTTGTACCTCAAGATTACGAATTGAAGTTGACTTGTTTTGAATCGCCACATCTGTTTTCTGCATGTACTGCATAAACATGTCCTTAAGTGTTGGCTTTTTCTCTTACTGTGAAAATTGCTGAGGTAGTCTAGCTTGTCCTTGATTATTGATCCATAAGAAATTGGGGTGATTTCTTCATCCAGGATTGTATGTGTTCGAGTAGGAATTATTTTGACGTTGAAAAGTTGACACGTAATTTGCTTGTCATAACTCGATTGGGCAAAAGAATTTTCCACTTGGAAGTCGACACTTAAATGATTTCTTCCATAATGATCACAAACATCATTAGTTTGAATAGCATTAACATTTATCTTACCTAATTGTTGAGACAAATTTGCCATTTATGCTACCAATGAATTTATAGAATAAGTTCTAAAACTCCAGCTTTCTTGGCATTGCTCTTTCTGCATGCCATTAATAATTGTTGGATGCTAAAGTTCATATGTTGCCTTTATGAGTTTTACTCATTAAAGCTCTACCCAACTGCTGCATTAATCATAGACCTATTTGTAGCTTCTAGACCATTGTAGAATGTTTGTACTTGAAGCCATGCTGAAGGTCATGATGAGGACATCTTCTAAATAAATCTTTGTACCTCTCCCATGCTTCATATAATGATTCACCTTCAAATTGGATGAATGTAGTGATGTCATTCCTTAGCCTTGCTATTTTTGCATAAGAAAATATTTTGCTAAGATTTTTTGTGCTAACTCTTCCTAGGTAGTGATGATGCTAGGCGACAAAGAATTCAACCAAACTTTAGCTTTATCCTAAATGAGAAGGGAAAAAGCCTTAGTCGAATCGCATCATATGTCACTCTATTATGTTTAAAAGTATCACAAATTTCTAAGAAATTTGCAATACGACGTTCGGATCCTCTTATGCTAACTCCCTAAACTGGACAGTCTGTTGTATCATTTGAATGATGGCCGGCTTCATCTCAAAATTATTGGCTTGTATGACTGGCCTCCTTATGCTTGATGTAGCCCGTTGATCGAGGGCATAGCATAGTCTCATAACCCCTTGTGCTCCTGATCAGCCATATTAGGTAAAGATATGTTGGCTTCTTTCTTCTTTTTTAATCTTTTTTTTCTTTTTTTTTGAGCTCTCGTAACGTTCTTTCTATCTCGAGATCAAAGGGTGTAAGTTCTAATCTTCCTCTTCGCTAGAGTCTTCACAGCGTAACTTCCTCAGAGCTTCACATTCCTTGAGTAGTGTCCACGTGGAGAACGCCTTCACAAAATCACGGTGAAGTCCTTGAGTCTCCACGTGGAGATGTCTTCATCCAATCACCGCCCAAGCTCCTATGCATCGCATGCTCCACGGAAATCCGTTTCTCTCGCTGGCCCTTCTCCCGTTTATTGTCTTTAAAAGCCCATGAGGGTATTTAATCTCTTAAATATACATAAAAGCTACGTAACAACGCGTGGTTAATGGTATAGCATTGTTTATTATGATTTCAAGCCTACTAGGTAGGACGATGAGATGGTATTTTTCAATTCTTATTCTTTAGTGCTCTTAATATGCATATAAATTCAAGGAACATTGATGTATGAATATGTAATCTTGCTGGATTAAATTGAACTTTCTGTATAGTAAGGTAATGTTTGAAAAGTAAATAAAATTGAATAAATTTAATTAAAAACTAGCTAATGTCGTTATGAAAGTATATGAATTAAATGATCGAATTTACGCTTATTAGCATACTCTTTCACTAAAAACCCATTGAGGCTCAAGCATAGTTTTCGGCTCTCGAGAAGCCATTTTGAGGGACTCTTCTACAGGAGCCTTCTCCTTATATCTGCTTGTTGTAAATCTTCACTGACTTGGCATCGGAGGGTCTTCCGTAGGAGCCACCCCCAATACTTCTTGCATGAGACTGTTTGCAGGTTCACCCAGATGGTAGATCGTCATCCGGATCCTGACGTGAGTCGCTCTCAAGCCAAAGAATGGAGTTCGCAGCAACAGATTGACGCTAGAGAGAGGGCCTTAAGTCTCATTAAACTTGAAATCAAGGAGACAAGGTTCTGGATAAGAAGAACAATCCCTCAATGGCCAACCGAAGAAAAGCAACCTTAGAAGCTCCGGATCAAGTTGCATCCCAAAGGCTTGATCCCGTGAATAATGTGGCACCCCCGCAACCACCGTCAGCTGAGATTTCTCCACCGCCGATAGTACCGGTCACTCAAGACCAGTTTGCCATGCTGGTTTAGCAGGTCTAAGCTTTGACCCAACTAGTACAAAGGCTCTCTAGAGTTTCTCTTCCAATTGCACTAGCTCCACAACTTTTCAACGGAGTTGCTGCTCTGTTTCACCAGTGGTTTCATCTTCCAGTCCGCTCGAAGTTGCGAGACGCCTTCAGTAGCCCAACCATAAAGGGCTTAAGTTGGTACCACAGAGGGTTGGAGAAAAAAGCCTGCCTAGATCTCGACGAGCTCGATCTCTCTCCCCGATGTACTCTCGCCATGACTCGATGCCGCGACCACAGTCCTCTCATCTCATCTCTCCTACTACCCGTGATAAGGAAGTTCAATGACAACTTCATGAGATGTGCCAGGAGTGGCGCCAAGGGTTGGATGCTGTCAAGCAAGCTCCTCCCAATTGAAGGCGGAACAAGGCATCCCCTTTTTTGAGGAGATTATGCGGGAAGTGATCCTCCCATGTTAAGCTCCCCACCATTGAGCCGTACCATGGATCCATCAATCCTGATGACCATTTGAGCAGCTTTCGATCCATCTGATGTTCCATAGAGCATCAGATGCAATCCAATGTTGAGCCTTCCCCTCCACTCTTAGAGTATCCACCGAAACTTGGTTTAATAGCTTGAAGTCAGATTCTATCAGTTGTTTTGATGAACTGAGCTGTTTATTCATCAGCTAGTTTGTCAGTAGTCATCACCACCGAAGAAGGTCCGACTCCCTCTCATGGCGTGTTAGAGCTGGTAGCCATATCTCGTTCGATATGGATGGCTACAGCTGGTTGGTGGGCCATGTCCTATCAGACGTGGGATGGTTAGTGGGCCAGGTCCCGTCAGAAGTGAAAGACCGCAGTTGGTTGGTAGGCTAGGTCTTATCAGGAGTGGGAGGCCACAATTGGTTGGTAGGCCAGGTCCCGTTAGGAGTGGAAAGTTATAGCTGGTTGGTGGGCCATACGAGTCATCCTCTAAGATAGACCTTATCGGGGAGGCCGACTGGGGGTGTTGCTCGGGTGGCTCGGGAGGCCGATTGGGGGGCGTTGCTCGGGTGGCTGAGTCAAAGTACTACCCTAGAGGCTACCTAGGGGTGCAACTTGAGTGGCCGAGTCGGAGTCCTACCCAGAAGGCCGGCTGGGGACACTGCCAGGGTGGCCAAGTCGGATTCCTATCTGGGAGGTTAGTTGGGGGTACTATCTAGGTGGCTGAGTCGGAGTCCTGCCCGAGGGGCCGACTGTAGGCACTGCCTGGATGGTTGAGTCGGAGTTCCACTCGGGAGGTCAGCTGGGGACACTCTCCGAGTGAACGAGTCGGAGTCCTGCCGAAGGGGCCGACTGGGGGCACTGCCTGGGTGGTCGAGTCGGAGTCCTACACGGGAGGCTAGCTGGAAGCGCTATCCGGGTGACCGAGTCAGAATCCTATCTGGAAGGTTGGCTGGAGGCGCTTCAAAACTCAGTTGTAGCCGTTGATCAGGCGTGATCACGTCAGCTCCGTTAGATGGTTTTTGCTGTTGGTTTGATCATGGCCTCATCGGGCGATCTCCGCCGTTGATTGAGGGTGGCTTCATCAGCCACTTCAATAAACACTAGATTGTTTCTGAATAATTATTTGTAATGATACGGACAAACTATACAACAAAAGCATAGAACTAGTCAGACTAGGAAGACAAGGCAAAGTGACACTTTGTATTATCTTTTACCTCTTTTTTATGGTAATGTCAGAAGTGGTTGGATGTGCATGTTAGCTACTGCGCCACAAGGAAGCTGCAGGGTATATACTAGCCAACCAAAATAGATATATCTAGTTAATTTTGAGTTCTTTTGATTCACTTATATATTATGCATGCGAGTAATGCCTGGAACTAAATAGTTGTTAAATTTGATTACAAAAAAGCAATTCTTGAAGCATGTCACAACAGTATAGATTTTGGTTCATGCCTTGTTTACTCGATGATAACCCTTTGCTCAACTGCTAGTATAATGCACAATTCACGCAATTTGATTTTTTTTTTTTTTTGGATTTTTCTGTGGCCAGACAGGGCATTCTGGAGGCTCTTTCAAAGGTTTCTGAAGAGGTGCTTAAACAATAGTTTGGTGAATAAATATTAGAAAATTATTTTACGGAATTACGCCATGAAGCTCTAGTTAGTAATGGTCTACCAACATGCAAGAAATGCAGTGTGAGATCTCTCTGAAAAAAAAAAAAGATATGCCAAGTTCCACGCAGCTTATGAGAACTTCTGCAAGGACAAAGTGGCACACATGCAGAGTTTAATAAAACGTAAGCGCAAACTCTTTTGTTAAAATAAACAGAAATTATATGCTTTCTATCAGCATTCTATCTATTCTTGAATTTTCCCAGCAAAGGAATAAAATAAAATTATAAGCAGCAGTAATTTGTTTATTTTTCTTCGAAAATACGTCGCTACGGCGTCGCAATAATTTTTTATTAATATTTATAAATAATAATATATATAATTTATGATAATAATTGCGACGCACAAATTGCATCACAATATTTTTTTAATACTTTTTCATTACATATATTTATAGAAAAAACATTGCGACGCAACTAATGCGTCGCAATATTATATTTCTTTTATTTATAATTACTGATAAAAATTATATTTACTAAAAATAATTGCGACGCATATATTGCGTCGCAATATTTGTTTATTTTTTTCTTCGAAAATGCGTCGCTACGGCATCGCAATATTTGTTTAATAATTTTTTAAACTTTTTCATTGCTTTTTTAATAATTATAAACGATCCGACGGTTGCGATCGATCCAAGCCATGATCGATCCCGGTCGGCGAAGATCCGACGGTTGCGATCGATCGAAACCATGATTGATCCCGGTCGGCGATGATCCGACGGTTGCGATCGATCCAAGCCCTGATCCCGATCGGCCATGACTGATCCCATACCGATGCGATCGGTCCAAGATCGCTGATGATCCGACGGTTGCGATCGATCCAAGCCCTGATCCCGATCGGCCACGACCGATCTCGGACCGTGGTGATCGGTCCGATCGGCGATGATCCGACGATTGCGATTGATCCAAGCCCTGATCCCGATCGTCCACGATCGATCTCGGACTGTGGCGATCAGACTGATCGGCGTCGATCCGACGATTGCCATCGATCCCAGCCCTGATCCTGATCCGCCACGACTGATCTCGGACCACGGCGATCGATTCGATCGGCGACGATCTGACGATTGCGATCAATCCAAGCCCTGATCCCGATCAGCCATGACCGATCTCGGACCATGGCGATCGGTCCGATCGGCGATGATTCGACGGTTGCGATCGATCCAAGCCCTGATCCCGATCGTCCACGACTGATCTAGGACCGTGGCGATCGGACCGATCGGCATCAATCCGACGGTTGCCATCGATCCAAGCCCTGATCGATCCCGGTCGGCGATGAACGATCTCGGACCGTCGCGATCGATCCGATAGGCGACAATCCGACGGTTGCGATCGATCCAAGCCATGATCCCGATCGGCCACGACCGATCTTGGACCGTTGCAATCCGTCCGAGATTGGCGACGATCCGACGGTTGCGATCGATCGAAGCCATGATCCCGATCGGCCACGACCGATCTCGGACCATGGCGATCGGTTCGATCGGCGATGATCCGATAGTTGCGATCGATCCAAGCCCTGATCCCGATCGGCCATGACCGATCCCATACCGATGCGATCGGTCCGAGATCGCTGATGATCCGACGGTTGCGATCGATCCAAGCCCTGATCCCGATCAGCCACCACCGATCTCGGACCGTGGCGATCGGTCCGATCGGTGGCGATTCGATGGTTGCGATCGATCCAAGCCCTGATCCCGATCGTCCATGACCGATCTAGGACCGTGATGATCAGACTGATCGGCATCAATCCGACGATTGCCATCGATCCAAGCCCTGATCGATCTTGGTCGGCGATGAACGATCTCGGACCGTCGCGATCGATCTGATAGGCGACAATTCGATGGTTGCGATCGATCCAAGCTGTGATCCCGATCGGCCACGACCGATCTTGGACCGTTGCAATCCGTCCGAGATCGACGATGATTCGACGGTTGCGATCGATCGAAGCCATGATCCCGATCGACCACGACCGATCTCGGACCATGGCGATCGGTCCGATCGGCGACGATCTGACGGTTGCGATCGATCCAAGCCCTGATCCTGATCGACCATGACCAATCCCATACCGATGCGATTGGTTCGAGATCGCTAACGATCCAACGGTTGCGATCAATCTAAGCCTTAATCCTGATCGGCCACGACCGATCTCAGACCGTGGCGATCGGTCTGATCGGCGATGATCCGATGATTGCGATCGATACAAGCCCTGATCCCGATCGTCCACGATCGATCTCGAACCATGGCGATCGGACCGATCGGCATCGATCCGACGGTTGCCATCGATCCCAGCCCTAATCCTGATCCACCACGACCGATCTCGGACCACGGCGATCGATCCGATCGGCGACGATCCGACGATTGCGATCGATCCAAGCCCTGATCCCGATCGGCCATGACCGATCCCGGACCGTTGCGATCGGTCCGAGATCGCTGACGATCCGACGGTTGTGATCGATCCAAGCCCTGATCCCAATTGGCCACGACCGATCTAGGACCATGGCGATCGGATCGATCGGCATCGATCCGACGGTTGCCATCGATCCAAGCCCTGATCGATCCCGATCGGCGATGAACAATCTCGGACCATCGCGATCGATCCGATACGCGATAATCCGACGGTTGCGATTGATCCAAGCCGTGATCTAGATCGGCCATGACCGATCTCGGACCATTGCAATCCGTCCGAGATCGGCGACGATCCGACGGTTGTGATCGATCGAAGCCATGATCCCGATCGGCCATGACCAATCTCGGACCATGGTGATCGGTCCGATCGGCGATGATCTGACGGTTGCGATCGATCCAAGCCCCGATCCTGATCGGCCATGACCGATCCCAGACCGATGCGATCGGTCTGAGATCGCTGACGATCCAACGGTTGTGATCAATCTAAGCCCTGATCCTGATCGGCCACGATCGATCTCGGACCATTGCGATCGGTCCAAGATCGCTTTCAATCCGACGATTACGATCGATCCAATCCCTGATCCCGATTGGCCATGACCGATCTCGGACCGTGGTGATCTATCCAATCGCCGACGATCCAACGGTTGCAATCGATCCAAGCCGTGATCCCGATCACCCACAACCGATCTCGGACCGTGGCGATCGGTCCGATTGGCGATGATCCGACGGTTACGATCGATCCAAGCCCTGATTCCGATCGGCCACGATCGATTTTGGACCGATCGCTATTTAACATAATTAATTTTTTTAAAAATATTACGATGCAAAGGGTTGCGTCGTATTTTTTTAATATGATAATTATATTATATAAAAATTAATTTTATTTATAATAATTACAACGCAACAAGTGCGTCGCTAAATTAAAACATAATTTTCCTAATTTTTCATTTATTGCATCGCTAATGCATCGCTATTTAACATAATTAATTTTTTAAAAACATTGCGATGCACTGTGTTGCATCACAATTATTTTTTCTCATATTTATACTTTATAAAAATTAATTTTATTTAAAGTATTAGCGATGCAATTGGTGTGTCACTAAATTAAAAATAATTTTTCTAATTTTTTAGTTTATTGCGTCGCTAATGCGTCGCTATTTAATATATTTAATTTTTTAAAAAAACATTGCGATGCACTGAGTTGCATCGCAATATTTTTTTCTAATATTTATACTTTATAAAATTTAATTTCATTTAAATTATTTGTGACGCAATTGGTGCGTCGCTAAATTAAAAATAATTTTTTCTAATTTTCTGATTTATTGTGTCGCTAATGCGTCGCTATTTAATATATTTAATTTTTTAAAAAATATTGCGACGCACTGAGTTGCGTCACAATATTTTTTTTCTAATATTTATAATTTATAAAATTTAATTTCATTTAAATTATTTGCGATGCAATTGGTGTGTCGCTAAATTAAAAATAATTTTTTAAATTTTCTGGTTTATTACGTCGCTAATGCGTCGCTATTTAATATATTTAATTTTTTTAAAAACATTGCGACGCACCGAGTTGCATCGCAATATTTTTTTCTAATATTTATAATTTATAAAATTTTATTTCATTTAAATTATTTGCGACGCAATTGGTGCATCACTAAATTAAAAATAATTTTTTTAATTTTCTGGTTAATTGAGTCGCTAATGCATCGCTATTTAATATATTTAATTTTTTTAAAAACATTGCGACGCACTGAGTTCCATCACAATATTTTTTTCTAATATTATAATTTATAAAATTTAATTTTATTTAAATTATTTGCGACACAATTGGTGCGTCGCTAAATTAAAAATAATTTTTCTAATTTTTTAATTTATTGCATCGCTAATGCGTCGCTATTTAACATATTTAATTCTTTTAAAAACATTACGACGTACTGAGTTGCATCGTAATATTTTTTTTCGATATTTATATTTTATAAAAAATTAATTTAAAAATATTGCGACGCATTATTTACGTCGCTAAATAAAAAATTAATTTTTTTTAATTTTCTGATTTATTGAGTCGCTAATGCGTCGCTAATTGCGTCGCAATATTTTGTTGTCACAGAGGCATCGCAAAGTGGTCGCAATTTAGCGACGCATAATTGCGTCGCTAAATTTGCGTCGCTATTTCAGTTTTTTCTTGTAGTGAGTTATAATGAAAATATTCACCTTTCCAATGTATATTAAAAAAATTCCATTATAAGCAGCAGTAAGTTGTACTTTTTCAAAGATGATGAGAACATTGATGAAACATAGATTAATGATAACATAGAACTAAAAAAAAAAAGCCTTTTTTGTCTTTTTTATTGCCGCAATAGTCGGCCTGGCTTGTTGGATCGACTGTTTACTGGACTATGACCCAGTGGAGGAAAATCATCTGAACCCAATTTAAAGGGACTGCTGGAAGCCTGCCCAGTTATTCCTACTGGCACCTGGCCCTTTGAATTAAATCTACAGATAATATCCAATGGTTGAAGATCAAGAACAAAAGTGAAAAAAAATAGAGATTTGAATCAACAGATATTCAATGTTATAAGGATCAAGGCATGCACGTGATTTATGGTAATGTAAGATATGTGCATCATATTATTAGCTTATATTGTAACATGTTTTGAAAGCAGTGGCAAACAAAATTTCTTTTTTCTAAATAAACAGAATTTTCTTAAGCTAGTTATAATTTAAAGTGATAATTTAAAATATTATTGTAAATTGTGTTTCTGCAACAAACACTGGTAGATAAGCCACTACTCAAACAAATGACAAAAAATGAAGGATAGTGTGGAGGAAAGGTGTTTGAGATGTCTTCATCTGATGCTGATAATAGTCTGAACATGTCATATGGATCCTTGTGATATAATACAAGCTGATATGGGCTGGCAAGAACTAACATACACTAGCCTTCTGCAATCACCTGTGCCTTGTGTTGGCCTTGCCTTGGCATGGCGGATGATATATAACATGCACTGGCATGGGTTGACATATCAATCCTTGGTTTATATTCTAGAAGTGTTGGTGACTTATTCTCTGAATCTTGTTGGTCCAATAACTGTATTTTTATAGATCTGCTGTTGGTATAGAATAAATCACAGTCCTTGTGGCTTATGTTTTCGCACCCTTCAATTCAGACTTAAGTACCTGCACTAGACACTTAAACACGTACACTAGTATGACTTGTGAATGTAATAACCCGTCGCAATAGATGGTCCTATTTTATTACGATCGTTTCCACTAATTAATAAGTGATAACGGCCCCTTAAATGTTAAACGCCTGCTTGATGGGAGCAGACGGTGGAATGGAAGGGATTTGAGTATCTCTTTAAATAAGGATCCCTTCCTAAGGCTTTCGAGACAATGTTATCGAAAGAAAAAAAAAAAAAACCAAAACAAGCGGAGGCATTGGGTCCCTGATCAAGAGCACATCCT
Source organism: Calamus simplicifolius (assembly GCA_900491605.1). NCBI lineage: Eukaryota > Viridiplantae > Streptophyta > Magnoliopsida > Arecales > Arecaceae > Calamus > Calamus simplicifolius. Next base: position 305,713 of record UESW01001915.1, on the reverse strand, counting down.
GAGGGCATACACCATCAGAGTGCGATGGCTCATTGATTGGAAGCACTCAATCAAGATCCATAGAGAGGAGAGGAAGATCAAGATCCAAGATCCATCGAGAGGAGGAAGATCAAGATCCATCGAGAAGAAGATCAAGATCCATACAGAGGAGGAAGATCAAGATCCATCGAGAGGAAGATCGAGATCCTGATTCAGATCTTCTAGAGGTAGATCGAAAGCAATGGCTGGAGGTAATAAAAAGATCCTAACTATTAACTCTATGCTATTAATATTACTATACATAGATTGTAGATTGTCAGTAGACCTCATATCATAGTTCAGGGCATATATCATGAGTGATTTGCTTTTTTTATATTAGTGAGCATTTCAGTATTTGCCATTACTTTTATTTATTATTATTCGAATCATGGTTCTGGTCTCTATTTCTCTCACATAGGGATAGTCCAAGGGGAGGCTACTGGTAGTACCCTGGATTATTTGACCCAACGAATGTGTGGTAGGGATATTAGGGACACACCAAAGGGAGGCTACTGGTAGTACCTTGGTGCGTTTTACCAACTACCTACATATCGGGAGAGTTAATAGATCGCCATGAAGTTTGTTTGAGAGTGGTTACTCTTCGGTCTTTTCCTTTTTAATCCTACATTTATGGTTCCGATTTTTGCTTCTCGGTTCTTCACTTTGATTTATTGTTTCGGAATTTTGAGCAACCGAATTTATAGCTTGATATTAGAAACGTTGCTTGGAAACATATTTTGTTCAAAAGGAAAGAATTCCATGCATTTTCGGTTTTGTCGTGTCACGAATTTCTTGGATTTCTTTCTGGCATTAATTCTCGCATTAAAGAAAGGAAACGCAGCGAAAACATAACCACATGAGAAAACGTGGCTGTTTCGTTTTCGATTTTGGGTCTTTCGTTTTCTCACGGGATTTAAAATCTGGATTGGTTAAATTTTAAATGCATTTATTATCTGTTTAATGTTTTATTAAATCATGTAACATGATTTATTTTTATCATTTGTTTCTTAAGTTTAAATTTTTGTATTAAAATACGCCTCCTGAGTCTCTATGCCTACGGTGTTTTGCATAGACTGGCCCAAGGGAATAATGAGCTACGGCCGGACGTGTTTTAATTAACAAAAATTTTTCTTAAGATGATAATTTAAAATTCATTAAATAGATAATTGAAATGTTGTCTCTGTTCTGCATACTAGATTTATTCTATGCATGAATTTGGTGGTAGTGTGAAAATCACAGTGCAAATCCTTTCAAGGTCTGATTGGTCAGTTGGTGTCTAGAAAGGTAAAGAGATTGTGGTTACTTAATTGGTTCCGTTGACTGACCTAAGGAAAGCAACGGGGGACCCCCACTTCTCTTTCACTGGCCTGGCCAATTTGACTAACTCAGATCTTGATTTGGAAATGTTACGTTGATTAAGATCACTACCTAATAATCATGCTAAATTGGTTAATCTATATGCATATAATGGAATTAATGTCATGTGATCAATATGATTTTGATTAATTGAGGAGTAGCCACAGCATCTTTGATTAATCAAAATTATATATTGAGTTGCAAAGATCACATAAGGTTAGATGACATTAATTGTGACTAATTATATTAATGTAATGAATCTTATCCCACAGGAATTTTTATTGCACTAATATAATTAATTAGGATGCGATAACAAATTATTTTCTTAATTACCACAGGAATTAAGAAAGGAATATAATTTGTTAGTCACATCATTAAGCTAATGAGTCTATTTGAGTATAATAACTTAGCCCACAGGTAGTTATTGTATGTTATTGATTCATGTTATTGCATGTTTACATTGGTAAAACATGACATCAAGTTATATGCCTCAAATTCAATTACATGAACATGATTTTATTTTTATGCAGCTATTTTGCCTGTTAATATTTCTGATATGAAATGTGACATTCCCGATTTAAGTGGTGATAATTATAAATTATGGAAGGAGAGAATTCTTCTTCAATTAGGGTGCATGGATATTGACTATGCTATCAGGAAGGATGAACCACATTCAGTTACATCTACTAGCACTCAGGCTGAGATTGCTGCGTATGAACGATGGGAACGGTCCAATCGCCTCAGTATGATGTTCATACGTACTAAAATTTCTGCTAGTATACGTGGTTCAATTCCTGAGTGCAAAAATGTCAAGGAACTTCTGAAGGCTATTGATGCACAATTTGAGTCTTCAGATAAGGCACTGGCTAGCACCCTAATGACAAAATTATCATCAATGAAGCTCACTACGGTTGGAGGTGTGCGTGAGCACATCATGAAGATGAGGGACATTGCGGCTCAGTTGAAATCCCTAGAGGTTGAGATGTCAGAATCTTTCTTGGTGCACTTTATTTTGAGCTCACTCCCACAGCAGTATAGTCCCTTCAAAATATCTTACAACACACATAAGGACAAATGGTCAATTAATGAACTTCTGACCATGTGTGTTCAAGAGGAAGGGAGGCTGATTTTAGAAATGGGAGAAAGTGCACATTTAGTCACTCAGAGAAAGACTAAAGCTCCCAAAGCCAAACGCAAAGGAAAGGGTAAAGTATCCATCCATACAGAAGACAAGAAGGAGTCCAAGTGCTTCTTTTGCAAGAAGAAAGGGACATATAAAGAAAGATTGTCTCAAATTCAAAGCTTGGCTTGACAAGAAAGGTACTCTAACCTCATTCGTATGTCATGAATCCAATTTGGTTATATGTCATAACACATGGTGGATTGATTCTGGTTCTACAATCCATGTTTCAAATACCTTGCAGGGTTTTCTAAATCAAAGGAAACCATTGGGAAGTGAACAAAGCATCTATTCAGGAAACAAGATGGGTTCACATGTGGAAGCAATTGGGACGTGCAGACTTATTTTACATTCTGGTTTTGTTTTGGATTTGGAAAAGACATTTTATATTCCAAGTTTCTCTAGAAATTTGATTTCAGTGTCAAGGCTTGTACCAGCAGGATACTCCTTTAATTTTAATAAAAGCTCTGTTGATTTATTTTATAAATCTAAGCTTATTGGGAATGGTACATTGTCAGACAATCTTTTCCAAATTAATTTGAAAAATAATACCACCTATAATGTGATGCACGCCCAAACTGGTATGAAAAGATGTGTTATAAATGAGAATTCCTCTATTTTGTGGCATCGGAGATTAGGTCATATCTCCATTGAGAGAATTAAAAGATTAGTAAAAGATGGAGTACTTGATACTCTTGATTTTACTGATTTTGGCACTTGTGTGGACTGCATAAAGGGAAAGCAAACCAACAAGTCCAAGAAAGATGCCAAGAGAAGTTCGAAATACTGGAGATCATACATACGGATATCTGTAGCCCAGATATGGATTCGTATGGTCAGAGATACTTCATCTCATTTATTGATGACTATTCACGATATATGTATCTCTACCTACTTCATAATAAGAACGAAGCATTAGATGCCTTTAAGGTATTTAAGGCAGAAGTAGAGAAACAATGCGGCAAGCAAATTAAAATCGTGAGGTCAGATAGAGGTGGAGAATATTATGGTAGATACACTGAGAATGGACAAGCACCTGGTCCGTTTGCTCGGTTTCTTGAAGAAAATGGAATTGTTGCACAATACACCATGCCAGGGTCTCCTGACCAAAACGGTGTAGCTGAAAGGAGAAACCGGACATTATTGGACATGGTAAGGAGCATGATTGTCAGCTCTAACTTACCTAAATCCTTGTGGACTGAAGCTCTTAAAACTGCTGCGTATATATTGAATCGGGTTCCAACCAAGGCTGTTTCCAAAACGCCATTTGAGTTATTTAAAGGTTGGAAACCAAGTCTGCAACATATACGTGTTTGGGGATGCCCATCTGAAGTAAGAGTCTATAATCCACAAGAAAAGAAACTAGACCCAAGGACTATTAGTGGATACTTTATTGGATATGCTGAGAAGTCCAAGGGTTATAGATTTTATTGTCCATCTCACAGCACTAGGATTGTGGAATCAAGAAATGCAAAATTTCTTGAGAATGACTTGATCAGTGGGAGTGATCAATCTCAGTATTTGGCTTCTTCTGAGAAAGATCATTCAGTTATTCCAGCTTCCACTTCAAGTGAGGGATTGGTTGTTATTTATAGCACTCCTCAAACTCAATTAAGTCAACAACCAGTCATTGAGATTTCACAAGCTGATGGTAATCTAGAAGATCGTGTTGTTCATCAACAATCAGTTGTGCAAGATACTCCTCAAGAGGTCATTGACACAACATTAAGAAGATCAACTAGAATAAAGAAATCAGCAATTCCTAGTGATTATGTTGTGTATCTACATGAATCTGACTATAACATTGGAGCCGAAAATGATCCTGAAACGTTTTCACAAGCCATGAGTTCTAAGGAATCAAACTTGTGGTTCAATGCCATGAAGGACGAGATGGAATCTATGGCATCTAATCGAGTCTGGGATCTTGTTGAGTTGCCTGATGGTGTAAAAGCCATTGGATGTAGATGGATCTTCAAAATAAAGAAAGACTCACAAGGCAACATTGAGAGATATAAAGCAAGACTCGTTGCCAAAGGATTCACTCAGAGGGAAGGAATCGACTACACGGAGACATTTTCTCCTGTATCCAAGAAAGACTCTCTCCGAATAATTATGGCATTGGTAGCTCATTTTGATTTTGAGTTACATCAAATGGATGTGAAGACCGCATTCCTTAATGGAGATCTAGAGGAAGAGGTTTACATGAAACAGCCTGAAGGATTTTCCTCTGGTGATGGTGAGCATTTGGTTTGCAAGCTTAAGAAATCCATATATGGATTGAAACAAGCCTCACGTCAGTGGTATTTAAAATTTCATGATGTGATCTCTTCCTTTGGTTTTGAAGAGAACATCATGGATCAATGTATATACCAGAAGGTTAGTGGGAGCAAAATTTGTTTCTTGGTCCTATATGTGGATGACATTCTACTTGCAACCAATGATAAAGGGTTGCTATATGAGGTGAAACAATTTCTCTCCAAAAATTTTGATATGAAAGATATGAGTGAGGCATCTTATGTCATTGGCATTAAGATCCATAGAGAAAGATCTCGAGGCATTTTGGGATTGTCTCAAGAAACTTATATCAATAAAGTCTTGGAGAGATTTCGGATGAAAAATTGTTCACCAAGTGTTGCACCTATAGTGAAGGGTGACAAGTTCGCTTTGAACCAGTGCCCTAAAAATGAACTTGAACGGGAACAGATGCACAACATTCCATATGCTTCAGCTGTTGGAAGCCTAATGTATGCTCAGGTTTGCACAAGACCTGACATTGCATTTGCAGTAGGAATGTTGGGAAGATATCAGAGTAATCCAGGTTTAGACCACTGGAGAGCTGCTAAAAAGGTCATGAGGTATCTTCAAGGGACCAAGGACTACATGCTCATGTATAGACAAACTGATCATTTGGAGATAGAGGGCTACTCAGATTCGGACTTTGCTGGCTGCGTTGATTCTCGGAAATCAACATCAGGATTTATATTTATGTTAGCTGGTGGAGCCATATCATGGAGGAGTGCAAAGCAGACTTTGACTGCTACCTCTACTATGGAAGCGGAGTTCGTTGCTTGTTTTGAGGCTACATCGCAAGGTGTATGGTTGAAGAGTTTCATCTCAGGGCTTAGAATTGTTGACTCTATTACTAGGCCAATTAAACTGTACTGTGACAATTCAGCTGCTGTATTTTTGGCTAAAAACCATAAGAGTGGTAGTCGAAGTAAACATATCGACATTAAGTATTTAGCCATAAGAGAACGTGTTAAAGAAAACAAAGTGGTCATAGAACACGTTAGCACTGAATTGATGATAGCTGATCCTTTGACTAAAGGCATGCCAATTAAGAATTTTAAGGATCATGTGATAAGAATGGGAGTTGGTTCCATGATATAATTGTATGGATAACAATTTGTACAAAGAAACTCTTATTTCAATTATTTGTTTATTTCTCATTCAGGTGTACACGTTATTTGACTTTTGAGAAATGACAAACTTTTCTTTTGGACTCTGAATAAACATATGGTTTATTCATTATGTTATCACATTTGGAATAGTGGTAAAGAAATTGAATGCATTGTAATACATAGAAGATAATACTCAATTATAGAGGACCTATCGCTATGATTCATGTATTTAGTTTCTTGTTCAGTGTTGATAAAATATACGGACCAAGTGGGAGAATGTAATAACCCGTCGCAATAGATGGTCCTATTTTTATTACGATCGTTTCCACTAATTAATAAGTGATAACGGCCCCTTAAATGTTAAACGCCTGCTTGATGGGAGCAGGCAGTTGAATGGAAGGGATTTGAGTATCTCTTTAAATAGGGATCCCTTCCTAAGGCTTTCGAGACAATGTTATCGAAAGAAAAAAAAAACCAAACAAGCGGAGGCATTGGGTCCCTGATCAAGAGCACATCCTGAGGGCATATACCATCAGAGTGCGATGGCTCATTGATTGGAAGCGCTCAATCAAGATCCATAGAGAGGAGGAGGAAGATCAAGATCCATAGAGAGGAGGAAGATTAAGATCCATCGAGAGGAGGAAGATCAAGATCCATCAAGAAGAAGATCAAGATCCATACAGAGGAGGAAGATCAAGATCCTGATTCAGATCTTCTAGAGGTAGATCGAAAGCAATGGCTGGAGGTAATAAAAAAGATCCTAACTATTAACTCTATGCAATATTGTGTAGATTGTTAATAGTTTCTTATAGTGAACACATTTCTGTAGGAATGAATGACTAGATTTTGATTTGATGGAACTCTTGGTGCACACACTAGAGGTACAAACCCAAGTCCATGTAATGTAGCATCTAGCTACTGAACCAGATTGGGTTCTACTGTGTTCTGAACTGGAATTTCTGAATGAACCATCGCATATATCTTGTTTGTCTTTAATATATTAAAAAAAAACTATTCATATCACAAGTCCACTAAATAATTTTATACATTGTATTAGCTGGAGCGACTGCCTTACATGCTTTGTTTCCCTGAGAATATTCTTGATAGGTGGCAACATTTAACAAAACTACCTCCTCTCAAAGAAGAATATAAAGAAAAGAATGTCTGCCTTATTCATTGTTAACTTATATTCTTTTATTTATTGGAGGCATTTGTTTTGCCACAATTTTTGAATGAGGCACTAAATTAGTTGCCTTGTCTTTATAGTATTGCTTATTCTTGATTGCACTCTTTATAGGACAAATATCAGTGGAGTACTTGGGGAACTGACAATGGTTGGCTATTTCATTCTAATAGTATAATATAAACTGGTACCATGCATTAAATCAATTATATGTCTGATATCCTGTCAGCGCATCATAATCTAAACTTGATCTTACTATTTATCAACTTTATGGACCTTCCTGGATGTGAAGGAAAGTTCTATTTTTATCACCCTCCATTTGACCTTTTCAGAAACAAACTCTTAAATGAACGATGTTTCATTGCTTTTCTCATTGATATTCTATTGTATGCAGTGAAAATGACAAGGCTCAACTGAGATTGGCTGCTGCAAAATCTATTCTTCGACTTGCATCTAGATGGGATTTGTGCATTTCACCGAACAATTTTCGTTTAGCAATTTTGAGGGCAAAGGTATTGATGTTTTTACAAACTTCATTTTTTTAATGATCAATAAATTGGGATCACTGCAACATTTCATTTTAGACAAGAATTCTAGTGCATACCCCAATTTATACTTAATATTTGGCATCATCGTCACATGACCTCTTGTTTCTCACTCAATCTTTCCTAATTTTATCACATATCCAATTTAACCTCTTGTTTCTGCTGCATCTAACTTATTTTCTGAGGCCCTTTTATAGTCCAAAATTTTAAATTGTATGATACAGCGAGCATGGCTGCAAACAAAATCTGATTACTCATGAACATATAGGACTTAGCTCGGTAAAAGGCTCATCTGAGCTTTTCGTTTGGCTGAGAAATGGGCCAACCTAACCATATAGTCTTTGGTGGTGTTTTGCTCCTTTGCACAAAATATCTTTTTGTTAACTAAGAAGCCATAGGCAACCCATGTCTCATTTGTGTACTCAAAATAGCTTGCCACATCTTTCAAACAATGTTTTTCAGACAATTTTTAAATCTCAGTCCAGGCTTTAACATCTTAAGCTTGCAAAAACAAATAGGATCTCGTCTTAGCTCGATTAGGATCTTGGTTAAGCATGATTCAAATGATATATGCCAAGAGTGAGTGCATACCATGAAGATTGGCTCAAGTTGGTTCACTTCATTTATATAATGTGCCAAGCATAAGCAACCTAGTGACCTACTAGCATGCTTGGTTCCTTGAACTAGGAGTTTTACTCATAGGCAACATATCTGCATCAAAGTTACAAAAACTAGGCTAGAGTTGCTGATTGAATTGATTAAAATGTCAATGAAATCTATTCTTCCAGCAGATCAATCAAACCATTCTTGCTTGAGGCCTGTTTTATTGGAACTGTGAAAATTGCTACTTAAACTAGCAATTCATTCAAACCATTTGGGTTTAGAATTCGTGGTTTAAAAAGATTTTAAAGTCTTACACGAACTAAGGATTTTTTTTAATTTTTTTCAAGAAAATGCCATGTGGCTCATGAATTGATACAGCACTTAGGTTAGGTGTGCACAATAGAGGTCTGGATGTCCTTTGGATGAAAATTAATAGGATTTACAATGAAATTCAGAGTGCTGCCTGTTTTTTTTGAATAAATGGTAAACCTGAATTTGTGCACCCAAATTGCTAAATTATGATATTGTATGGTTTTATAGCACAATCATAATGGAAAGATGATTTAACACGACTTTCCAGAATTTTAGCATAAACATAATCTAACTTAGCAGGCAATGCATTTTAATCAATTCCTCAATTATGTATTATCTATCTAAAGATAGCAAATATAGCTTAGAAAATGAGAAATTTTAAGGCCTGAATGCCAATTATTAACGACATATCAGATTTAAAGCAGATTTGTGCAAAGTTTCACTGTAAAATGGGAAGTGATATAGGATGTGATGGAAGTATGATAAAACAAAAAGAAAGGGGGTCACTTGTGAAAAGAAGGGGACATTTGAGGGTTCTGAGATACTAGCAAGGTGGAAAAGGCCTTTTCTTTGTATCTAGCTCCAAAATTCCCTGTTTAAAGAGAAGGTAGAACCTAATTAAACTTTCTTATTCCCTAGGGTGCCCTCCATGATGCCGCAGCTACTATAGCATGAACTGTTGCATGAGCAGTAACCATTACCACATTTTTTTCACCAACTTATTAATGGTTTATGTGGTTCTCATTATGAAGGTAGATTCATGCTACATCTTATATACAACGTAGACCTTTAGATGCTCCAGTTAGAAAGAGTGATCTTTCAACAATTCATGATAAGGATAGAGGTAGAGGTAGACCTAAAAATATGGACAAATATAATTAAAAAAGATATAACTATTTGTAATTTAAATGTTGACTTGGTCCTGAATAAAGCAGAGTGGAGGAAGCAGATTCATGTAGCCAACCCCATATAGAAAAGGCTTAGATGAGTTGAGTTGAGATTCATGCCACATCCTAGCCTCATTTAGTTATCTAATAAAGCTTGGACAGTTAATTTGTTATTTACTCATTGAGATCCACCAAGTTAAACTTTAAAAAAATAATAATAATAAAAGAGGGTCTACCTCTCGTACTTCATCGTAAATTAGAATACATCTTCCTGGACACCAAATGCTGTAATGGAGTCCAGAGAGCACTCATATTGTTCTCTTGTTTTCATATGATTCTTCTTGTGTTACTAAATCATTCAGAATAATTTATGAGATGTTTCATTTCTTCAGTCTTATGCCTTGCCTCCAGGAGAGCCTTTATGCCTCACCATAAAGTACATCTTTTTCAAATGTAGTTTAATTTATCTAATAAGCAAAATGTCTGTTCAATTGCTTGATGTTAAGAAGGGTTTCATTCATGATATAAACGAATTAATGGCTATGTAGTTTTGGTCATTCAATAAACAGGACTAGTCACATTTGTCTTTTTCTTTTTTCTTTTTGAATTTTTTAATCTAATAATGCAGAACCTATCAGCCATCTGACTTATCTGCAAAATCATTCTGTTTTCTACTTGAACTTCACTTCCTGAGAAACACTTTCTATTCTTTTATGTATCATTCAGTTTCTTAAGGTTCTGTGTGTTTGATGGGCTCCAGGATCCTTCATCTGCAGTTCGCAAGTCATTCCTGTTCAAATACATATATAAGATTGATGAAATCAACTCTGTTTTGCATCTTCATTTTGCATCAGTTAAATACACATTACATGATAACAAACGTTTGTTGCATAATCCTAAAATCTAGAGTGGTTAAAAACTGCTTCCTAATTCTAAGGTATAGCTATTTTGAATAGCATATAGATAGAGAGATTGAGAGGTTGTTAACAACTGTACAATCATTTGAATTAATTCAAAACAGAGAAATAGAGAGGCTGTTGTAATCGGTTGAGAGATGATATGCCCCCTCAAGATGGAGCTCGAGATAGAACTTCAATCTTGGGTTTGAGATCTAGAAAACGGATACGGTGAAGAGGCTTGGTGAGTGCATCTACAAGTTGGTCTGCTGAGGATACATGGGCAACACGGAAAACTCCATTTTGTACTTGATCCCGGATGAAGTGATAATCGATTGCTACGTGTTTCATTCTTGAGTGAAACACAGGATTTGAGCAGAGTTGGGTAGCTCCAACATTGTCACAGTATAAGACAGGACAGCATGGGAGTTGAACACCATGATCGGTTAGAAGAAAGCAGAGCCAGTTGAGTTCTGCTGCAGCGTTTGCTACGGATCTGTATTCTTCTTAGTTGAAGATCGAGCAATAGTTTTCTGCTTCTTAGAACTCCATGAGACAGGATTGCGACCAAGGTAGATGACATAGGCGCTCGTAGAGGAGAAATCATCTTTGTCACCTGCCCAATCGGCGTCTGAATATGCATGGAGATTCAATGGAGAGTTGTGATGTATTTGGAGACCTTCATTGATAGTACCACATATATAACGTAACAGGCGTTTAACAAAGCTCCAATGGTCAGTTGTTGGAGCGTGCATATACTGAGAGAGCTTGTTAACCGCAAATGCAAGGTCTGGTCTAGTAAGCAATAGGTATTGAAGGCTGCCAACTATTGTTCTATACTCAGTGGGATCAGATAAAGCAGTGCCTGATTTGATAAAGGTGGGCTAGTTGGAACAGGAGTGAGCACAGGTTTGGCATCTGTCATATGAGTTCGGGCAAGAATATCCAACATGTAACGCCTCTGGGATAGTAAAAAACCGTGCTGATTGGGAATTACCTCCACGCCCAGAAATAAGAGAGCTGGCCAAGATCCTTAATGGAAAATCGATGGCCAAGAATATCAACAAAAGAGTCAATCAGCTGAGTGTTGTTGCCGTTAATTATTAAGTCATCCACATATACTAGGATATACAGTTGCTGTCCAGCAGTAGGGAGAACAAATAAGGATGTATTTGCATGAGAGTTCTTGAAACCAGAGTGAAGAAGAAATGTGCGAAGTTCATGATACCATGCTCTGGGTGCCTGTTTTAGGCCGTAGATTGCCTTTTGAAGTTTGCAGACATAGGATGGATGATCTTGATCAACAAAACCTGGGGGTTGTTGCATGTGGACAGTCTCGGAGAGATGGCCTTGGAGAAAGGCGTTGTTGACATCAAGTTGGCGTAAGGACCAACCCCGAGATACAGCTAGGCTGAGGACAACACGCACGGTTGTTGGTTTTACTACTGGGCTAAATGTGTCAAGATAGTCGACACTCGGTCGTTGATGAAATCCCTTTGCAACCAAACGCGCTTTGAATCTGTCAATAGAGCCATCTGAGTTACGTTCGATTCTGAAGATCCATTTACAGCCAACTATATTCTGTGTAGGATCAGGTAGAGCAAGTTCCCAGGGTCCATTTCGAACTAAAGCATCATACTCATTAGACATGGCTTGACGCCACTTGGGATCTAGAAGGGCTTTAGTCACTGTAGTTGGTTCAAGGTCAGTGGCTTGGGTATGCAGTGTAATGGGTTTATGAATGTTATTCTTGGCTCGGGTGATCTGGACAGGGGTTGAGGATGTCAAGATATGCACTTGTGGATGGCAGCTCAATTGGAGTGTATATGGGAGCTCACTTTGGGGTTGTTGAGGAGTGCATACTTCTGATATAGTTGTAAGTGGTGGAGGAATCCAAGTGTTTATGGGGTTTGACTTTGAAGTTGAGGGTGAACCAGAGAGGGAAGAGTAGGGAAAGTGAGACTCAACAAATTTGACATGTCTGGAGACTCAAGGCAGTAGTAGGCACGTATCCAAGAAAAACACATGGTTTGGACCGAGATTCAAGTTTGTGGGAGGTGTAAGGTCGGAGCCAAGGGTAGCATAGGCAGCCGAAGACCTTTAATTTAGAGTAGTTTGGGGCAGTGGGTGTGGGCATTCTGTTAATTAAGTATACTGTAGCAAAGGCATAGGTCCAGTAGGGGAGTGGTAAAGAGGCATGAGTGAGGAGTGCTAGACCAGTTTCAACAATGTGAAGGTGTCGTCTTTCAGAGTAACCATTATGTTCAGGTGTATGAGGGGTGTGGTGAGATGAGAGATACCATTGATGGAAAGGAAGTTTGCTAGAGAAAGATATTCTCTCGAAAATGCTTTTCTCATCGGATGAAAATTCTTCTAGTGAAATGATCAATTGACATAATATTTCAGGTCCACACATCGGAGAATATGATTTCAAGTGGTCTAGTAGAGACAATTGTAGAGTTGGAGAATTACAACTTGTGGCTTTTATTACAGAGACAAGCATTACATGAGAAATTTAAGCCTTGCATGAAAAATGCAGGATGTCCCAAGCGATGATGCCAGGTGGCGGACGTGGCCTTTATTGTGGAGAAGGCAATCAAAGGGGAGGAGATGGGCCATTCATATACACCATCTTTAGTTTGTCCCTCAGTGTGGTCCCGGTATGAAGCACAAGAAAGGTTGATGGTAAGAATTCAATGGAAACATTGTTAGATGTGCATGGAGATTAAGTACGAACCAGTGTGGGTGATTTAGAGCCATCTCCATGATGTCATGTGGAGTGTAGAGATAGATTCTGAGGTGACTAATAAGCCAAAATGATTCTGCTTGCCAATGGTGCTTGAATGTTAAGAAGGGTTTCATTCCATGAATATAAATCGTACCAAATTTATGATGCCTTGGTGGAGTTTTGCTGTAGCATGTTCAATAAACAGGACTAGTCACATCTCTTGTCTTTTTCTTTTTGTCTCTTTTGAATTTTTTGAATCTAATAATGCAGAACCTATCAGCCATCTGACTTATCTGCAAAATCATTCTGTCTTGTTTCTACTTGAACTTCACTTCCTGAGAGGAAACACTTTCTATTCTTTTATGTATCATTCAGTGTTCTTAAGGTTCTGTGTGTTTGATGGGCTCCAGGATCCTTCATCTGCAGTTCGCAAGTCATTCCTGTTCAAAATACATAATCTTTTGAAAGAACACAATATCCCAAGTAGATATGCTTGTGCTTTTGCATTGACCTCAATGGATTGTGTTGGAGACATCCGGACTGATGTAGGTTTCTTCTTTTTGACTAAATTTGAATTATTCATTTCTTTGCTGACCTTTTCACTCAGAGCTTTATGGCTTGTCTTCTGTTAATTCTTGTAGTCCATGAAATACCTCACTGAATTTCTAAAGAACAGCAGTGGAAAACTTCGGAATCATAAGAAGGCCTTAGAAAAGAATACAGCAGGAGGAATGATGACAGACTATCCGGAATATATTGTGGTTTTCTTGGTCCACATTCTTGCTCATGATTGTGACTTTCCTTCAGAGAATTGTTGTGATGAAGATGCTTATGCTGAGTTTTGTGGGTATGCAATTGTTTTTCATATCCTTGTTCTGTGGAAGGATATTTTGCAAATTGCCAAGATTGAGATTTTAAGTGCTGGAACTCTGATGATCTTGAATTTCTTATCTATTGCTTCTTTTCATGGCAGTCCTTTCATTGTTGCTTTGCGAGCCTTAGTTAATTTAGATTTCATGGATAGCAACAAGAATTTTGTCAGTGAAATCATATCAAATTTGCTGGGAATTTTTCGTGCAATTCAGAATGCTGAGGATGCTGCTGACGCTCGGATTACACCAGTAACGTCTCCTATTTTTCTTATGAAAATTCTTTTGACCTTTATTTTTGTCTTTATTTTGACAAATACAGACTTGTATCTGTTCTCTGGCTCAGAAATTGCATATCATTTCAAAAATTGGTCTAATCACTGTAAAAGCATTTAGTCAACACTGCAAGATTTCATCAGGTACACCATGTCAAGTTTTGCTGCCATCATCATATTACAGAAAAAGTTGCAGAGTGGTAAGCAGTAAACAGATTTGTGTTCTACATATTGAACTTCTAAGTTATGTTTGTGCAATGCCTAATCTCTTTTTTCTTTTTTCTTTTCTTGCAATGTACTTTGCAGGCATCTTGTCATAGTGATGAATTTATTGATGAAGATTTTGTGAGGAGGATCCTTTGTACTGTTGAGTCTTCTATTGCTCAGGTAGAATATTAGTATTGTCACATGTTTCTTTTGTTTCTTATTATTTTGATGAATCAAAGATCCTAAGTTTCTAACCAATGTGTTTTTTGCCACACAACAGCCTGTTAACCCTGATTCTAAGCAACATAGACAGGAAGATGCTCGGCCAGTGGTTGTTAAGAAGTGCTTATCAAATGATATACCTTTGGAAAAGAAATTTGATTCTTTGCCAAGTAAAATAAAGCAGAAGGAAAATGTTTGTGCTATTGGAAAAGGACTTCAGAAAATAGTCCCACAGAAAATTTATTCTAAAGAAAGACAAATGTTGCTTTGTGAGAATTCTACTATTTACGAAAGCACAAATTTATCTCCTGAATTTGCTAATCCCACCATAGATCAACTGTCTTCCTGTGATTCTGCTAGTACAAAACCATCATTTCCAGATTCACATATTTTGTCCAGTGAAGCTGAATTTAGAGATTGCATCCCTCTGGTGACAAAGCGGAGAAATGATACCAATATGAGAATTTCCACTGAGCCGACTAATGCTTCAAAAACAAATCTAAAATGCCATATGAATTCAATGGTATGACATGCACTCTTTACATAATTTGAGAGCTCAATAGTTTATCTTGTTATTGGTGTACTGATATTATGATTGTGCAAGGAAATTGGAGATCCTGGGGAAACACTTGTCGGTTGCCGGATCAGAGTATGGTCTCCAATTGATATGCGGTGAAAATCTAAAATAACTGGAAATAAAGAATAAGCTACACTAAATTCATTCATATTTAATTAATCTCCTAACTCTTTCAAAATCACTTCTTGCAGTTATAATTCTGGAACAGTTGATTCATATGATTCTCAAAACAGTAACTACAAGGTAATGTGGCTCAGTGTGAATTGAATTTCACTTTTCAAATTTGCACAGCATATTCACTGGTATTCATGCTTTGGTATAATAAATTTATGTATCTAGTTGTAGGATAGTAATGCAAGCAAGTTTCGCTGTTCCAAGAATCAGTACCACTTTGATACTGAATTGGATGGTTATGCACAAGGCCTACTATACCAAATCGATGATGTATTGGTCACTCCATTTTGAACTAGCAACATTCCGGTTAGGTGAACTAGAAAGTTTCAACTTATAAACCATATCGTACTGAGTTGAACCGTGCGGTTTAGTATGGTATGAGGTCAATATAAGGTTGATACGGGAAGGTTCTGGGCTATATTGGGCTCTGTTTTATGTAGAACATATTTTGCCAAGGCAACAAGTCATGAGATCTGAACAATGAGTTTTATGATAGACAACTCTTCCTTATTTTTTATAGGACCTATTTTATTAATTATCATGGTTTATGATTCTCTTTTAGTAAAATTCACAATCGAGTTGTTTGGATGCTAGGCTTCATCTTACGTTGGTAGTGTCGCTTGGAGAAATCAAACTATATTTATTTCTAGGGGTAGTTTCCTGAGACATGTATATGAGGGAAAACTAAAGTAACATGATTTTTTTTAACAAAAATGTGGTGGAAAAAATGTTGAGAAGATTTGGAAGACAGCCATCCTTTAAGTTACCTGTTATTCAGTTATAAGAGATTCATGATTCTGAACTATTAGCCAGGGATTGAAGTCTTAGTGGGATGTCTCATGGGATAATGGTATGGGACAACGTTCCCAAGCATCAAGTTTGGACCATCTCACCATGGTCTCAGCATCCTTTTCCATACATCATGGGATATCTCTCGTCCTGGGACTGAGACCCTTCCCTTTTCCCTTATTTTTTCTTCTTTGCTGCTGCCAAACAGTATATCGGTTCAGTCACTTCTTTGTTGTGGCTTCTTGTCTTACTATATTTGAACTTCAATATTTTACAAGTTATGGTCTTTATGTGTCAATAAATTTAAATTTTAATACTCGTTCTATTTGTATTTATGCTCATAAATTGATATTACATCGTTAAATATGTTGATATTCATTTTTTTCCATTATTATTATGAGTAATTTCCATGCCTCGCTTTATCATGGTGCATGCCTTGTGTTTTGCCTTATGCCTAGGTCCCTAAGGCCTTGGCACCTTGGTGCACCTTCAGCTGTTGACAACATTGGTTATGATATCCTCTATTATAAGGAGACTTGAAATACAATGAGATGAACAAAAGTAATCTTAGAATAAATATATTTAAGCTGATTAACTAACGTAGAGTATAAATAGAGTCAATTTATGTTTATCAAGAAGTCTTGCATCGAGTGAAATATGTCCTATCAGAGAAGAAAAGATAGCTAATCGTTTGAGTTCCTGAGAAAGTGTTACGGGTGCAGAACTATGTAAGGCCCTGTTTATCTTGACAGATCTCTTATGACTGATGTGAAGCAGTAAATTCCAAAATTTAAGTCTTAATCCTGTAATGATTGACTTCTTAACAGATGAGCTGTATGGTTGGCTTGGGTCAGTTCATTATAGGAATAGGTTATGCTTGTTGCTCCCTAGACCTCTATACATGCAACTTCTCTTTAAATGCCCATTTGTTTGTTGACGAAAACATTTGCTGCACTTCAATATTGCAGCTGGCTTCATGGCTCCTTGTTCCCCACATGGTATTTGATTTGGCCTCTCTCAAATGATAGACATAATTTGTTGGATTAGATTGTCTGGTCCAGTCATATCTGAATGCCTGTAGAAATCTAAATGGATGTGACTTGTGAGATCATTTCAGTCAGATCTAGAGCCTGCTTCCTTCCTGAGAACTGGTGCAGCTTTGCTTAGTTAAGTTATAGGACACCTGACTTTGGCAGTTGGTCCCTTAGACCTCTATACTTCATCCAACTTCACTTTAAATGTCCATTAGTTTATTGATGAAAATTTTGCTGCACTTTAGTGTTGCAGCTGACTTCATGGCTTGTTCTTCTATGATATTTGATTTGGCCTATCTCATAGGATGGACATATAATTTGTTGGATTGGATTGTCTATCCAGCCACATCTGAATGCCTGTAGAAATCTAAATAGATGTGACTTGTGAGTTCATTTTGGTTAGATCTTGAGCCTGCTTCACTCATGACAATTGGTTCAACTTCATTTTTTTCTGGATCCTGATCTTTCCTGTCCATAGTCTCAATGAAGTTGAATTGGTTTACTTATTATAACATATCTTATGTGTATAGAGTTGTATTTTCAATGTTTATGGAACAAATCTTTTGGAGTGGCTATGGTCTTAAGTCTTTCATAACGCATCGCCACCCCACCCAAATTATAATACATATTATAACTTAAAGAATCAACACTTTCTCCTTGAATTCCAATTTATTCTATTTCTTAAGTTAATATTTGACCTGTTAGGGTATGAATTAATTTAGCGTTAAATGTTTAACTAGTTTATTGGGTACACCTGTATGATGTGATCTAATATACATAATGTCTTATGTGTTCAAGATTACCTATGATAAGGGGGATGTGGAACTTGTGCACGTGGAAGACAAGAGGTGGGAAGCAATTGATGATGCAACTTTGCTAGAGAAGGTTTGCAAGGAATTATCAGCATATTGATTTTTCTATTTGTAGCAGTTGGGTAACATGAATCCACTGGATTATGCAGGATACATGCAGCTTTCAACCGAGAGATCCGTGAGTAATTATAGCCCTTTTTTCCTTTTATTACTGTTCTCATATTTTTTTCCCCCTCCTTTTTTTCCTTTTCCAAAGATTTTGCCAGAGAACGAGCAGTCTTACATGCTAGATGAAATGCCTAACATGTTATTTCCTACTTAAGCATGGTAGAATTTGTTATATGCTTATCTTTGTTTAGAAGTAGATTTTGATTATTGCTAACTAATTGTTTGAGTTGACTAACATCTAAGCAGAATGACATATTAGTTGTGCCAGTGCTGTCAAACTGGTAATAACAGTAGTGCCTCATCTTTATTTACCCTTGCTATTGCTCCTCCTAACTTCAGCAGCTCCACTGCTTGCCAGCTGGCCTTGCTTATAAATTTTTGGCATAAACTGTTGGCCTGCTAACTTAGGTTGACAGCAAGATGTTTAACACTTTCTTAATGCTCTCTGGGGCCTTCATTTAATTTGTGCTTATAGCCAAACTGATCTCAAATGAATGATGCTTGCTGGTGGTGATGTATTGCATCCATCAATAGTACTTTCTTGAATAAATTTTCAGCATCTGCATCCGAAATTTGATACCAAGATGTTGCATTAATTTGTCATCATGTGACATTGCGCACATTGAATGGTGAAGAAGGTTCCAATGAATCCAACTCCAAATAAATAGGTTTGTAGTCTTCTTCTTTACATGCACAGTTAATAAACCTATAATTGTTGCCTCCACCTATGCAGCTAGCAGTTGGATTAAAAAGTTATCTTTCTGTCTTATTGACATTGTGGATGAGTTATGTTTTTATGATATTTTGTTGCAAGTTGATTTTTAAATTTCCTACATTTGGTCAGCCTAATATATGGATCAATATGCCAGAGAACTTTAATATCATCTTTACTGTAATATTGGCATCTCACTTCATTTATGGTGTTGATTTGCATCAAAGCATACAGTTTTATTTTTCATTCTGTAGTCGTTTCTTTAGGAAGGGTCACAAAAAATATTTTCTGATGTTTTCTGGGCCTGCAAAAACTCTACAAGCAAAGGCTTCGGCAGTGTTGAGAGTGAAGTTCTGTTTAATAATGTGGGGTCTTATTTTCTATTGCAGCTTTAATGATTGATTCTTTTTTTTGTTGTTTAATTCAAATGTTTATAGGTCAGGTTCTTCTACCAGTAGCCTAGAGGTTTTGACTGGTGTTATTGGAGATGATACCAATCAAGCAAGATCAACTAGTCTGGATGAAAGAGTTGGAAATTCGAAGAGAATAGTCTCCTCTTCCACTGGTAATGCACCATTTAGTATATTCGGTCAGTTCGTTTAAATCAGTGTTTTTTAACAGTCAATTTAATGGTACCATTTTTCATTGAAGGACCTTATCTTTTAAGCACAATTTTGTTCATTTCTTTTGTAAAAGCTTATGGATCTAAACTAGATTGATGATTAAGGTGATATTTGACCAGGAATGTGGTTTGCCTAGGAGACAAGATTTTGCTAAAATTTAAAACTAAGTCTAGGTCAGAAAAGTTTTTTAAGAAGATGCCCATTAAAAAGTTGCTATTAGTTGCCATCTGCCTGCCTGTCTGTCTTTCATTTTTATTTTTTATGCAATGGCTCTCGTGGCGCCCAAGTCTTCCGAGAGTAAGGCATATGGGTGCTAGGCATGGTGCTTTTGTGGGTCATGCCCCTGTTGGAATTAAAGTCTGAAATGGTGGAAATAAGATCATTACTTGCTGGGAGTATTTTAAGAGGCAACTTTAGCTTTAAGTCATGGGCCCAATGTGCAGGAAAGATGATACAAACAGTGAATCTTTGCTTTATATTATGAGAAATTACTTTTTTGATTTGGTGCATTTATTTTGGGATCATTTTGTTTAGAATATCATGGTATGTCACAGAAATTTGGGAGTATAAAGAGTTGAGAT
Source organism: Calamus simplicifolius (assembly GCA_900491605.1). Classification (NCBI taxonomy): domain Eukaryota; kingdom Viridiplantae; phylum Streptophyta; class Magnoliopsida; order Arecales; family Arecaceae; genus Calamus; species Calamus simplicifolius. The sequence continues at coordinate 285,561 of UESW01001915.1, read as the reverse complement.
GGCAAATTACTGATGGCCACTGTTTACCTATTAGGAGTGAATGATACGACAGTTCTGAAGAATTATATTTTATTTAAAACTAATTATTTGATTAAAAAATAGCATAGTAAAATAGTTTTGTGTATGCATTACATGGATGTTATTGTAGTGTAAAGAGTATACTTTGTCACAAACAGTCACTTAATGTTCTGAAATTGCTTACTTGCAGCGGTTGGCATAGGAAAGAGAAAGAGACCAGTGCCAGCAGTTGCAGCAAAGAAAAGAGCAGTGTCAAATGTAGTGGATGAAAGCATATGCATTGTATGTCTGCTCGATTGGTACCTTTCATATTTACATTTTCTCCAATGACCCTAGGTTGATGTTGGCTTTTTTCTTGCCCAGGCCCAGAGGACTAGAGCACGAAGAGCATTCATGCAATAGTTGTTTTTATTTGTAAGTGGTGAAAAAATATTCACCTTTCCAATGTATATAAATCATCCTATGAGGATTAGCGTATGGCTGCATCTATCTCAATTAGGTGTTGATGAAAGCATGTGCCAGTGCTTTTGGCTTGGCATTTCTGTTTGTTGTTAGATATTGATTGATAAAGTTTATCTCAGTTGCCAGGGAAAGCATGTGCAACATAATCAAACATTTTTATGGGATACTCCTGATAGCATTTTACATCATTTTGATATAGGATGCTGACGTGACGCGATGAGATCATTACTTCATTTTGCCAACAAAACTTATAATTTTTTTTTTTTGGGATGAAAATATATTTTGATCCTCAAACTTTCAATAAAATTTATTTTAAATCTTAAAATTTTAATTATTACAATTTTATTATTAAGAATTAAATTATTATTTTTAAATTTTATTATATAATGTTAATTAAAATTCATAGAATAACTACAGTATCATACTACGAAACAATGTATATATATATTTGCATCCGTATGTCATGTCAATTACTTTGCTAATTTTAATTATTTTATATAATGAGATATCAGAACGTAAAAGATTTAAGATTAAATTGTAATAATTTAAAGTTTAAAAATCAAAATAAATTTTGAGGAAAAGATTATGGACCAAAACTAATATTTTCTTTATTTTATAAGTTTGAGGAGAAATATCAGTTGAACTGTTGATTTGGTGAAAAATGTTTTATTTTAGAAAATAGTTTGAAAGATACCCAGTAGGTAAATATATTTAAAAAAAATATTTAAAAAAAAATCCTAAAAAAGCATTGGGTTCTTCTTACAAAATTAGTCCCATTAAGACCAAAACACCCCTCCTGAACAGGTCATCTCCATAAGCCCGCGCCCTGTGGGGGTAATCGCTAGAGAAGGATTGGCTTTTCTGTCTCCGTGGTTTTCACTGTTGGAACGTTGCTTTGGATCCTGTAGCTTCCTCACCTTCATTTGAAGGTATTATTGTCTCTTTCAATAAATGGGGTTCTCTGCCTTCCTTTCCCTGTAACAGTAAAAAGATAAAGAAAAAAAGCGAACTCGTGTAGTTATAAATCCGTTAAAATTGCCTATTAACATTGATGATGAAATATAGGGAAAATTATAAGATATTGGTTTTCATTGGATTCAGATTGATGTTTCCATTTGTTTTGTTGAATGACATGAAGATGGCTGTAGATTGTAAACACTAGATTGTTTCTGAATAATATTTGTAATGATGCGGACAAACTATACAACAAAAGCATAGAACTAGTCGGACTAGGAAGACAAGGCAAAGTGACACTTTGTAATATCTTTTACCTCTTTTTGATGGTAATGTCAGAAGTGGTTGGATGTGCATGTTAGCTACTGCGCCACAAAGAAGCTGCAGTGTAATATGCTAGCCAACCAAAATAGATATATCTAGTTAATTTTGAGTTCTTTTGATTTACTTATCTATTATGCGTGCGAGTAATGCCTGGAACTAAATAATTAGAACTGTCTATATCTTGATCAGTTAAATTTGATTACAAAAAAGCAATTCTTGAAGTATGTCACAGCAGTATCTCGATGATAACCCTTTGCTCAACTGCTAGTATAATGCACAATTCAGACAATTTGATTCTTTTTTCTTTTTGGCTTTTTCTGTGGGCAGACAAGGCATTCTGGAGGCTCTTTCAAAGGTTTTGAAGAGGTGCTTAAACAATAGTCTGGTGAATAAATATTAGAAAATTATTTTATGGAATTACTTGAAACCCCAGATATCTATAATCTGTACATACTAGGATCAAATATGGATTATTAGATTAACGATGCTTGGAGGAGCGTCTCTAACGTTTTTCCCAGTTAAAATCTGAACGGTGGTTTCTCCTAAAGTTAACCGCTTTCCAAGGCATCTTCTACTATCGATTTTAAACATACCATCCGCCGGGAGAGAAATGGTTTTTATTTTTGAATGCATCACTGCAACATCTTAGTTGCTTATCCCTTCATCTTAGATGTTAACGACCTATCAAAATTCCAATATTTTCCAACATTTTAACCAATTGTACTGTCTCGGCCAGACAACCGTTGGTCATCTCTCAGGTTTTCTATATTGCTTTTCTGCTGGGACCTACTGGACCATCTGAGGAACCTTGGCTTTTAGAATCAGGAATATCTGCAGAAATGTAGTTCCGGGGTTGTGGATTTTTTTAAAAAAATACCAGCAGCGGAAATGCTTCGGATGCAAGTCCGCATTCGAGTTTCCAAACAATTTCTAAAACCATAATAGAAGGTCTAAAACATCATTAATGCGAAGCAATTGTTTAAACCATGTCAACTTCTCAGGATAAGGAGTGGAAATCACATTTAATTAATTATTCAGTGGCAACAAAATTCCATTATAAGCAGCAGTAAGATATACTTTTTCAAAGATGATGAGAACATTGATGAAACGTAGATTTAACCTGATCTTGAGTGCTATATTAAGAAAAAGAATGAATACATAGAACTACAAAAAAAAAAAAAAAAAGCCTTTTCTCTGACTAAAGTTATTGCCGCAATGGTCGGCTTGGCTTGTTAGATCGGCTGTTTACTGAACTATGACCCAGTGGAGGAAAATCATCTGAACCCAATTTAAAGGGACTGCTGGAAGCCTGCCCAGTTATTCCTACTGGCGCCTGCCCTTTGAATTAAGGCTCTGGTGGTGATGCCAATGTTTCCCCGAAACTTGAGCATACGGCCTACTTTGCTGTTGAATTGGAGAATGTTGGCTTGCTACTTGTTGGGATTTTATTGGTGGATATGATACAGGTCGAAGATTTTGCAGCTCTGGGTCATATGAAAATTTATAAGGAAGCTTTCTGTCATCCATCTTTCTGAATGTGATAGAAATCCTGCAATAAGCAATGTGATAGAAGTGATTAGAAATTGCAAAAGTTGCAGATATAATAGCTCAATCACCTGAATAAACTGCAAAAACAAGCATGGATACTACCTTTGGAGGGTACAGCTGGTACACAATGCTTTGCCACATCAGCACCATTGCCACTTAAAATAAGCACAGAACTGCAAAGTGAAAAAAAAAAAAAACATAATCATGTTCTACACAATCCATAACCTATTGTGGTTAAAGCTTGTCCAGAGGTTTCAGTTCTCTTATTAGCAGGTAACATGAATAACATGGTAGTGATAAAAAAAAAAAAAAACAAAAGGGGAGATAATACACATACCCAAGAGGTAGAGGTATTGCAATAGATCCTGAGAATTCTCCTGGTCCAATCACTTTAAGCTCTCTACCAAATAAAATGTTACACTCTGATAGGAAGGAGACCGTGCAAAAAGGGCGGACAAAGTCATGATGATCTATGTGAGGTGGAATGCAGTCGTCTTTATCATATATGTTGATGATGCAACTATCAGGGACACAAGTAGGAGGAAGGACATGCCATGAGACCATTCTCTTGATCATTGATTTTAATAAGGGTGGAATGGGATCTACTTCCTCATCCCGCATTATGCCTGGAGGATTCCCATTCTTGTCCTGCAGAGTATACATAATTTGTGATCAGAATCACATTAGTCAATGTAGTTACAATGGTGGAAATGTTGCTGGTTATGATAGTGAATGCAGATATACCACTGCATAGTTGTAGCAGCAGCCAAATTGCAGCGTCACACGCCCTTTTCCCGCATCCACTTTCGTGGCTCTGAATACGTACGATCTAAGGTAAAAAAAAAAAAAGTTAAAATAGATAATTAAAAGTGAAGTACCATGCAATTTTACATCAATAAAATGAAAAATGATAAGACATAGCTCAACTCATAACTTTCTATATTTTTCTACCTTAACAAGTGAGTGAACAACTCCCTAAAATTTATTACCTAAAATCAAGTATATAGATTTGGATAGC
>UESW01001915.1:186774-273878 GCA_900491605.1 Calamus simplicifolius | reverse complement strand
TGCAATGAGGGCATGCCAGACGTCCAACAGTGCTCCAACCAGACAACATTGCATATGCCGGGAAGTCACATATTGTCCACATCAAAGCAACTCTCATAATGAAATTCTGTTTCATAGAAATGTCATAGGCTACGACTCCTGTTTCCCATAACATTTTCAATTCAGCCACCAACGGTTGCCAAGGGTTAATAATTTCTCAAACTAAAAAAATTTATTGCACTAGCTTGTGAAAAGTTTTCACATAAAAGGAATGCAATAAAGAAATCAAATGATTGGTTTTAAAAAAGAATTCTTATTTGAAATCGATTTAAGCTTATATTATGTTTATTTTGCTTGAAACAAATTAAAATTTAAAAGTTAGTTAGGATTTTGGAACGTAGAAAGAACAAGCGAGAGTAAATAAGATGATGTATAAGAAAAGGATCTAAAGAAAAGTAGTTGGCAGAAATCATATTATCAAGTGATGGGGCCAGTTGACCCCATGAAAAAAATAAAATTTTTTGGACGGCCCCAAAGGCCAACACCCGATGCCCGACGGCCCCAAAGGCCGACATCTCCAAGACCGACGGCCCCAAAGGCCGACGGCCCCAAGACCGGCACACCCAAGGCCGGCACCTCCAAGACCGACGGCCCCAAAGGCCGACGGCCCCAAGACCGGCATACCCAAGGCCGGTACCTCCAAGACCGACGGCCCCAAAGGCCGACACCCGACGATCGACGGCCCCAAAGGCCGACATCTTCAAGACTGACGACCGACGGCCCCAAAGCCGATGGCTCCAAGACAGTTGGCCCTAAAGCCGACACCTCCAAGATCGGAACACCCAAGGCCGGCACCTCCAAGACCGACGGCCCCAAAGGCCGACACCCGATGACCGACGGCCCAAAGGCCAACATCTCCAAGACCAACGACCGACGGCCCCAAAGGCCGACGGGTCCAAGACAGTCGGCCCCAAAGGCCGACACCTCCAAGACCGGCACCTCCAAGGCCGGCACCTCCAAGACCGATGGCCCCAAAGGCCGACGGCCCCAAAGACCGATGGCTCCATGACCGACGGCCCCAAAGGCCGACATCTCCAAGACCGACGACCGACGGCCCCAAAGGCCGACGGCTCCAAGACAGTCGCCCCAAAGGACGACACCTCTAAGACCGGTACCTCCAAGGCCGGCACCTCCAAGACCGACGGCCCTAAAGGCCGACGGCCCCAAAGACCGACGGCTCCATGACCGATGGCCCCAAAGGCAGACATCTCCAAGTTCGACGACCGACGGCCCCAAAGGCCGACACCCGACGCCCGACGGCCCCAAAGGCCGACACCCGACGGCCCCAAAGGCCGACATCTCCAAGACCAACGGCCCCAAAGGCCGATGGCCCCAAGACCGGCACACCCAAGGCCGGCACCTCCAAGACCGATGGCCCCAAAGGCCGACGGCCCCAGACCGGCACACCCAAGGCCGGCACCTCCAAGATCGACGGCCCCAAGACCGGCACACCCAAGGCCGGCACCTCCAAGACCGACGGCCCCAAAGGCTGACGGCCCCAAGACCGGCACACCCAAGGCCGGCACCTCCAAGACCGACGGCCCCAAAGGCCGACGGCTCCAAGACAGTCGGCCCCAAAGACTGACACCTCCAAAGCAAGGCGGCCTCAGCACCTTCCTAGCCGGCCCCCTACGTCTCCAAGCTAGGCGGCCCGGCACCTCCCAGGCGGCTCTGACATCTTCCTAACCGGCCATCTACGTCTCCAAGCTAGGCGGCCCCGGCCCTTCCTAGGTGGCCCCCTACGTCTCCAAGCTAGGCGGCCCGACACTTCCCAGTCGGCCCCGGCATGTCCAAGCTAGGTGGCCCGGCACCTCCCAGGCGGCCCCGGCGTCTTCCTAGCCGGCCCTCTACGTCTCCAAGCTAGGCGGCCCTAGCACTTCCCAGCCGGCCACGGCGTGTACAAGTTAGGCGGCCCCAGCATCTTTCCAGGCGGCCCCTACTTCTCCAAGCTAGCCGGCCCCGGCACTTCCCAGCCGGCCACGGCGTGTCCAAGCAAGGCGGCCTGGCACCTCCCAGGCGGCCTCGGTACCTTCCTAGCCGGACCCCTACGTCTCCAAGCAAGGCGGCCCGATACCTCCCAGGCGGCCCCGGCATCTTCCTAGCCGGCCCTCTACATTTCCAAGCTAGGCGGCCTGGCACCTTCCAGGCGGCCTTGGCATCTTCCTAGCCGGCCCTCTACGTCTCCAAGCTAGGCAGCCCCGGCACTTCCCAGCCGGCCCCGGCGTGTCCAAGCTAGGCGGCCCGGCACCTCACAGGCGGCCCCTGCGTCTTCCTAGCCGGCCCTCTACATCTCCAAGCAAGTCGGCCCCGACACCTTCTCCATGTCCCCAGTCCCACCGAGTCGGCCAAGGCCATCCCCGGCCGGCCTGACTTGGCCCAGGCATTTCCAGTCCCGCTGAGTCGGCCAAGGCCATCCCAGGCCGGCCCGGCTCGGCCTCGGCATCTCCAAGTCTGTCGATTTGGCCCCGCCCCGGCACTGTCTCGCTAGCGGGATGGGCCCTAGCCATCTCGGGTCGACCCAGCTCGGCCCTGACAAGACGGGATTTCCCAGTTCCCGCCAGATCAACCCCCAGCGGTTCAAGAAACTGCCTCTCTGACGCGCGCCACTCGACAGCGCCAGACACGCGCTGCGCAACAGCGCCGATGCGTGCCGCCCCAGCGCCGACGCGCGCCGCCCGACAGCCCGCCGGCTGATGGGACGTGGCCCACTAACCGCCCAGATTCATGCGAGGGCTCAGCAGAGTTTCTGATTCACGCAATCCCATGTGATCATGCCAGAATCAACCCCTATAAAAAGGTGAATCCACCTGGTAAACAGGTACGCGCGATAACTCCCAAAAATCACCATCTCAACTCTCAGAAAGGGATTCCTCCTCTCGGAGATCCCCCCTTTTCCATACAAAACAGGGCTCAGTCGAGCCCTTCTTCAGCTGTGACCTCAGTCACTAACTTGGCCGTCGAAGGGTCCCGTCGGAGACCCCCTCCGGTCCCAGGACTTCTTTGCAGGCAACCCGGCGAGGCGAGGATTCAAGGAGCGCCTCCGTTCTCAACGTCCAGGAGAGGTGATTGAGCGTCATCAGATTGACGCGCCAGGAAGGGGGGCATAAGAAAAAAAAGTAGCGAACGTTCTCCCTGAGCTACATCTTTCGTCCCCTCTCTTCTTCCATAAGCCATGATGGTGACTCGAGCCCAGGACGCCTTCATCAGCTGCCCAGCGGGGTTTCCCCCGCCGACTAGACAGCAGGAGGCCAACCCCCCTGCTGCCGACCTTCCTGTCACCTGCCCACCACTGGACGCCGCTGCCCAAACGGCGGAGCAGCTGGAAACCCTCTCCCAGCAAGTCCAGAATCTCACTACCATGGTCCACGGGCTCCAGCAGCAGCAGTCCGTGGTCACCCAGCATCATACCGCTCCTCCTGCCAGTCAGCAGTCGGCGAGGGAAGGTTCTCCTCGGCGGGAGGCTGGTCGGCGAGGTACCGGCCGACGTCAAGCTTCCCCTAGGAAGCCTTGACGCGAGCCCTCCAAGCGGCCATGGTCCCTTGACCACGGCCCCAGTAACTTTCCTCCCAAGTCACATCATCACGAGGAACCCAGGCGGAAGTCTTGACTTCCGTCTCCATCTCCTTCTGCTTCTTCTTCTTCCTCCGAGCCATCCCGGAGGGCTCCGATGATCAACCGCCAGGCGGAGGAACGTCTGGAAGAGTACAATCGGCGCCTTGACGAGCTCGCCAGGAAGATCAACCATCAGCCGGAGGAAGAGTTCGACACTCGTCCTCCTTACACTCGCCGCATACTGGAGGAACCGGTTCCCATCAGGTTCCGCTTCCCCCAGGTAGACCCGTACGATGGTACGACCGACCCCCTCGACCACCTCGAGAGTTATAAGGCTATGATGCAAGTCCAGGGCGCCTCAGACGCCCTCCTCTGCAAGGCCTTCCCCGCAACTCTGTGGAAGGCAGCCCGTGCATGGCATTCGTGCCTGCCCCCTCACAGCATCGACTCCTTCCGAGAGCTGGAGAGGGCATTTTTGGCCCATTTTGACGCCTGCCGCTGGATCCCAAGGGTAGCAGATAGCCTCTTCTCCGTCCGCCAGAAGGAAGGAGAGTCACTGCGGGACTTCGTGTCCCGATTCAAAACCGCCACCCTCGAGGTCTACCATCTCGACGATGCGGTGGTCACCCTGGCGCTGAAGCGGGGACTCCTTCTGTCCCGCTTCACCTTCTCCCTGGATAAGAAGCCCCCAAGCTCTTATTCTGATCTCCTCCTCCGAGCTCAGAAATATATCCGCACGGATGAAGCCGACCTCACCCACCGGGAGTCTTCGAAGAGCTCCAGCCACAAATCCGCTCGCCCTGAGCCGAGCGGACCTCCCCGACATCGCCGATCCGACTCACCTCGCCGGTCCGACAACAGGCGCCGAAGCCCTGTCCCCGATGAGAGTAAGCTCACTCCTCTCCTTGCCCCTCGATCCCACATCCTGATGAAGATTGAGGGCGAGCCTTACCTCCAACGTCCTCCCCCCATGAAGAAAGGGGCACCCACGACGTGAGCAGCTACTGCCATTTTCATCGGGATTATGGCCACGACACCGACAGCTGCTACAGCTTGAAGCGAGCCATCGAGGAGCTCATCCAGCGGGGCTACCTCGGCAAGTACGTCCAGAAGATGCAACAGCCGCTGCCGGCCATCATGGGGCCTCCACTAGCTCAAGCCACCGTCGACAACACTCCCTCGGAGCGAACGATCGGGATGGTGTCCTGGGGATCAGCTTCTGTACCTAAACGGTCGAGGGGGAAGGAGTTGCCGGATAATGTACTTCCTGGGAAGGTCCCTACCGCGTCGCCAAGGCGTTCCACCGGGGGGCATACAAACTAGAAGAGCTTGACGGGAAGCCCATTCCACGTACCTGGAATGTGGACAACCTCCGCCGATATTACCAATGATGTACTCCTAGAAGCATAAGTAATAAAAAAGGCCCCTTCTGACGACACTGCTTGTCCTCCCTTGCGCCAAGTCTCTCAAAAGGAGTTCACTGGCATCGCGGTCCATGGGACACCACTCGGCCCTGACACGACGGTACCCCCGAGTTGGTTAAGACCCTAAAGGCTCCGTACCCAGCTGAGTCGCCACTTGGGCGGCACACAAACCTCCAAGCTGGTTCAAAAGGAGCTCACTGGCATCGCCGCCCATGGGACACCACTCGGCCCTGGCACGGCGGTGCCCCGAGTCGGTTAAGACCCTAAAGGCTTCGTACCCGGCTGAGTCACCACTTGGGCGGCACACAAACCCCTAAGCTGGTTCAAAAGGAGCTCACTGGCATTGTGGCCTACGGGACACCACTCGGCCCCGGCACGGCGGTGCCCACGAGTTGGTTAAGACCCTAAAGGCTCTGTACCCGGCTGAGTTGCCACTTGGGCGATACACAAACCCCCAGGTTGGTTCGAAAGGAGCTCACTGGCATTGCGGCCCATGGGACACCACTCGGCCCCGGCACGACGGTGCCCTCGAGTCGGTTAAGACCCTAAAGGCTCCGTACCCGGCTAAGTCGCCACTTGGGCGAAACACAAACCCCCAAGCTGGTTCAAAAGGAGCTCACTGGCATCGCGGCCCATGGGACACCACTCGACCCCGGCACGGCGGTGCCCCGAATCGGTCAAGACCCTAAAGGCTCCGTACCCGGCTGAGTCGCCACTTAGGCGGCACATAAACCCCCATGTTAGTTCAAAAGGAGCTCACTGGCATCGCGGCCCATGGGACACCACTCGGCCCCGGCACGGCAGTGCCCCCTAGTCGGTTAACACCCTAAAGGCTCCGTACCCGGCTGAGTCATCACTTGGGCGGAACACAAACCTCCAAGCTGGTTCAAAAGGAGCTCATTGGCATCGCGGCCCACGGGACACCACTCGGCCCCGGCACGGCGATGCCCCTGAGTCGGTCAAGACCCTAAAGGCTCCGTACCCGACTGAATCACCACTTGGGTGGCACACAAACCCCCAGGTTGGTTCAAAAGGAGCTCACTGGCATCGTGGCCCACGGGACACCACTCGGCCCCGGCACGGCGGTGCCCCCGAGTAGGTTAAGACCCTAAAGGCTCCGTACCCGACTGAGTCGCCCCTCGCAGTGGTTCCCACACCCCCGAGGCGGTTCAAAAGGAACCTGACGACTCTCAGCTCTCAGGTCACCCTCCTGGGTTCAAAAGACTTCTAGACTCCGTGTTGGGAGAGGATTACTAGCCGCCCTCAGCTAGCCGAAGAAGGCACGCAGACGTCCATCCAAGGCAGCGCAAGATGCTAAGGTAAAAGTTCTACACTCCTTTCGATTAGCTGATGCGGGGCACGCAAGCTCAAGGAGTGTGGGGGCATTTGATGGGGCCAGTTGACCCATGAAAAAAATAAAATTTTTTGGACGGCCCCAAAGGCCGACACCCGACGGCCCCAAAGGCCGACACCCGATGGCCCCAAAGGCTGACATCTCCAAGACTGACGACCCCAAAGGCCGATGGCCCCAAGACCGGTACACCCAAGGCCGGCACCTCTAAGACCGATGGCCCCAAAGGCCGACGGCCCCAAGACCGGCACACCCAAGGCCGGCACCTCCAAGACCGACGACCCAAAAGGCCGACACCCGACGACCGACGGCCCCAAAGGCCGACATCTCCAAGACCGATGACCGACGGCCCCAAAGGCCGATGGCTCCAAGACAGTCGGCCCCAAAGGCCGACACCTCCAAGATCGGCACACCCAAGGCCGGCACCTCCAAGACCGACGGCCCCAAAGGCCGACACCCGACGACTGACGGCCCCAAAGGCCGACATCTCCAAGACCAACGACCGACGGCCCCAAAGGCCGATGGCTCCAAGACAGTCGGCCCCAAAGGCCGACACCTCCATGACCGGCACCTCCAAGGCCGGCACCTCCAAGACCGACGGCCCCAAAGGCCGACGGCCCCAAAGACCGACGGCTCCATGACCGACGGTCCCAAAGGCCGACATCTCCAAGACCGATGATCGACGGCCCCAAAGGCCGATGGCTCCAAGACAGTCGGTCCCAAAGGACGACACCTCCAAGACCGGTACCTCCAAGGCCGGCACCTCCAAGACCGATGGCCCCAAAGGCCGACGGCCCCAAAGACCAACGGCTCCATGACCGGCAGCCCCAAAGGCCGACATCTTCAAGACCGACGCCCAACGGCCCCAAAGGCCGACACCGGACGCCCGACGACCCCAAAGGCCGACATCTCCAAGACCGACGGCCCCAAAGGCCGACGGCCCCAAGACCGGCACACCCAAGGCCGGCACCTCCAAGACCGACGGTCCCAAAGGCCGACACCCGACGACCGATGGCCCCAAAGGCCGACATCTCCAAGACCGACGACCGACGACCCCAAAGGCCGACGGCTCCAAGACAGTCGGCCCCAAAGACTGACACCTCCAAAGCAAGGCGGCCCCGGCACCTTCCTAGCTAGCCCCCTACGTCTCCAAGCTAGGCGGCTCGGTACCTCCCAGGCGGCCCCGGCATCTTCCTAGCCGGCCCTCTACATCTCCAAGCTAGGCGGCCCCGGCCCTTCCTAGGCGGCCCCCTACGTCTCCAAGTTAGGCGGCCTGACACTTCCCAACCGGCCCAGGCATGTCCAAGCTAGGCGGCTCGGCACCTCCCAGGCGGCCCCGGCATCTTCCTAGCCGGCCCTCTACGTCTCCAAGCTAGGCGGCCCGGTACCTCCCAGGTGGCCCCGGCGTCTTCCTAGCTGGCCCTCTACGTCTCCAAGCAAGTGGGCCCCGACACTTTTCAGCTGGCCACGGCGTGTACAAGTTAGGCGGCCCCAGCATCTTCCCAAGCGGCCCCTACTTCTCCAAGCTAGCCGGCCCCGACACTTCCCAGCCGGCCACGGCGTGTCCAAGCAAGGCGGCCCGGCACCTCCCAGGTGGCCCCGACACCTTCCTAGCCGGCCCCCTATGTCTCCAAGCTAGGCGGCCCGACACCTCCCAGGCAGCCCCGACATCTTCCTAGCCGGCCCTCTATGTCTCCAATCTAGGCGGCCTGGCACCTCCCAGGCGGCCCCGACATCTTCCTAGCCGGCCCTCTACGTGTCCAAGCTAGGCGGCCCAGGCACTTCCCAGCCGGCCCTGGCGTGTCCAAGCTAGGCGGCCCGGCACCTCCCAGGCGGCCCCGGCATCTTCCTAGCCGGCCCTCTACGTCTCCAAGCAAGTCGGCCCCGACGCCTTCTCCACGTTCCCAGTCCCGCCGAGTCGGCCAAGCCATCCCTGGCCGGCCCGACTCGGCCTCGGCGTCTCCAATTCCGACGAGTCGGCCAAGGCCATCCCAGGCCGGCCCGACTCGGCCCCGGCGTCTCCAAGTCCATCGATTCGGCCCTGCCCCGGCACTGTCTCGCCAGCGGGATGGGCCTCAGCCATCTCGGGTCGACCCGACTCGGCCCTAACAAGACGGGATTTCCCAGTTCCCGCCAGATCAACCCCAGCGGTTCAAGAAACCGTCTCTCCGACGCGCGCCATCCGACAGTGCCAGACATGCGCCGCCCGACAGTGTCGATGCATGCCGCCCGACAGTGCCGACACGCGCCGCCCGATAGCCCCACCGGCTGATAGGACGTGGCCCACTAACCGGCCCTGATTCACGCGAGGGCTCAGCAGAGTTTCTGATTCACGCAATCCCATGTGATCATGCCAGAATCAACCCCTATAAAAAGATGAATCCACCCGGTAAACAGGTACGCACGATAACCCCCAAAAATCGCCATCTCAACTCTCAGAAAGGGATTTCTCCTCTCGGAGATCCCCCTTTTTCCACACAAAATAGGGCTCAGTCGAGCCCTTCTTCAGCTATGACCTCAGTCACTAACTTGACCGTCGGAGGGTCCCGCCGGAGACCCCCTTCGGTCCCGGGACTTCTTTGCAGGCAACCCGGCGAGGCGAGGATTCGAGGAGCGCCTCCGTTCCCGACGTCCAGGAGAGGTGATTGAGCGTCATCATCAAGTTTCTTTATATTCTTATATTTACATATACTGCATATAGTTTAACTTTTAATATTTGGTTCTTGAGCTTTTGAATTCAAAATAAATGAATTCAAATTCTATGCAATAAGAATCTTAAATATAGAACTGATAGTTGATATGACATTTAAATTTATATTTTATTATAAAATAATTGGAGTAGATCATCGAGTTTTGGGATATTATTTACATCTTAGTTGTGTGATCTATTTGGAAATTATATAGATATTTGTCGCATTGTTTATTCTTAATAGAGTTTTGATCTTGATATTAGATTATAGATTGCCTTGGTTTGCAATGAGCCTTTTTAAAAAACCATGAATAGTCGTTTGAAAGTTAAAGTTTGTGGTTCTAACTAAAGTGCTGTTTGAGTTTAGGCTTTCAACAAATCGAAAACACATGACTACTCTATGGGGCTAAAACTCTTAAACTTAACAAATCAAAAGCATAAGATTACTTTATAGGCCTAAAACTATAAAGGTTGTGTATATATTTCATTTATATGATGTGACTTTTCTTTTCACGTTGTTAACTGAATGGAGCAGAAAAAAAATGAAAGGATATGCATAAGGACATTGCCTTCTCTTTGTGTGTTGCGAGTCGGGCATAGATGCAGAGAGAAAAAAAAAAAGGATAGATGTATGTCTAACTAAGCATGGGTAGAAAGAAAAAAGAGAGAGATGACATGTGCATCACATTGCTAATTTATCTACATTTTGTAACTTATGGACCCAACATGAAGGAGTAAAAAAATTAGTGTGATATAAAATTTTGACTTCAATATAATGTGGTTGATGTGACCTACTGAGCTCCTCTCTTGTTTTCATGTCTCCTATTTTTTCTGTCACTAAGCCCCTCCCTAAAGAGAGAGATGAGCTCAAGAGATAGACAAGGTGGGGAGGGGCGCACTGAGAAGAAAAACAAGAGCGAGGAAAAGAGAAAGGAGCTTGGTAGGCTGCTAATCCATATTATATTAAAGTCACATTTTTTACATCACTCTAGTTAACACGAAAAGTTAAGAGAGGCAGACATGTTGTCTTGCATCCTTTCTCTCTCTTTTCCTGTCCACCCAGTTAGCCACATGAAAAGGAAAGTCACACCACGAAAATAGAAGAGAGGCAAATGTCCCATTGCATGAGGCAGTTTTTTCTTTCGTTTTTATTTTTGCTGGTCTATCGGATGCCTCATTGCCATTACCTAGTGCTTTGAGTTGCACGGAATTTGAACAATCGAATCAGTGACTGGATCCACCCTTCAGTCCAGCTGAATGTAGCCCAGTCCACCCCTATATCTCTCTCTCTCTCTAGTCCATGAGTTTGGTATTACTTTCCTACTGTTCATTTGTTGCTCTTTTTTGGATATAATATTTTAATGTTTGGCATGTTGTACCTTAATTCTTTAAGAAGTGATCTATTTTTCATATTTAGACTTAAGCATATGTTTGCAGCATTTGGTTTGACCTTGTATGTATGCTTCAGATGTATGGACTGAAGGCATTAGTCAGAAGTTTATTGCCACATCAAGCAACCAATGCAAGACATCAACTAAAGGGATTCTTGGACATCTTAGCGGACATAATTCTTGGAAATGGCATAATGAATGGTGTCACCTTTAGGTGTGCTGACAATCTATCCGAGTGATGTATGTGTTGTTAGATTATTTATCATGTTTGTTCTGAGGTTTAAAAGTGCCATGTGCTGTACTGCACTACTGCCTAGCACCTATGGGCACTTGCATGCATAGGTGTAGAAAAAATACACATTCTCTTGGGGAATTTCTATTTGCACCGCCCGTTTGCTCAGGGCACCCTCTCTTTAATTTTTTTTTTTTAACTCTCTACACCCCCAAATTACTCTCTGTACCCCTCCTAAAATTTGATATTCCTAAATTACCCCTTCCTGCACCCCCCTCCCTCCTCCCAAATAGTCGCGCACCCCTCTACCGCCTGATCGTCTCGTCTTCCCCCTCTCCCTGCTCCTTCCTCGGCACCGAGCGGCGTCCCTGGCAAGCGTCGTCCTAGAGATCTTCTTCAAGAGAAGTACTATCTAGGCTTGAATCTCTCTCAATTTTCTTAACATCTGTAATTTAGAAGCCTCATCTAACCGCTTGAATTTCTTAGCAATTATATCCAACTCAGGTTCATAGCTCAGCGTCATAATTTGCAAATTGGAAGTAGGCACCATATCAAGTTTTCTCCAATAAGGATCTATGCAGTCGAGGGGAATAGGCCAACCTTCCATTCTGTACCGCGAAATCTCATGAGCGCATGGTAATCCATGTGTACGTCGAATAGCACATCCACAAACTGATTCATCAATCCCAACTGAATTGGTTCGTTCGCTTGGGCGAGGATATGATTTAATGCAGTTATAGATATAAAACCTCGCAGTCTTTGAATTCAGCAGGCTTGAAGTTGTGTTGCACGACTGTCAAACTCTTTTCAAATGAGGCTTTGATGTCACTATACTGCAACTCAATCAAACTATGAATTTTTGTCCAAAATGACTCGAAAGTCCCTTGGCTTGATCCAAGCTGTCTTTTAAGCCTTGCATGTGCACTTTTAGCCTTAGTAAAGTAATGATAATTAAATAAAAGTTAGATAACAAATACACAATTAAATTATAAATTTATAAACTTAATCTATTTCTTGTGATACCTATTGGTTGTCACATTTCCGTAGTGCCTACGTGCGTCCGTCCACACTGTGACAAATCTTTCCTTGAACTTGCTCAGCCAAGTATCTGACATATACCGTAAAGCATTTGGATAGGTACTAAACTCTCTATGGAGTGCACTCCAGCAATCGTTATACTTGTCTTATGTGGTTGACAACACTAGTATATTCCAACTCATTATAAACTTATCCCATTTCTTCTTCGTTTCAAATAATTTTTTGCACTGGGCCAAAACATTCATACTAATATGCCATCTACATAACAAATGTGTTGCCGTAGGAAATACCTTCTGAATTGCATTCAATAGAGCCAAGTCTTGATCTGTGACTATCACCTCAGGCAGAACATCATCATCCATGACGCTGCGCAATCTCTCTAATGCCCATGTATAGTTATCTTCCTGCTCAGAGTCCATGTATGTAAAGCAATAGAAAATATGAGGTTAGTTGATGTTACCCCCACAATCTCTAAGAGAGGAAGACGATATCTATTCATCTTGTAAGTGCAATCCATTATCAAAATACAAGAAAATGCACGTAACAAATCTATGCTGCCAGGGTGAGCCCAAAATAAGTCGCACACAACATCAGACTCAATACAATTCCTATGCCACTCAATTACTTATACTCGGATAATTTACCCAGTAGATGTTACATCTGAGATCTCCCAGCTTTCTCTACAACCTTACACCTCTGTCGTGCATTGTAGATCGTCTTCATGCACGTAACATTGAGGGCATCCCTTTGCTTCAATATGGACAATATGGCCTTGGGCCGAACCAAAGTCTTCGACATATCCACTAACAACGAAGTCTTCTGCTTCGATAATCGTTCAGCATATGAGTGCTCCTAGAGATGCTTCGCAGCCGGATGATTGTGCAATCCACAAATGACCATTAACATCCAATCATTTGCAGTGTCCAATTTTTTTTCTTAATGCAAAAGGACATCCACACTTCTTAGTGCCACTGGGCCTGGTCTTTGATCCTTTTCCTTTATACTTTTACTTCTGCAGGAACCACTCCTCTCGCAAGTATAATTCTTGGTTTCTTACTATCAGTACCCGAATCAGAAGTTTTAATAACAACAACAAATCCATTCCTCCTACCAGCTTTTCGACACCAATTACACAAGTCTTCTCTGCTCTTGAATATCTATATAATAAAATATTTTGTCAGTAAACAAATTTTACACATCGCCAGGGGTGCTAATAAAATAATTGCAATCAAAATTATCAGATATCGTAAGTTGTAAATTTATTTATGTAATCCATCACACATTCAGAGCCAATCATGCTACTTTCGTTGAAGCATCGCCCTACACAGTCAAAAAATTATCAATTTAAACCCTAAACCCTACCCACTTGTTCGGCCTATGTGGCCGAACAGAAGCCTTCTATTCGGCCACGCAGGGCGGAACAAAAGGCTTCTGTTCGGCCATACGTGGCCAAACAGAAGCTCATTGTTCGGCCAACCAGGGCCGAACAGAGGCCTTCTGTTCGGCTCTGTGTGGCCGAACAAGACGGACCTTGAAAAAAAAATTGATTCAAGTGAAAAAAACGAACCTTTCCGTCTGTAGATCCTTCCCAAATCGCTACTTGCTTGTCCATTGTTCAATTGAGGGTTGAAATATCTTCAAACAATGAATCAATGGATTGATTGAGCAATTAATTTTTTCCGTTCTTTTGAAGAGGGGGAGGGTAGAAGGGGAGGCTGGGTGGGTGTGCGGTGGAAGGGGAAACCTGTTTTTGTTGAGGGATGCAGAGAGTAAAAAATAGGGGCATTTTGGTCCTTTATTAAAGGGGTAAAATTGGGTTTTTTTTAAGTGGGGGGGGGGGGGTGCACAGAGCAAATGGGGCGGTGCAAATAGAAATTCTCATTCTCTTGTACTTCTTATTTTTAGTTTAAACTATTCTAAATTTTTGTGCTGCTAAGCATTTTATTAAGCAAAAAAGAACCAAAAAAAAATTTGAGTCAATAGATAATATCCAATGTTTGAAGATCAAGAACAAAAGTGAAAAAAAATAGAGATTTGAATCAACAGATATTCAATGTTATAAGGATCAAGGCATGCATGTGATTTATGGTAATGCAAGATATGTAAATAATATTATTAGCTTATATTGTAACATGTTTTGAAAGCAGTGACCAAACAAAATTTCTTTTTCCTAAATAAATAGAATTTCCTTAAACTAGTTATAATTTAAAGTGAAAATTTAAAATATTATTGTAAAATTGTGTTTCTACAACAAACACTGGTAGATAAACCACTACTCAAACAAATGACAAAAAATGAAGGATAGTGTGGAGGAAAGGTATTTGAGGTGTCTTCATCTGATGCTGATAATAGTCTGAACATGTCATATGGATCCTTGTGATATAATACAAGCCGATATGGGCTGGCACGAACTAACATACACTAGCCTTCTGCAATCACCTGTGCCTTGTGTTGGCCTTGCCTTGGCATGGCGGATGATATATAACATGCACTGACATGGGTTACATATCAATCCTTGGTTTATATGCTAGAAGTGTTGGTGACTTATTCTCTAAATCTTGTTGGTCCAATTTCTGTATTTTTATAGATCTGCTGTTGGTATAGAATAAATCATGGCTTATGTTTTTGCACCCTTCAATTCAGACTTAAGTACCTGCACTAGACACTTAAACACGTACACTAGTATGACTTGTAAACTCATTTCTGTAGGAATGAATGATTAGATTTTGATTTGATGCAACTCTTAGTGCACACACCAGAGCTACAAACCCAAGTCCATGTAACGTAGCGTCTAGCTACTGAACCCGATTGGGTTCTACTGTGTTCTGAACTGAAATTTCTGAATAAACCACCTCATTTATCTTGTTTATGTCTTTAATATATTAAAAAAAAAAATTCATATCTCAAGTCCACTAAATAATTTTATACATTGTATTAGCTGGAGCTACTGCCTTACATGCTTTGTTTCCCTGAGAATATTCTTGATAGGTGGCAACATTTAACAAAACTACCTCCTCCCAAAGAAGAATGTAAAGAAAAGAATGTCTGCCTTATTCACTGTTAACTTATATTCTTTTATTTATTGGAGGCATTTGTTTTGCCACAATTTTTGAATGAGGCATTAAATTAGTTGCCTTGTCTTTATAGTATTGCTTATTCTTGATTGCACTCTTTATAGGACAAATATCAGTGGAATACTTGGGGAACTGACATTGGTTGGCTATTTCATTCTAATAGTATAAGATAAACTGGTACCATGCGTTAAATCAATTTTGTCTCATACCCTGTCAGCATCATAATCTAAACTTGATCTTACTATTTATCAACTTTATGGACCTTCCTGGATGTGAAGGAAAGTTCTATTTTTATCACCCTCCATTTGACCTTTTCAGAAACAAACTCTTAAATGAACGATGTTTCATTGCTTTTCTCATTGATATTCTATTGTATGCAGTGAAAATGACAAGGCTCAACTGAGGTTGGCTGCTGCAAAATCTATTCTTCGACTTGCATTTAGATGGGATTTGCATATTTCAATGAACAATTTTAGTTTAGCAATTTTGAGGGCAAAGGTATTGATGTTTTTACAAACTTCATTTTTTTAATGATTAATATAAATTGGGATCACTGCAACATTTCATGTTAGACAAGAATTCTAGTGCATACCCCAATTTATACTCAATATTTGGCATCATAGTCACATGACCTCTTGTTTCTCACTCAATCTTTCCTAATTTTATCATATATCCAATTTAACCTCTCGTTTCTGCTACATCTAACTTATTTTTTGAGGCCCTTCTATGGTCCAAAATTTTAAGTTGTATGATACAGCGAGCATGGCTGCAAACAAAATCTGATTACTCATGAACATATAAGGCTTAGCTCAGTAAAAGGCTCATCTGAGCTTTTTGTTTGGCTGAGGGCCAACCTAACCATATAGTCTTTGGTGGTGTTTTGCTCCTTTGCGCAAAACATCTTTTTGTTAACTAAGAAGCCATAGGCAACCCATGTCTCATTTGTGTACTCAAAATAGCTTGCCACATCTTTCAAACAATGTTTTTCAAACAATTTTTAAAGCTCAGTCCAGGCTTTAACATCTTAAGCTTGCAAAAACAAATAGGATCTCGTCTTAGCTCGATTAGGATCTTGCTTAAGTTTGATTCAAATGATACATGCCAAGTGTGAGTGCATACCATGAAGATTGGCTCAAGTTGGTTCACTTCATTTATATAATGTTCCAAACATAAGCAACCTAGTGGCCTACTACCATGCTTGGTTCCTTGAACTAGGAGTTTTACTCATAGGCAATATATCTTCATCACGGCTACAAAAACTAGGCTAGATTTGCCGATTGAATTGATTAAAATGTCAATGAAATCTATGCTTCCAGCAGATCCATCAAACCATTCTTGCTTGAGGCCTGTTTTATTGGAATTGTCAAAATTGCTACTTAAACTAGCAATTCATTCAAACCATTTGGGTTTAGAATTCATGGTTTAAAAAGATTTTAAAGTCTTACATGAACTAAGGATTTTAGTTTTTTTTTTTTTAAATGCCATGTGGCTTATGAGTTGATACAGCCCTTAGGTTAGGTGTGCACAAGAGAGGGCTGAATGTCCTTTGGATGAAAATTAATATGATTTACAATGAAATTCAGAGCGCTGCCTGTTTTTTTTGAAAAATGGTAAACCTGAATTTGTGCACCCAAATTGCTAGATTATGATATTGTATGGTTTTATAGCACACAATCATAATGGAAAGATGGTTTAACACCACTTTCCAAAATTTTAGCATAAACATAATCTAACTTAGCATGCAATGCATTTTAATCAATTCCTCAATTATGTATTATCTATCTAAAGATAGCAAATATAGCTGAGAAAATGAGAAATTTTAAGGTCTGGATGCCAATTATTAATGGCATATCAGATTTAAAGCAGATTTGTGCAAAGTTTCACTGTAAAACGGGAAGTGATATTGGATGTGATGGAAGTATGATAAAACAAAAAGAAAGAGGGTCAGAGGTGAAAAGAAGAGAAAAATTGGGGGTTCTGAGATAGTAGCAAGGTGGAAAAGGCCTTTTCTTTGTATCTAGCTCCAAAATTCCCTATTTAAAGAAAAGGTATAACCTAATTAAACTTTCTTATTCCCTACGGTGCCCTCCATGATGCAGCAGCTACTGTAGCATGAACTGTTGCATGAGCAGTAACCACTACCACATTTTTTTCACCAACTTATTAATGGCTTATGTGGCTCTCATTATGAAGGTAAATTCAAGCCACATCCTAGCCTCATTTAGTTATCTAATAAAGCTTGGACAGTTCATTTTGTTATTTACTCATTGAGATCCACCAAGTTAAACCTAAAAAAAAAAAAAATGAAAGAGGGTCTACCTCTCGTACTTCATCGCAAATTAGAATACATCTTCCTGGACAACAAATGCTGTAATGGAGTCCAGAGAGCACTCATATTGTTCTCTTGTTTTCATATGATTCTTCTTATGTTACTAAATCATTCAGAATAATTTATGAGATGTTTGATTTCTTCAATGTTATGCCTTGCCTTCATGAGAGTCTTTATGCCTCACCATAAAGTACGCCTTTTTCAAATTTAGTTTAATTTATCTAATAAGCAAAATGTCTGTTCAATTGTTTGATGTTAAGAAGGGTTTTTTTCATGATATAAACGAATTAATGGCTATGTAGTTTTGGTCATTCAATAAACAGGAGTAGTCACATTTGTCTTTTTCTTTTTATTTTTCTTTTGAATTTTTAATCTAATAATGCAGAACCTATCAGCCATCTGACTTATCTGCAAAATCATTCTGTTTTCTACTTGAACTTCATTTCCTGAGAAACACTTTCTATTCTTTTATGTATCATTCAGTTTCTTAAGGTTCTGTGTGTTTGATGGGCTCCATGATCCTTCATCTGCAGTTTGTAAGTCATTCCTATTCAAAATACATAATCTTTTGAAAGAACACAATATCCCAAGTAGATATGCTTGTGCTTTTGAATTGGCTTCAATGGATTGTGTTGGAGACATCCGGACTGATGTAGGTTTCTTCTTTTTGACTAAATTTGAATTATTCATTTCTTTGCTGACCTTTTCACTCAGAGCTTTATGGCTTGTCTTCTGTTAATTCTTGTAGCCCATGAAATACCTCACTGAATTTCTGAAGGACAGCAGTGGAAAACTTCGGAATCATAAGAAGGCCTTAGAAAAGAATACAGCAGGAGGAATGATGACAGACTATCCGGAATATATTGTGGTTTTCTTGGTCCACATTCTTGCTCATGATTGTGACTTTCCTTAAGAGAATTGTTGTGATGAAGATGCTTATGCTGAGTTTTTGTGGGTATGCCATTGTTTTTCATATCCTTGTTCTGTGGAAGGATATTTTGCAAAATGCCAAGATTGAGATTTTAAGTGCTGGAACTCTGATGATCTTGAATTTCTTATCTATTGCTTCTTTTCATGGCAGTCCTTTCATTGTTGCTTTGCAAGCCTTAGTTAATTTAGATTTCATGGATAGCAACAAGAATTTTGTCAGTGAAATCATATCAAATTTGCTGGGAATTTTTCATGCAATTCAGAATGCTGAGGATGCTGCTGACGCTCGGATTACACCAGTAATGTCTCCTATCTTTCTTATGAAAATTCTTTTGACCTTTATTTTTTTCTTTATTTTGACAAATACAGACTTGTATCTGTTCTCTGGCTCAGAAATTGCATATCATTTCAAAAATTGGTCTAATCACTGCAAAAGCATTAAGTCAACACTGCAAGATTTCATCAGGTGCACCATGCCAAGTTTTGCTGCCATCATCATATTACAGAAAAAGCTGCAGAGTGGTAAGCAGTAAACAGATTTGTGTTCTACATATTGAACTTCTAAGTTATGTTTGTGCAATGCCTAAATCTCTTTTTTTTTTTTTTTCTTTTCTTGTAATGTACCATGTAGGCATCTTGTCATAGTGATCAATTTATTGATGAAGATTTTGTGAGGAGGATCCTTTATACTGTTGAGTCTTCTATTGCTCAGGTAGAATATTAGTATTGTCACATGTTTCTTTTGTTTGTTATTATATTGATGTATCAAAGATCCTAAGTTTCTAACCAATGTGTTTTTTGCCACACGACAGCCTGTTAACCCTGATTCTAAGCAACATAGACAGGAAGATGCTCGGCCAGTGGATGTTAAGAAGTGCATATCAAATGATATACCTTGGGAAAAGAAATTTGATTCTTTGCCAAGTAAAATAAAGCATAAGGAAAATGTTTGTGCTATTGGAAAAGGACTTCAAAAAATAGTCCCACAGAAAATTTATTCTAAAGAAAGACAAATGAATTTGCTCTCAGCTACGTCTTTAGTATCAACAAAGTTGCTTCATGAGAATTCTATTATTTACGAAAGCACAAATTTATCTCCTGAATTTGCTAATACCACCATGGATCAACTGTCTTCCTGTGATTCTGCTAGTACAAAACCATTATTTCCAGATTCACATATTTTGTCCAGTGAAGCTGAATTTAGAAATTGCTTCCCTCTGGTGACAAAGCAAAGAAATGATACCAATATGAGAATTTCCACTGAGCCGACTAATCCTTCAAAAACAAATCTAAAATGCCATACGAATTCAATGGTATGACATGCACTCTTTGCATAATTTGAGAGCTCAATAGTTTATCTTGTTATTGGTGTACTGATATTATGATTGTGCAAGGAAATTGGAAATCCAGGGGAAACACTCGACGGTTGCCGGATCAGAGTATGGTCTCCAATTGATATGCGGTGAAAATCTAAAATAACTGGAAATAAAGAATAAGCTACACTAAATTCATTCATATTTAATTAACCTCCAAACACTTTCAAAATCACTTCTTGCAGTTATAATTCTGGAACAGTTGATTCATATGATTCTCAAAACAATAACTACAAGGTAATGTGGCTTAGTGTGAATTGAATTTCACTTTTCAAATTGGCACAGCATATTCACTGGTATTCATGCTTTGGTATAATAAATTTATGTATCTAGTTGTAGGATAGTAATGCAAGCAAATTTCACTGTACCAAGAATCAGTACCACTTTGGTACTGAATCGAATGGTTATATACAAGGCATAGTATGAGTTTTGGAGAGATAAAATTCGAGAATTTTTTATTCATCTTTTTGAATTACAGACTCCAAATTTTTTTATACAAGTGGTTGGCATACCAGCCCACTGAAATAGGAAGAAATCCTTCAAAAAAAAGGCATTCCTCTAATTAGAAACTAATTAGTTATTGCAAAATCATTTACTAACTGATTCCATTTATTTAGGAAATAGAGAAATAAGAAATAAATATAGCCTAAATAAAAAATAAACAAACTTTCCTAATCTGGCTCATAATATTCGATTATATTCTACACTCTCCCTCAAGCTGGGTTGTGTATATTATACAATCCCAGCTTGATACTAAATTCTTCAAAGTTCGTCCTTGGAAGAGCTTTCGTAAGGATGTCTGCAATATGTGACTTTGTAGGAATATAGCTCAATTGAACTATTCCATTGTTAACCTTCTCTAAGATGAAATGCTTGTTGATTTTCACATGCTTTGTCCTATCATGATGGACTGGGTTCTTGGATATACTGATAGCAGCTTGACTATCGCTGAACATCCTTATAGTCTTCATGGTAGTAACTCCCAGTTCATTCAGCAACCTTTGAAGCCACATTCCCTCACAAATTCCAAGAGCAACAACATGATATTCTGACTCAGCGTTGCTTCTGGATGCTACAGCTTGCTTCTTACTACTCCATGTCACTAAATTCCCAAATACATATGAACAATAACCAGTCATAGATCTTCTCTCGGTTAATTCTCCAGCCCAACTAACATACTTCTTCTTCAAGGTCTCCATTCAGAAACACATATTTGACATCAAGTTGGTGTAGGAGCCAATCTTGATTCACTGCAAGAGAGAGTAGAACCTGGATTGTATTAAGCTTTGCAACCATAGCAAAGGTTTTTTGATAATCAATTCTGTACGACTAAGTGAAACATTTTGCAACAAGCCTGGCTTTAAATCTTTTGATGCTTCCATCTACCTTGTATTTAATTGTGATTATCCACTTGCACCCTATCAATTTATTCCATGAGAAAGTTCTATTAAAACCCATGTTCTATTATTTTCTAGAGCCCAAATCTCCTCTTTGACTGCCTGCTTTCATTCTGGAACTTTTAGTGCTTCCTGAACCAAGTTAGAAATCTAAACGCTATCAAGAATAGACACAAAAGCTTTATACGGAGGCAATAATTTATCATATGCAACATAGTTTTCAATGGGGTATTTCGTGCATGCTTGAACACCTTTTCTCATAGCAATAGGAAAAGTCAGAATCATCAACAATTGGATCAGATAACTCATGAGTGAGTGAATCCATACCAATACGAATTTCTGAGACAAGAGGAACTGGTTCAAGTTCTTAACTTTGCCCGATTTGTATAGCATTCTTTAGACCCTTTGTAATTTTTTCTTCCTAGTATAGATACGAAGTTCCTAATTGTTTGTGCCAAGTTGTTAAGGACTGGACTCAGTTAAATCTGTATGATGAGTTTGAGGAAGTGGTTCTGATTGGCTTTGAGGAAGTGGTTCTAACTGTCTAGTGAGAGGTACGGGTTGACCATCAGGTTAGTTAGACTCAAGTAGAGATGACAATTGTGGTTGTGATGAAAGTGAGAGCATGAAAACTGATTGAGAATCTTGAAGAATGTTCAAAAATTGATATTCTTTTGAGATTTTTCACAGAATTTCAAGTTTGGAAAAGTAAGATTGATGTTCAAAAAATTTAACACCATGGATATATATACTTTTCTAGTGATAGATGAGTAGCATTTGTACCCTTTCTGATTGGATGAGTACTCCAAGAAGATGTATTTGAGTGATTTTGGGTCAAGTTTTGTTCGATTTTGCTGATGTATATGAACAAATGCAGAGCAACCAAACACTTTTAGAGGAAGATCAGAAGAGGACCTGATATATGGGAATGCTTCCATGAGAACATGTCGGGGTCTCTGAAATTTAAGAATCTAACTAGGCATTCTATTTATGAGATAGGTTACTGTAAGTATGGCTCCCCCCCAGAAGTGTTTTGGAATATGATTGATAAACATGACTGATCTTGCTACTTCCAGTAGATGTCTATTTTTCCTCTCTACTACACCATTTTGTTGTGGGGTATCAACACATGAACTTGTGTATATAATACCCTGTTCTTTGAGGTACGAAATAAGAATGGAGTTGAAATATTCCTTGGCATTGTCAATTTTGAGAACTTGAATTTTTCTTTTGAATTGGATATTGATCACGGAATGAAAGGATTTGAAGATATCCCCAATTTTAGATTTTTCTTTCATAATAAATGTTCATGTTGTTTGAGCATGATCATCTATGAAAGTCACAAATCAGCAAGTTTCTGTGAGGTTTTTGACCCATGAAGGTCCCCGTATGTCACTGTGAATCATTAAAAATGGGTATGAGGGTGTATATTGAACACTAGGGTATACATGCCGAGTATGTTTAGCAAGTTGATAGATTTCATAATGGAAAGAATTGAAACTTTTATTGATGAATAGTTGTGGAAACAACTTCTCAAGCTACATAAACTTTGGATGACCAAGACGAAAATGCCATAAATAACTTGATTTTCATTTGAAATAGGTAGTGAATTGAAAACAGACTGAAAAACATAACTTGTGAGTGAAAATTGTCTACGTAGTGGAGTAATTCCTTTGAGAGAGATAGAGTCCACCATATGGTTCAGCTTTGCCAATCACCTTTTCCGAATCCACTGCCTGAAATTCACATAAGTTTGGAGAGAATTTAGTTATTCAATTCAAATCATGAGTGAGTTTACTAATAAAGAGCAGATTGCAATCTAATTTGGGAACATAAAGAATAGAAGTGTAAGATCCTTTGTTAATTCAACCTATCCGCTTCCTGTCATATTTGAGTGTGATATGTCAGCTATTTGCATGGTAGAGGGGCTTGTGCATGGTATATAATGCTGCAAAATGCTCATATCTCCTGTCATGTGGTTTGATGCTCCAAAGTCGACTATCCATGACTTTGATATTCTGATTTGAGCAGTAAAGACGGAAGAGAATGTACCTTGAAATGCTACCATACTAGTAGGCTGATCTATGGTAGTCAACGTAGTTTGAGAAGGAATGGCGATCTAACTGAATATCTTTTGCAATGCCTCAAGCTGCTCCTTGGCAAAGGGACTAGTCTCTTGAGTGTGAACAATGTTTGGTACAGCAGCAGCATTTGCATATCTCTCTGATCATTATGTGCTATATTCGGCTTCCAATCAATAGGTTTATCATGAATCTTTCAGCATGTTTCCTTAGTGTGACCAGGTGTTTTGCAATGTTCACAATAAGGTCTTCCTCTTTTCTTGAAATCCTGGTTTGATTGTGAAGAGGGCAGATCTTTCCATGGTCGAAGCCATGCTTGAGTCACCTATCATTATTACTTTCCGTCGGCTCTCCTCTCTTTCAACTTCGGAGAAGGCTTCTCTTATGGTAGGTAGTGGACTTATTCCTATAATTCTCCCCCTTACTTCGTTGAGTTCTTTGTTTAACCCAAGTAGAAACGTCAATGTTCTCTTCTGCTCAACAATCTTCTTGTACAAACCAGAGTATTGACGGAGATCATGAAGTTTAGTCTCAATCTTAAATAATTCTGATATATTCTCTGAGCTTGAATACATTTCTCGGGCTGCATTTCGGATCTCTTGAGCCGTCTTATACAACAAGAATTTTTTTTTAATTTTTGTAGTCATGGAATTTATTATCCATGACATTATCATGTGATTTTTTGTCTTTCAGATTTGGTATTGAGGATCTATTTTTTCTAGGATGAAAACTTCACTGATGAGATATTCATCTTTCCCCTTGTCGCAGATGTACATAAGGACTGACTGTGACCATTGAATATAATTGTGGCCTGTGAGTTTATGATTTGTGATAAGGAGGGCTGAATTCTCTTGAGTGTTTACTAAAGGAATCTGCTTAGATTCTGAACTGACTTCTGATACATAAGAGGATTGAGTATTCATGCCATACTTGGTTATGATGACTGAGGGTAAGAAGAACAGCACAAAGAAGATGAAAAAAAAAAAAAAAAAATTGGCATAGGAATTAGGGTTCAAAGGGTTCCTCTAATACCATGAGTTTTGAAGAGATGAAATTTGAGAATTTTTCATTCATCTTTTTGAATTACAGACTCCAAAATTTTTTTATATAAGTGGTTAGCATGCCAGCCCAGTGAAATAGAAAGAAATCTCTAAAAAAAAGGCAATCCTCTAAACTAGAAAACTAATTAATTATTGCAAAATCATTCGCCAACTGATTCCATTTATTTAGGAAACAAAAATAAATCTAGCCTAAATAAAGAATAAATAAACTTTTCTAAACTGGCTCACAATATTCAATTATATTCTACATATATTATACCAAATTGATGATGTATTGGTCACTCCGTGTTGAACCAGCAACATTTCGGTTAGGTGAACTAGAAAGTTTCAACTTATAAACCATCCCGTGCTGAGTTGAACCGTGCGGTTTAGTATGGTATGAGGTCAATATAAAGTTGATACGGAAAGGTTCTAGGCTATATTGGGCTATGTTTTATGTAGAACATAGTTTGCCAAGGTAACAAGTCATGAGATTTGAAGAATGAGATTTATGATAGACAACTTCCTTATTTTTTATAGGACCTATTTTATTAATTATCATGTTTTATGATTCTCTATTAGAAAAAGTCACAAGCGAGTTGTTTGGATGCTAGGCTTTATCTTGCGGTGGTAGTGTCGCTTGGAGAAATCAAACTATATTTATTTCTAAGGGTAGTTTCCTGAGACATGTATACGAGGGAAAACTAAAGTAACATGATTTTTTTTTAACAAAAATGTGGTGAAGAAAATGTTGAGAAGATTTGGAAGACAGTCAAGTCATCCTTTAAGTTACCTATTCTCTAGTTATAAGAGATTCATGATTCTGAACTATTAGTCAGGGATTGAAGTCTTAGTGGGATGTCTCATGGGATAATGGTATGGGACCCCATTCCCAACTGTCAAGATTGGACCATCTCACCATGGTCTCAGCATCCTTTTCCATACATCCTTGGATATCTCTCCTCCTGGAACTGAGACCCTTCCTTTTTCCCTTATTTTTTCTTCTTTGCTACTGCCAAACAGTCTATCGGTTCAGTCACTTCTTTGTTGTGGCTTCTTGTCTTACTATATTTGAACTTCAATATTTTACAAGTCATGGTCTTCATGTGTCGATAAATTTAAATTTTAATACTTGTTCTATTTGCATTTATGCTCATAAATTGATAATACATTGTTAAATATGTTGATATTCATTTTTTCCATTATTATTTATGAGTAATTTCTATGCCTCACTTTATCATGGTGCATGCCTTTGCGTTTTTCCTTATGCCTAGGTTCCTAAGGCCTTGGCACCTTGGTCCACCTTCAGCTGTTGACAACATTGGTTATGATATCCTCTATAAGGAGACTTGAAATACAATGACATGAACAAAAGTAATCTTAGAATAAATATATTTAAGCTGATTAACTAATGTAGAGTATAAATAGAGTCAATTTATGTATGTCAAGAAGTTTTGCATCGAGTGAAATATGTCCTATCAAAGAAGAAAAGATAGCTAATTGATTGAGTTCCTGAGAAACTGTTCGGGTGCAGAACTATGTAAGGCCCTGTTTATCTTGACAGATCTCTTATGACTGATGTGAAACAGTAAATTCCAAAATTCAAGTCTTAATTCTGTAATGATTGACTTCTTAACAGATGAGCTTTATGATTGGCTTGGGTCAGTTCATTGTGGGAATAGGTTATGCTTGTTGGTCCCTTAGACCTCTGTACAAGCAACTTCTCTTTAAATGCCCATTTGTTTATTGACGAAAACTTTTGCTGCACTTTAATATTGCAGCTAGCTTCATGACTCCTTGTTCCCCACATGGTATTTGATTTGGCCTCTCTCAAATGATAGACATAATTTGTTGGATTAGATTGTCTGGTCCAGTCATGTCTGAATGCCCGTAGAAATCTAAATGGATGTGACTTGTGAGATCATTTCAGTAAGATCTAGAGCCTGCTTCCTTCCTGAGAACTGGTGCAGCTTTGCTTAGTAATTTATAGGACACCTGGCTTTGGCAGTTGGTCCCTTAGACCTCTATACATCATCCAACTTCTCTTTGAATGTCCATTAGTTTATTGATGAAAATTTTGCTGCACTTTAGTGTTGCAGCTGACTTCATGGCTTGTTCTTCTATGATATTTGATTTGGCCTATCTCATAGGATGGACATATAATTTGTTGGATTGGATTGTCTAGCCAGCCACATCTGAATGCCAGTAGAAATCTAAATAGATGTGACTTGTGAGTTCATTTTGGTCAGATCTTGAGCCTGCTTCACTCATGACAACTGGTTCAACTTCCTGTCCATAGTCTCAATGAAGTTGAATTGATTTACTTATTATAACATATCTTATATGTATAGACTTGCATTTTCAATGTTTATGGAACAAATCTTTTGGAGTGGCTATGGTCTTAAGTCTTTTATAATGCATCGCCACCCAAATTATAATACATATTATAACTCAAAGAATCAACACTTTCTCCTTGAATTCCAATTATACTATTTCTTAAGTTAATATTTGACCTGTTAGGGTATGAATTAATTTAGCGTTAAATGTTTAACTGGTTTATTGTGTACACCTGTATGAGGTGATCTAATATACATAATGTCTTATGTGTTCAAGATTACCTATGACAAGGGGGATGTGGAACTTGTGCACTTGGAAGACAAGAGGTGGGAAGCAATTGATGATGCAACTTTGCTAAAGAAGGTTTGCAAGGAATTATCAGCATATTGATTTTTCTATTTGTAGCAGTTGGCTAATATGAATCCACTGGATTATGCAGGATACATGCAGCTTTCAACCGAGAGATCTGTGAGTAATTATAGCCCTTTTTTCCTTTTATTACTGTTCTCATATTTTTTTCCCCTCCTTTTTTTCCTTTTCCAAAGATTTTGCCAGAGAACGAGCAGTCTTACATGCTAGATGAAATGCCTAACATGTTATTTCCTACTTAAGCATGATAAAATTTGTTATATGCTTATCTTTGTTGAGAAGTAGATTTTGATTATTGCTAACTAATTGTTTGAGTTGACTAACATCTAAGCAAATGACATATTAGTTGTGCCGGTGCCGTCAAACTGGTAATAACACTAGTGCGTCATCTTTATTTACCCTTGCTATTGCTCCTCCTAACTTCAGCAGCTCCACTGCTTGCCAACTGGCCTTGCTTAGAAATTTTTGGCATAAACTGTTGGTCTGCTAACTTAGGTTGACAGCAAGATGTTAACACTTTCTTAATGCTCTCTGGGGCCTTCATTTAATTTGTGCTTATAGCCAAACTGATCTCGAATGAATGATGCTTGCTGGTGGTGATGTATTGCAAATCCATCAATAGTACTTTCTTGAATAATTTTTCAGCATCTGCATTCAAAATTTGATACCAAGATGTTGCATTAATTTGTCATCATGTGACATTGCGCACATTGAATGGTGAAGAAGGTTCCAATGAATCCAACTCCAAATAAATAGGTTTGTAGTCTTCTTCTTTACATGCACAGTTAATAAACCCATAATTGTTGCCTCCACCTATGCAGCTAGCAGTTGGATTAAAAAGTTATCTTTCTGTCTTATTGACATTGTGGATGAGTTATGTTTTTATGATATTTTGTTGCAAGTTGATTTTTAAATTTCCTACATTTGGTCAGCCTAATATATGGATCAATATACCAGAGAACTTTAATATCATCTTTGCTGGAATATTGGCATCTCATTTCATTTATGGTCTTGATTTGCATCAAAGAATGCAGTTTTATTTTTCATTCCGTAGTTGTTTCTTTGGGAAGGGTAACAAAAAAATATTATCTGATGTTTTCTATGCCTGCAAAAACTCTACAAGCAAGGCTTCGGCAGTGTTGAGAGTGAAGTTCTGTTTAATAATGTGGGGTCTTATTTTCTATTGCAGCTTTAATGATTGATTCTTTCTTTTTTTTTTTGTTTAATTCAAATGTTTATAGGTCATGTTCTTCTACCAGTAGCCTTGAGGTTTTGACTGGTGTTATTGGAGATGGTACCAATGAAGCAAGATCAACTAGTCTGGATGAAAGAGTTGGAAATTCGAAGAGATTATTCTCCTCTTCCACTGATAATGCACCATTTAGTTTATTCGGTCAGTTCGTTTAAAACAGTGTTTTTTAATAGTCAATTTAATGGTACCATTTTTCATTGAAGGACCTAATCTTTTTAGCACAATTTTGTTCATTTCTTTTGTAAAAGCTTATGGATCTAAACTAGATTGATGATTAAAGTGATATTTGACCAGGAATGTGGTTTGCCTAGGAGACAAGATTTTGCTAAAATTTAAGAATAAGTCTAGGTCAGAAAAGTATTTTAAGAAAATACCCATTAAAAAGTTGCCATTAGTTGCCATCTGCCTGCCTGTCTTTCATTTTTATTTTCTATGCAATGGCTCTTGTGGTGCCCAAGTCTTCCGAGAGGAAGGCCTATGGGGCCGCTAGTTATGGTGCTTTTGTGGGTCATGCCCATGTTGGAATTAAAGTCTGAAATGGTGGAAATAAGATAATTACTTGCTGGGAGTATTTTACGAGGCAACTTTAGCTTATCATGGGCCCTATGTGCAGGAAAGGTGATAAAAACAGTGAATCTTTGCTTTATAATATGAGAAGAAATTACTTTTATCATGGTATGTCACAGAAGTTTGGGAGGATAAAGAGTTGAAATGGAAAATTACTGATGGCCACTGTTTTCCTATTTGGAGTGAAATATATTTTATTTAAAACTAATTATTTGATTAAAAAATAGCATAGTAAAATAGTTGTGTATGCATTACATGGATGTTACTGTAGTGTAAAGAGTATACTTTATCACAAACAGGCACTTAATGTTCTGAAATTACTTACTTGCAGTGGTTGGCATAGGAAAGAGAAAGAGACCAGTGCCAGCAGTTGCAGCAAAGAAAAGAGCAGTGTCAAATGTAGTGGATGAAAGCATATGCGTTGTATGTCTGTTAGATTGGTACCTTTCATATTTACATTTTCTCCAATGACCCTAGGTTGATGTTGGCTTTTTTCTTGCCCAGGCCCAGAGGACTCGAAGAGCATTCATGCAATAGTTGTTTTTATTTGTAAGTGGTGAAAAAATATTCACCTTTCCAATGTATATAAACAAAATTCCATTATAAGTAGCAGTAAGTTATACATTTTCAAAGATGATGAGAACATTGATGAAACATAGATTATAACCTGATCTTGAGTGCTATATTAAGAAAAAGAATGAAAAAATAGAACTACAAAAAAAAAAAGCCTTTTCTATGACTAAAGTTATTTCTGCAATAGTCGGCCTGGCTTGTTAGATCGGCTGTTTACTGGACTATGACCCAGTGAAGGAAAATCATCTGAACCCAATTTAAAGGGACTGCTGGAAGCCCGCCCAGTACTTCCTACTGGCGCCTGGCCCTTTGAATTAAGGCTCTGGTGGTGATGCCAATGTTTCTCCGGAACCTGAGCATGCGGCCTAGTTTGCTGTTGAAGTGGAGAAAGTTGGCTTGCTACTTGTTGCATTGGGGATTTTATTGGTGGATATGATAGAGGTCGAAGATTTTGCAGCTCTGGGTCAAATGAGAATTTGTAAAGAAGCTTACTGTCATCCATCTTTCTGAATGTGATAGAAAGCCTGTGCAATAAGCAATGTGATAGAAGTGATTAGAAATTGCAAAAGTTGCCGATATAATAGCTCAATCACCTGAATAAACTGCAAAAACAAGTATGGATACTACCTTTTGGAGGGTACACCTGGTACACAATGCTTTGCCATATCAACACCATTGCACTTAAAATAAGCACAGAACTGCAAAGTGACAAAAAAAACATAATCATATTTTACGCAGTCTATAACCTATTGTAGTTGAGCTTGTCCAGAGGTTTCAGTTCTCTTATTAGCATGTAACATGAATAGCATGGTAGTGATAAAAAAAATAAAAAGGGGAGATAATACACATACCCAAGAGGTAGAGGTATTGCAATAGATCCTGAGAATTCTCCTAGTCCAATCACTTTAAGCTCTCTGCCAAATAAAATGTTACACTCTGATAGGAAGGAGACCATGCAAAAAGGGAAGACAAAGTCATGATGATCTATGTGAGGAATGCAGTCATCTTTATCATATATGTTGATGATGCAACTATCAGGGACACAAGTAGGAAGAAGGACATGCCATGAGGCCATTCTCTTGATCATTGATTTTAATAAGGGTGGAATGGGATCAACTTCCTCATCCCGCATTATGCTTGGAGGATTCCCATTCTTGTCCTGCAGAGTATACATAATTTGTTGTCAGAATCACATCAGTCAATATAGTTACAATGGAAGAAATGTTGCTGGTTATGGTAGGGAATGCAGATACCACTGCATAGTTGTAGCAGCAGCCAAATTGCCACTGCCCTGCCCATGCATCCACTTTCGTGGCTCTGAATATGTATGGATTTGCTTATTGCACATTGCTTATTGCACATGATTTCTATCACATTCAGAAAGATAGATGACAGTAAGCTTCCTTACAAATTCTCATCTGACCCAGAGCTGCAAAATCTTTAACCTCTATTATATCCACCAATAAAATCCCCAGTGCAACAAGTAGCAAGCCAACTTTCTCCAATTCAACAGCAAACTAGGCCGCATGCTCAAGTTCCAAGAAAACATTGGCATCACCACCAAAGCCTTAATTCAAAGGGCAAGCGCCAACAGGAAGTACTGGGCGGGCTTCCAGCAGTCTTTTTCCCATGCAGATATAATAGCTCAATCACCTGAATAAACTACAAAAACAAGTATGGATACTACCTTTTGGAGTATACATAATGCCTAGAGGATTCCCATTCTTGTCCTGCAGAGTATACATAATTTGTGATCAGAATCACATCAGTTAATGTAGTTACAATGGCAAAAATGTTGCTGGTTATGGTAGGGAATGCAGATACCACTGCATAGTTATAGCAGCAGCCAAATTGCAGCGTCACGCCCTTTCCCACGCATCCACTTTTGTGGCTCTGAATATGTACATTCTAAGTTAAAAAAAAAGAGTTAAAGTGAATTACCCATGCAATTTTACATCAATAAAATGAAAAATGATAAGACAGCTCAATACATAACTTTCTATATTTTTCTACCTTAACAAGTGAGCGAACAACTCCCTCAAATATATTACCTAAAATCAAGTATAGAGATTTGGATAGCAGCAGCTTTATATTAGTTACACAAGTGCAACAAAGTACCCATTCCTTGGGATGTAAGCCAGCCCCAAAATTTATGGTTATTGATCATGCTCTTAACAAGTTGATATAACAGAAAGCTAACTCCTATTGTTAAAGAAGTCTATGAAATTAATAAACAAGATTTCTGTGTAGCCTGGATGTGATTCGATGCACGCACATCAATAGGGAACCCTGACAGTTTTTCCACTCAACTGAAAGGTGCAAGCAGAGTATTTGCTTGAACCCTATGCCCCTTTGGCCAATATTACACAAG
Organism: Calamus simplicifolius; assembly: GCA_900491605.1. Taxonomy (NCBI): domain Eukaryota; kingdom Viridiplantae; phylum Streptophyta; class Magnoliopsida; order Arecales; family Arecaceae; genus Calamus; species Calamus simplicifolius. Next base: position 242,469 of record UESW01001915.1, on the reverse strand, counting down.
GGAATTGAGATTACACAAAAGAGTGAGCATTATGATGGATAAAAGTTTCCAGTCTTACAAGCACCATATATTTTGCAAGCCTGGGCAAAAGGATAACATGTTAAAGATGGCATCCTTAAAAATGAAAATGAATTTTAGAAGGCAAACTTTGTTTACATTTTATATTAGTTAGAATATTTGCAAAGAAAAAAGAAAGCTAACATAGAACCTGCCAATGGCAGCTCTAGAGCTTCTCAGATGCTAGAACCAATCAATGGCAGTGAAATGTTCTTCAAAGAAAGTGTTGTACTCATGATTGATAAATGTAGATTAGGTGTGAACATGGTGTTAATGTCTATCATCCTTCCTGCAGTAATTGAGCAAAGTAGGAAGAGAATATTACACTGTTTATCATGGGAAGTTAGTTTCCCTCAATGGTAACACAGTCTAGTTAATTAATGGGGTCACAATTATTAAAAGAGCCAGGCTATAAATATGATCTCCAGAGAATGAAGGAAAACTTTTGTTTCCTCAACTGAACGATACACCAAATCTTCAAAGATAAAAGAAGGAAGATTTTTGATAAATCTCTTGTCATTTTTTTCTTTTTTCCATCACTGCAATTTTCATTCGATAACTAAAAAGCTCATAACATTAATCTGCTGCACATATTTTCTTATTGTAGTTGACATGCAGGATAAAGAATTTGATTACATCTCATGCTATTTTTTTCTCATTTCAGAAAGAAGCCCACATATTAAGAACTCGTAACATTAAAATTTACAAATTCCAGATGGCAGTCTGCATACAGGATAATCAAAACAAATTTTATGATTGTTCTTCATTATTTCATGCTTTTTTTCCGATAATAGCAAATTATGCCTCTGTGTACACATTACACGCAACTAGAATTAAATTCTCCTATGGAAAAAAAATAAAGAAAATACTGTTCTCTCTCATGTTTTTGTGTTTTCTGTCTTTTATCTTCTATCATCCCTTTATTTTGATGACAGCATATTTTCTATTATTTTGAAGTTATATTTTTTAAAAATTATTTTGATTTTCAATCATCAAATATGTTTTCACAATAAATTTTCATTCATAGAAAATTAAAAGTAAGAAGACCAAACACATCAAACACAGTACAAGAATATGAAAACTCTGGGCAATTGGCGTCACAGTAACCAGCTCCTATACGTTCTTATCACCAAAATAAATGTGCAAGGGGAATCCAAGATATACCTTTGAGTTGCCGATTCCTCCCCATTTCCTGAAGATCGTAGACGCAATCCACAATCCTCTTCTGCTTTGCAGCACTAAAAACTCCAGTGTGAAGCTCCAGCCCCTCGAGCACATTGATCCACCGGCCATCGACCTTCTCCATGTGCTTGAAGTCCTTCTTCCTCCCCACAATCGAGAACCTCATCGCCTCCCTCTGCTCCCTCGGCAACGGGGTCCCTCCATCGGCCTCAGCCCTCTCCGCGGCCGCCAAAGAACCGTCTCCATCATCTCCTTCCTCCGGCGATCTCGAACTACCATTGCTGAATTGCTGGCTGTGCTGCCCACGCCTCGGGGCCCAGTCGGAAGCTGGCGAGCCCCGCGACGAGCTCGCCGACGAAGGGCTGGATCGATACCCGCCGTTAATCCAAGAAGGAGATCTCCATCTGCTGCCCACCTTGATCGAACCCTTATCGAGTTTTCTTGAAAGATGAAGTCAGGAGTCGTGATTTTCGGACCCAAGAATCGGAAGAAGTGGAAAAGTTCGCAATATTCGAACAAAATAGTGAAGAAAATTAGAAATTAAACCCGACGACGGGAGAGAAGTTAGAGATGCCTAACTGGCGAGGTCGTCGATGGTGGGAGTGGATTCGCCTACAGCTGATGGGGCCGGTTCACCCATAGCAATAATGGCAGCAATTTTTAACTTCAAAATAATTTTTTTGAAACTGCCATCCTCCGTAGTCTTTCTAACGGCCCTATTTATGAGCGGCCTTCTTGAACGGCTCTATTTCTAAATGATCTTTCTAGACGGCTCCTTTCAAAAGGCTTTTTGAATGGTTAATTTCACGATCTTCTTAGGCGGTCACGCTTTTCTACTCATCGCGATAGGCATTAAATGATTTCATTCACTCATTCACGGCCCGATTGCATAAGTGCTCGGTCGAAGGCAAAGGGGCCACATTACGTGGTTTCTCTCCGCATTTAATGGTGCAGAAATGATCATAATGACTTGGAAAGAATTTAATTGATAGCATGGTCAAGAAGAAGACAGCTAAAGAAGTCTTGGACGGCCTCTCCCTCAACGACCTTCTTAGGCAGCCTCTTCCTTGATGGCCTTCCTAACGGCCTCTTCTTGAGCGGCCATCCAAGGCTACCTCGGTTTCATATTTTCAACTCCACCACAAAGATGGCTCCCTTTGCATTTATGTGCCAAAGCATTTATGGTCTTATAATGGCGTACATCATGCTCGCTCTAAGGCATTCATTGACTTATTTTTTCCATGTATTAAGGTATTTATGGCTGCTATGTTGGGCCCTTTAATCTCATTAGGGATGGCAACAGCCGAGATAGACCGAGGCAGTCTATATCCCCGTTAGGAAAAATATCCCCGTTCCCGCCCCGTTAAGCCGTTATAGTTAATGGGACGGGGACGGGGATACTCGATCGGACAAATGGATACCCATGAGATACCTGTTTACTCGTTTACATAAAAAATAAAATAAAATAAATTAGGATAAGATATATCAAACGTCAACAACCAATCATTGATATTGATACATCTAACATTGTAACAAACCAGATAGGAAATGATCTATTAAATTCTAATTGCATTTTAAGAAGAATGATATGTAAAAAAAAATTATAACTTGGTAGCAAACAATAAGCAACAACATTAAAAATATTAAAATATAACAATAAACACACTCTAAATAATAAAATTTCACTCTATGATACTTGCTGAAGAAGTGCATGATTCCTACAAAAAAAAAGGATTTGTTACTAATATGACAAATACTAGTACTACAAACAACAAGGATAAAAATATATTAATAAATAACAAATACCTCAATGTCGCTAACATCACCATCATCCCAATAATACAAGTAAATATCATCCGACTTTTTGATGTATCTAACAATTTACCAACACGAGATAACAAAGTAAGAAAATACTATTATACTTAAAAAATAATATATGCGGATAGACGCTTACCTTCAAATTAAGTCCACAACCAACTTTGAGCACACATTAAAGCCTCTAATGTTGCATACAAAAGTCTACTACGATGAGTATTCACCACTCTACCACTTGTAGAGAAAGCAGATTCAGAAGCAACTGTAGTCATAGGAATAGCAAAGACATCCCTAGCAACCTTTTGCAACATGAAAAATTTCACTCCATTAGTTTTTCACCAATTCAACACATCAAAGTCATCACTATCAGGTGTTATAGACTCTTCCAAGTAGAAGTCCAACTCTGTCTTGACTTTCTCCACGGTAATATCTTGAGAAGCCAAAAATGCCTCATATCTACTTCTTTTCAGTGATGGACGATTAGGCAGAAGAAACATTGAAGACCCACTATTAGAACTCTTTTCCTTATGTTTGCCTTTATCTCTTGATTCATACTCTTTAACTAAATTGGCCATAGTTATCTGAACTTTTTTAATTTCCAATTTGACACGCTCTTCCCCATAAACTAAAGGAAAATAGCATTCAAATGACTTCATCTTATACCTTGGATCCAATACATTTGCTATGCTCAATACACCTTGAATGTCATCCTAATACTTGTTAAACTTCTCTGTCATCGCCAATGACATATCCTTTATTTCTTGTCTTGCAGATGTCATCTACTCATAAAGTGATAACTTAATCTCAATGATCTCCATAAAAAAAGATTAGCAGTAGGATATTTCAGGCCAGAGAACAAAATAGTAACATTATAGAAATTCTCTAGTCTTTGCACAATTCACTAGCAACCTCCCAATCCTCCTCTGAAGGTAAACAAGTAGCGAGAGAAAACATCTCAATATTCCAAAGCAGTATTAAGCATCAAATATGTAGAATTCCATCTAGTTTTGCAATCTAAAACTAGTTTCTTAGTACATGCTATATTCAGTTGCCTTGCAATTTTCTCAAAATTTTCTATTCTCTTAGGGGAACTCATCCAAAATATGACACTATCACGCACATTTTCAATTCCACTCTCAAACTTGCTAAGCCCCTCTTTCACAATCAGATTTAAAATATATGCAGCACACCTCATATGACAAAGCTGTCCCACCAAAATAAGTGCACCTTGATCAATCTTACTTTTCATCTGTGAAATCATGCTATCATTCGTACTACAATTATCAATAGTCAAGGTAGACAACTTACGATCAATATTCCAATCCAACAATGTCTCCATAAGTTTGTCACACAGAACATCAGAGGTATTTGGAGCAGGCATGTAAACAAACCTATCAAATTCAAATAATTACAATATTAACATAATAAATATAAGATTAAAGTAAGAAGTGATAAAGAAATAAATTAGTACCTCAATATGCAATTTCTTAGCACCCAATCATCATCAATGTAATGTGCCGTGACCACCATGTAATGCTTTCTTTGATTTGAAGAAGTTCACATATATGTAGTGATAGAAACTCTACTTTTGATTTGGTTAAGAAGACTCATCACCTTAGTTTTCTCAAGGCGATATATCTTCAAAATATCTTTCTTTACTGTATTTCTTGTCACCATCTTAAACAACGGTTGCAGATTATGGCAAAAAATTCTAAATCCTGTATGGTCAATCATGGAGAGTGGATACTCATGCAAAATTATCATAGCTGCAAGGTCTTTTCTTGAAACCTCTCGATTGAAAGCATGTAAAGCAAGATTAGGGCTACCTTTCATCAACTTACTTGAACTAGCTGACGTTAATATTTGTTTTATATCTTTTGTGGTTCGATAGAGGCATCTCTTTCAATGTTCACGCAAATGGGAGGTGCCATCATTGGGTCCTCCACCCAATTTCTTTTGATAGTAGTTACAAATTGCCTTCAAACTCCCATCGATCATTTTGCGTTCAAAATGGTTCCAAACTTCAGATCATAAAGACCTTGTTGGAGGAATAGAGTCAGTGGTTTGCATTTCAGGAGTTGAAGAATCTCTAATGGAGTCATCTAATGTGTTAGTGTTAGATATATCAATATCATCATTTGATTGTTCTCGATTGGTCTCCATCTTATCCTAAAAAATCAATAAATTATCATTAAGCACATACGCTTCCAAACTGTTAACAAAAATAAAGAATATCAATTAAGAAATTTTATTCTGCTTCAATGCCACACATGGTTAGAGAGAGATTCCAACAAGAAAAGTTAAAATTTTATTCTGCATTATCTATCCATGTGACAGAGGTATACAAATAATATTTTAAAAAAAAAAAATCCACTCTCTCTGAGATAAGGAAGAAGAGAACAAAAAAGTAAGAAAGAAAATAGTTAACAAGGAAAAAAAATCAAAAAATGAAGATTTCTAACGTAACAACCATACAAAAAGAATACATTCAAATTTCAAAGTAAAAAATAAAGAGATATCTTTCTTTAAAAATAAAAAAGAGATAAGAGTACCAGAGAAAAAAAAAGGTGTTGGAGGGCGTCGATGGAGCGTCGATGAGGCAGCGATTGAAGACGATGGAGTAGATTCAGAACTTTAGAGTTCAGATCAGCGATTGGAGACGATGGAGTAGGTTCAGACTTTAGAAGCGTGAAAGAGGAAGAGGAAGAGATGGTTATATAAAGCTAACGGGGACGGGGATGGGTAAACGGGGATGGGGCAGAGAATACCATCCCCGGGCCGTTTACCAGTTTAGCCGTTAATGAAAAATCCATATTACCCATTAAGCCATTTAAAATGGGGATTCTCAGACCCGTTAAAAATGGTACCGGTCGGGTAAACGATGCATAAGAAAAGATGGCGTAAGGAAGCAAGGATGAGGAGTTCCCAACTCCACGCCTCATGGAAGTTCTCGATGGCCTTTTCCAGCTTCTATCCTCGACGGTTCCTAGCTGTCCCACTCTAAACCATGGCAACCCGACTCCCGACAAGCGAGAAGGCTTACGAGCATAAGAACCTGCTTGCGTGGAGCCCACATGCATGGCTCCACCATTGTCCGTGCACACAGGATAGACAACAAACTGGCACCACCCACCTCTGACGGGATAGCGCCTGTAGCTCTGACATGCCACTAAAAGCAAGCATCTCCATAAAGATGACGAGAGACCATATCCCAAGACTGGCAGGCTCCACTATTACTGCCATCACCTTAAATGCTTTGACAAGTGGCAGCACCTTAGGTCTCATGGAAATCAACCCCGACATTCCATCCATCAAAGTCCTCAGTCATCATGACACCCCAACCACTCAGATCAGATGAGCCCCAAAAGTCACGGTCCATCATAAGGCTCCACGTGACTCATCCCTTCACTAGACATAAGGCTCCAAGCTTCTCAGGCAAGCCACACAGAGTCCAAAGATGAATAAATTAAGTAAGAGGGACCCCCGACCAAGTACTCCAAGAACCAACTCAACACACTACACTCCCAAACGCTTATTCTTGCTCACAGAGAGCTCTTCTCCAAGCTCTCTCCCTCTCTTTCTTTGAGCTTCCTCAAACTCACGGATGTTGTCCAGAGCACTGACTTGAGCATCAAGGGTCCCCATCAAAATCTCTGGTCCCTAGGACTTTTTGCAGGCTCCCAAATGCGAGAAGCTCGCCGGAAGATCCCGGGCTTGCTGGAGGAGGCGACCGGACACTCGCGGATGTTTGAGGGGGGTCATCTGGCAACAACAGATTGGCGCGCCAGGAAGGAGGATGCACTAAAGGAAAGAGAGCTTGTCTCCCTAAGCTATAAGCCTTTGTCCCATCTAAGACAACCATGGTGGTGATGCGCATGCTGAAGGTCTTCGTCAGTCATGCCGGGGGCATCCACATCGCACTCAGCAGCAGAAGACCACCCTCTCTGCTCCTTCTTTACCACCAGCCTCAGCTGCTCTAATTAGCCAACTGGCCATCCTCAATCAACAAGTTCAAGCCTTGAATGCAGCAGTTTATGAGCTGCAGGAGCAACACTCAGTGGCCACTCAGTAGTAGCCCAAGCCTCTCACATTGCCCATGATAGCTGCACTAGTTAGCCAGCGATTCACCCGCGGGAAATCTCCTCAGAGAGAGGCTAACCATCATCATGCTTCACCTAAGCACCACCACCGTAAAGCTTTTAAGAGACTACGGTCTCCTACCCTCCGCTCAAGCAGCCACTCCTCCCCTTACTCATCTTCTAAGTCGTCTGGGGAGGACCTTAATCATGAGATGAAGAGGCGTCTGGATGAACAACACCGGTGGTCGAAGGAGCTCAATCAGAGGCTCAAAAATCAGCCAGAGGTGGCAGAATAATTTTCAAAAGGGGCGAACTTGAACATTGTCCATGGCCCGTCCCCTCAAGCATTTATGGGCATTTTAATTTCTGGTGGTAGTAAGTCGAGAGGTGTTGGTGCAATTAATGCAAGGTGGAAGATGAGGACAAGGGCTTTGACTATTGACTCTACCTACCCCCTCTCTCTCCCTCTCTTTTTCTCTCTGCTTCACCCAAGAGCCAAACCAAGCCCAGGACCTCCTACGGATTTCATTCTAGCTGCTCTCAGACTTCAGCACCGAGGGCGACCAATCTCTTCATAGAAAAATCTCTCAAGCCTTTAATCGATGACGATACCAAACACGATGCAAAGGCAAAAAGCTACGAAAGCTAAGTATACTGCACTTTGAAAAAAAAATTTCTTTTCATTCTGATGCCCAGATGTAGCAACCCAAGAGGGGGTGAATTGGGTTATTAAAATTAATTACTATCACTATTAAAATTTAATAGCAGCATAGTGAAGTGCATAGAACAATATCACAGAAATCAAGCAATCACAAATACAAGAGAGTTTATAGTGGTTCGGTGCCAAACTCAGCACCTACGGCCACTCCCCAAAAACCTTTTGGAATTTCACTCCAATCGTATCACAATGATTACAACCTCTAGCCTTTCCCGGCTAGCCCTCTTGTTTATACGGCACAGGGCAGCCAAACCCCTAGCCTTACCCGGCTAGTCCTCTTGTTTTACGGCACATGTAAGCCAACCCCTAGCCTTACTTGGCTAGTCCTCTTATTTAACGGCACAAGAAAGCCAACAATAACCAAGGATTAAATCTAACCCTTTTACAAGAATGTTCAGAATAGATAAGAATAAATAGCTTCTAAAATGAGCAAATATTCAAAGAAATACTTTACAATTTTTGTAGCAAATATTCAGCAATAAATGAATATCTTCGAGGTAGCTGAAGCTTTGAATGCTTGAAGGCTTTAATGGATTCGGACGACTTGAGCAATGAATGATCTTTTCAACTTCAATGCACAGGAACTTGCTTTCCAATCTCTCAGAAAATATGAAATAAAAGCTCTTTTTCTTGGATTTCTTTCTCTTCTTTTTCTCTTTCAGATTCGTCATTTTGTTCTTCTAATCTTAGCTATTTAAAGCATTTCAACATCAAAAATATCCGTTAGACACATTTGAAATAAATGGAAAGTAAAATGGGAAGAAAATATAACCATTGAGATTATTTCTCTTAAGCATTGAATGCACTGAATCCATTTGAGAAAGAAAGATCTCTCATAATTCAAGAGATCAAAAGTTAGTATAGCTGAAAATAGAAATTAAAGAAGAGAGAAAGAGTGAGTGAGAGAGAGCACGCCCAAGCTTCAAAGAGGTAGTTGGCTGGAATTAATTCCAATTAGCTGAAACACTCGGCCAAGAAGAAGCACAGAGTTGCCATTAGCTAACTAAAAGGAGATTCCAGTTAGCTAAATTTGAAAACTCCACGGCATGAGGGAAAGGTTCAGCCAAGAAAATAAAGTAGTTAGCTCTTTAGCTAATTAGAGCAATGAATCACACGGCTTTGAATTTCATCCCAAGAAAAGTAGTTAGCTCCTTAGCTAACTAACACAATAAATCATGCAGCCAGGTAAGAGGAAAAAAATCCATAAAGTAGTTAGCTCTTTAGCTAACTAAAGCTTGCATCCACATGGCTTGAAGAGAGGGGTAGTTAGCTCTTTAGCTAACTAAATTCAAACTTTCATGGCATGAGGAATCCACCGCCCAAGTGTAGCTAACTCATTAGCTAACTCAAGCAAGCAACCATACGCCCAAGAGATAGGTAGCTGGCTCCTTAGCTAGCTAAGCTTTGAGTCCACATGGCTTGGGGAGGAGATAGTTAGCTTTTCAGCTAACTAAAATAGGCAACCTCACGGCTTGGAGAAGTGCACATGGCCTGGAGAAGTGGTAGTTAGCTCCTCAGCTAACTAGAATACTCATCCACATGGCTTGGAGAAGTGCTGCAAAAAAATAGTTAGCTAACAAAGAAGAATAGTTAGCTCCCAAGGTAAAGCAGTTAACTAACAAGGCATTCTAGCTAGCTAAGAGAGACAACCAGCTAGCTCGCCAGTTAGCTAAATCCAAGCATGGTTCGGCCAACACTGTAATAGGGAAAAATAGTTAACTAAAGAATCAAACCAGCTAGCTAAGAAGGAGGACAAGTTAGCTAGTCAGCTAACTGAATCCAACATGCATTCGGCTAGCATAGAAATAGGCAAAAGGTAGTTAACTAAGGAAGCAACTTAGCTAGCTGAGAAGGAGGCCAAGCTAGCTAACCAGCTAGCTAGGAATGAGCATGGTTTGGCTAGCATAGAAATCAGGGAGAAGTAGTTAGCTAAGATAGAATTCTAGCTAGCTAAGAAAGGAACCAGCTAGCTAGCCAGCTAACTAGAATAAGCATCCATTCAGCCAGCATAGTGATAGGGAAAAATAGCTAACTAAAGAATACATGCAGCTAGCTAAGAGAGGTGGAAAGCTAGCTAACCAGCTAGCTAATTCAAGCATGCAATCGGCTAGGCTTATGGCATGGAACAAATAACTAGCTAGCAAGGGAAAACAGCTAGCTAAGAGAGGAGTTAAGCTAACTCCCAAGCTAGCTACAATTACCATGAATTCGGCCAGGCACAAAACCAAGCCAAATTGGCTAGCTCCAAGGTATGATAAATTAATTAAAATGGCTGGGGTATACTTCCATAAATTTTTGCTTGATAAGGCTCATTTGTAAGGCACCTGTACTTTTCTGCATTAATCTTAGTTTTCATAATAAATAGAATTAGTCTTCACTTAATTATTTTGTAATCATCAAAATCAATTTAGGGTCAACAATCTCTCCCTTTTTGATGATGACAAAACCCTTAAGCATGCAGAAAAAAAAAGGAAATACTTTAAATAAACAGGAATATGGAATGCATAGAATGTATTAGGAAATTCTTTTCACTAAATCATTCCAATAAATATTTTCTCCCCTTGTCATTTTGAATAATTAAACTCCTTCTGAATATATGGAGTGTTTTCTTTTCCATTATTTCAATGTATGCAATATTCTTCTCTTCCTTTTTGTCATTGATCAAAAAGACGATTGAAGAAATGTGCAAGAATTCAAAGCATAATTCATCAAGATAAGGTGAATACTTCATTCATACTAATAACATTCATACAAAACATTAAGGTCTCAAGCTCAAGTAGAAAGCATAGTCATGACAAATATTACAAAGCATAGTCTTAAACATTCATCACATAGTAAATATTATAAGACAATCATTTTTCATCATCAGAAAAAATTATTGAAGGTTGAACTGAAGATCCGTCTGGTTGGCGAGAGGGTCTAGGCTTGTCGCTTTGAGGTTGAGGCAGAGGAGATGAAAGATGAGGGTGCAAGAAAGATGCATTTGGAGCTAAAGAAGCAGAAAGAGCAATATATGTTTCCACAAGATTGCTAAGCCTTGCGATAGATGCGATCCAGTGATCGACTGCATTTGATGCATCCTTCGTCTGGCTTTAATTGGCTCGCATTTGAAAGGTCACCCATTCTACTTTAGTCTCAAAATTTTCAAGCTTGGATTTTAAGAAATTAATTTCATTTAGAATCCGGCCCAAGACAGTCTCATTGTGGTGGAAGACTCGTCCATTAAGAATATTGACGTCATGGACAAGTTGATTTTGGATCAGCACAACTTGAGAGAGTGTCTCAAAGACAGATGAGATGTGGGGTACCATGGTGTAATCATTGACAGATGATCCACTATCCCCGGTACTCCGACTAGATTGGGCAAGAGATAACTCATGAATGATTCGCTGAATCTGTTCTTCATAGATCCGCACGGTGGAAGGAATAGGAGCAGAGTTATCATTGCGGTGAGATGGTCTAGGTGTACCAACATCAGGTGGCTCAGTTAGAAATGGATTTGGTTCAGTCATGGCGGCTAGAAACGGATTAGGTTGATGAAAATCAAAGTTAAAGAAATTAGGTGGTGAACATGCATGTTGATGTAGATTAGATGGTGACAAGCTACTAGGGAGAAGGGCAGGTTTATCACCAGTCCTAGATCTAACTTTAGTCCAAACACCATCGCGCTTAGCATAATCCATACGATGAAGGGAATGAGCATTAAATACATCAGAATGATGCAATTCTACAACTGTTTCTCCTTTAAGTTTTATATTGAAGAACTCAAAAATATAAGTGAGAAACATCCCGTATGGTAATGCAGTTTTGGACCTACTTAAGGCTTCTTTCATGATAGTTAATATAAGACCAGGAAAGTCTAAAGGTGCTTTTACAAGAATATCATACATAATACTAATGTCTCGATCTGTTACAACATTAAAAGAATCTGCATGAGGGGCAAATATTTTGGCAATGATGCTATGAAACAATCTATTCTCAACAGATAGCATATTAGCATCAAGGGTCACTATGTTGTTGGCTTCATTATCATCTATGTCAAGAATCATAGCAAGTTTATATCCTCTTTCACTAGGGAAAATCTCTAGGACACCTTCAGAAGGAATATTTAAGGCAGAACCTAGTATTTTACAATCAAGTTCTATCCTAGTCTTTTTAACATAGGAAGATATGGTTCCATTTCCAAAGGTGATATTTTCATAAAATTCTCTAATTAACTCAGGATAGATAGGCTTTTTGGTAGATAATAAATTGGTCCAACCTTGAGTGGCAAATAGCCTACCTATCTTAAAACCTTCTTGTTCTAGAAAATTAAAATCTACTAACCTCCCATTGGCTAAAGCTATAGCGGCGATTTGGGTGTTAGGTTGAGAAGAACTTTGCAAGAAGATGAAGCGGGCTTCCTACGAAGATATGAGGAATCTTCTTCCCTTGAAAGTGATTTCTTCTTAGGAGCCATCTTCTTCTTTTTGAAGTAGAGTGGAAGGAGGAAAGGCTTGAGTATGTGGAAGATAAGAGCCGGATGGAATGGAGGAGACGGTTTGAGGGAGATAAAATGGAGAAGAAGCCGGTTGGTGAAGAGTGAAGTGAAAAACGGTTGGATAAAGGCTTATATAGGGAAGATCTTAAAGTAGTTGACTGACCAGGTGACTGGTTGGTTTCCTGGTTAGTTAACTACCTTAAAGATAAAAAGAAAATGGTAGTGGCCGGTTGGTGAGGATTGAATATGAAAAGTTTTCATGTGGCAAGGAGTGAATTAAAGGCAGTTAACTTCCCAGCTAACTGACACACTAAAGGATAAGAGCAATAATTGTTGGGAATTGTATCCTAAAGCCAATTATTTAATGATTGTGTTGATGTAAATTATATAAATTGATATATTAATAAAAGTTATTTGGCAGTTTATTCATTACAAGAACATCTTCTTAAAACTCCTAATAGTAATGAAGCCCTCAGGATCTTCCTTCACGATAAAGGAGGATTTATCTTTGAAGGTCCTTAAAAGAGTTCGCGACCAAATGATATACTATGACAGAGCCATAGTACTATCAATTATAGGACGTTGTATATCATATTTGTTGGTTGTCCTCTTAACCAAGGAGTGTAGAGACACTGGTATGACATACAGGTGAAAGTGTAGGAGTACATTTCACCGAACGTGACTCATTTTCGGATACTCTACTATCAAGAGTTAATCCAAGAAGATATAGGTATAAGTATCCTTCAGATCTGAAGATCATAACCAGTGGCTTACAAGAAACTCATTGTACTTAGGTACCGGACCACCTGGATTTCTAATCCAGCTACGAAAGGTTACTGGGTGCAGTCAAGTACTTGTGGTAGTCAGTTGTGGATCAAGATGGAATTTGACCTATCCCGTTAAAAGGAGAAATGCTTGTGTTTCAATTTAGCAAGACCTTGGCCAAGGCACTTCATGTGAAAGTCACATGATCACTAAAATTGAAAACACTTTATGGATTTGCTGTTTAGAGTTGACAGGCTCTTAAGCCATCCTTAGCATTTATGGTCAAGAGAATGAATTATACGGTAACTGTTTCTTAGGGTTCTTGGAGTTTGCTCGGCAACTCTTCGACCTATCCGGACGTCGGGTTCCATTGCTAGATGGGCACATCGATTAGTATAGAAAATTATTTCTATGCTACTGGCTTAGGTTCGAACCTAGAGAGTCACACGCATAGAAGTTTCTAGGATGATCTATTTGCTGATCAACGATTGAGAATCATATATGATTTAATTAATCAATTTGATTGATTGAATTATCTCAATTGGATTAAGTACAAGTGAATAAGATTCAATTTGGTTTAAGTCTACTAGAAGGACTAATCAATTTCAAATATTGATTTGAAATTAGATTTGATTTGGATTTAAATAGATTCAGGATTAGCCAAATTTGATTTGGGCTAGGACCATGATCTACATTGGTTTAATCCAATAAATTCAAATTAGCTTAAAACCAAAAATCCAAACCCCATGTGTGAAAAAGGTTTTCTCGCATGATGAGATAACTAAAATCTCATCTCATGAGAAATTAAATTCTCATGCAGAATTTAATTTATAACTTTTAGTCTTCTTCAAATGATTTCCAAGTTCAAGAAAAATAAATTTTGCTAAAAGGTGCCTCTTTGGAAGAGCACTCCACACAACTCTCCGTGCATTGACAAGTATGCGAATTAATGTGCCTCTTTGGAAGAGCACTCCATACTCTCCGTGCATTGACAAGTGTGAATTAATGTGCCTCTTTGGAAGAGCACTCCATACAACTCTCCGTGCATTGACAAGCGTGTGAATTAATGTGCATCTTTGGAAGAGCACTCCACACAATTCTTCATGCATTGATAAGTGTGTGAATTTAATATGTCTCTTTGGTTTTCACAAAAACAGCGGAATTCTAAATGTTAGAATTCAATAGGCTGGCTAATATGAAACTATAAATAGAGGACATCCCTCACCAGATAAAAAAAACACAAGATCAAAAGAGATCAAAAATTCTAAACAGTTAGAACCAAGTGTTACAGTTCTAAGAGTTAGAACAGAAAATTCTGGTGTGATTTTAGTGTTAGCAAAAGCTTGGTGGATCTTGGAGGAAGATTCAAGTGGAAGAATTCAAGATTAGCAAAATTATTTTTCGCGAGCTAGCACTCCCGGGAATCTGATCATTCGGGGGCTTCGCGTGGACAATACTAGAGGCCGGACGATTGAACGGCTGCAGAGCACAAAGGATTTACCTACTGTTCTTAAGGTGAGTGATTTGATCCTTAGATCTTAAGGCAGGCTTCAAGATGAGTAGTATGACTTCTCATCTTGAAGATTAAGATATGATCTTAATTATTTAATTTATATGCAATACTTAGATCTAACGATCTTATAATATAAGGCAAAGATATGATCTTGATGCATGTTAGAAAGATTAATATGTAATCTTTAAATTTTTGCATTGATAATTGTTATCAAATTTTAAAATATGCATGCCTCGGGGATTAACTCTCCCAACAATAATTGCATTTGAAAAGATGTTTCATGAATAGATTTGATTGAAAGTATTAAGAGATGTTATGCAACACATGATAACATGATTTTTCAAATATAATGTCAAGGAGCATGAAAATAATTACACAAAACAACTCATTAAATAGATGGATCAATCATACCAAGTTCTCTTCTAATTTCATAAAATTTAGATTCATTAAGTGGTTTGGTAAAAATATTAGCAAGTTGATTTTCAGTACTTAAAAATTCAATTCCAACATTACCATTGTTTACATGATCCCTAATAAAGTGATGTCTAATTTCTATATGTTTAGTTCTAGAATGTTGAATAGGATTTTTAGTTGAACTAATTGCACTAGTGTTATCACATTTTATTGGTATGCCCTTTTGTTTGATGCCATAGTATTCTAGCTGCTGCTTAATCCATAAGATTTGAGCACAGCAACTTTCAGCTGCAACGTATTCAGCCTCGGCCGTAGACAATGCACTGAAGTTTGCTTTTTGCTAAACCATGAGATTAAGTTAACACCTAGAAATTGGCAAGTTTCGATAGTTGATTTTCTATCTAATTTACATCCAGCAAAATCTGAATCTGTGTAACCTATTAAGTCAATGCTAGATTGTTTGTCATACCATAGTCCTAAATTCATAGTTCCATTCAAATATTTAAATATCCTTTTAACAGCAAGCAAGTGTGATTCTTTAGGATTAGCTTGATATCTAGCACACTTGCAAACACTGAATAAGATATCAGGTTTATTAGCAGTTAAGTACAATAATGATCCTATCATGCCTCTATAAAGTTTTAAATCAACAGATTTTTCAGCATTATATGATTCAAGTCTATAAGATGAGCTCATAGGGGTACCGATACTTTTAGATGTCTCCATGCCAAACTTTTTGATCATTTCTTTGATGTACTTGGATTAGCTTATGAAGATCCCATCTTTGCTTTGTTTGATCTAAAGTCCGAGGAAATAGTTTAGTTCTCCCATCATGCTCATCTCGAACTCTCCCTGCATAAGCTTTGCAAAGTCCTTGCATAAAGAATCATTAGTGGCACCGAAAATGATATCATATACATAGATTTGAATAATTAATATATCTTCATTTTATCTTTTAATGAATAAAGTTGTATCCTTGTGTCCTCGAATGAAGTCATTACTGATCAAGAATTTACTTAATCTCTCATACCAAGCCTGGGGCGCTTGTTTCAAACCATACAAAGCTTTGTTCAACTTAAATACGTTGTTTGAAAACAAGTGATTTTCAAAGCCGGATGGCTGTTCTACAAAAACTTGTTCAGCAATGTATCCATTTAAGAAAGCACTTTTAATATCCATTTGATACAATTTAAAATTCATAAAGCAGGCATAAGCAAGAAGTAATCTAATAGCTTATAGTCTAGCAACTGGGGCATAAGTTTCATCAAAATCAATTCCTTCTTCTTGATTATATCCCTTAGCTACTAATCTTGCTTTATTTCTAATTATATTACCATGTTCATCTAATTTTTTTCTCAATACCCATTTAGTTCCAATAATTTGATGATCATGAGGCCTTTCAGTAAGAGTCCATATATTATTTCTTTCAAACTAGTGAAGTTTCTCATGCATGACATTTATCCAATCAACATTATTTTTAGCATCATCATAGCATTTAGGTTCAATTTTAGATACAAATGTTAAGTTATTGTAAGTATTCTAAATGATGATCTAGTTCTAATACCTTGAGATGGATCACCTATGATTTGATCTTTAGGTGACTGTGAACGTACCTCCATCCCCTTTCTAATTCATCATTACTTTGTGAAGCTTCTGGTAGGTCAGCGTTCCTTTCTTCATTTACCTCTTGTGTATCTGAGTCATCCTTATCCTTCAAGGTGATGTCCTTGAGTTGATCTTCAATTTCATCTGCATCATTTATACCTTTTCTCTTCCTTAATGGAAGATCATTAGATTCATCAAAGATAACATGAATTGATTCTTCAACTATTAAAGTCTTTTTGTTGAACACTCTAAAGGCTTTACTATGCAAAGAATAACCGAGAAAAATTTCTTCATTAGATTTAGCATCGAATTTATCAAGGTTTGATTTTTCATTATTTAAAACAAAACAACGGCATCCAAAAACATAAAAATAATTGATGTTAGGTTTTCTTCCTTTCCAAAGTTCATACGGAGTCATTTTCAAAACAGGTCTAATCAATGCACGATTTAAAACATAGCATGCAGTGTTGATAGCTTCAGCCCAAAAGTATTTTGGGAGATTGCTCTCACACAACATGGTACGAGCCATTTCTTCTAAAGTTCTATTCTTTCTTTCTACTACTCTATTTTGTTGGGATATTCTAGGTACAGAAAAATTATGTTCAATTCCATTTTCATTACAAAAATCTTCAAATGATTTATTTTCAAATTCTTTTCTATGATCACTTCGTATCGATAAAACAGAAGAATTATTTTTATTTGTCATTCTTTTAAATAATTTTTGAAATGCAGAAAATGGTTCATCTTTACTAGTTAAAAATAAAACCTATGTAAATCGAGAGAAATCATCAATAACAACAAAACTATATCTTTTTTCTCCTAGACTAGTTGTTCTTGTAGGACCGAATAAATCCATATGCAAGAGTTCCAAAGGTCTAGTGGTTGAAATCAAATTCTTTGATTTAAAAGATACTCGGGTTTGTTTTTCAAATTGACAAGCATTGCAAATCTTATCTTTTTCAAAAATGAGTTTCGGCAAACCATGCACTAAATCCTTCTTAACTAATTTAGATAATAAATCCATGCTTGCATGAGCTAGCCTACGATGTCATAACCAACTATTATCAGTTTTATTATTTGTAGCAACTAGGCAATCAACATTTTGATCATGCAAATCATTTAAATTAACAATATATACATTATCATGCCTATGACCAATAAATTTCATATTTTCATTTGTAGGAATTTTAACAATGCATAAGGATGATTCAAATGTAACTTTAAATCCTTTGTCACATAATTGACTAATGCTGAGTAAATTGTGTTTCAGTCCTTTCACAAGTAAGACATTATCAATATAAGCATGAGGTGTGATACCTATTTTTCCAATGTCAATTATTTTTCCTTGTCCATTATCACCGAAAGTAACAACACCTCCATCTTTTGCCTCCAAAGTGATGAATTGCGATTCATCACCTGTCATGTGTCTTGAGCACCTGCTATCCAAGTACCATTGTCTTTTAGTTGCTCGGGTCGCAAGACACACCAGCATACACAAATTTAAGTTTTGCTCTTAGGTACCTAAGCTTTCTTGGGTCCTTTTGGGTTAGTTAAAATAGTTTCTTTTGGAACCATATTTTTCTCACATTGTGTGTGTGACAAGTATAAGCTTTATGTCCTGATTTTTCACATTTAAAGCATATAATTTTAGTAGAATCATCAACATGCACATAAATATTTTTAAAATTTTTGTCTTTCAAAAGGATTATATCCAAGACCAGCTCTATTATAAATAGCTCTTTGACTATTTAAAATCATTTCTAATTTTTCTGAGATCAAAGCAAATCTATCAATAATTGGTTTTAATCTATTTACTTCATTTTTCAAATTTTGGTTTTTCTTTAGCAATAATTCATTGTCTTTTGAAATTCTTTCTTTTTCAAGAGTAAGATTTTTAATTTCATTTTTTAAATCTTTGTTCTTTGAACTTAAGTTTACAAAATCATCAACAAGTTCATAAAATGTACCATGTAATTCGTCAAAAGTAAAGTCATCTAGAAAGCTAGGACTTACCTCATCATTATCTGCCATGAAGCATACATTTGCGACTTCAGTTTTCTCTTCATCTTCTGAACTTGTAACTTCACTATCGCTCCATGTAGCCATCATTGCTTTTTTTTTATTCTTTTGAATCCTTTCTTTAATAGTGGACATTCTGGTCTGATATGTCCAGGCTTTTTACACTCGTAGCATGTAGGAGGTTCACTCCTTTTCTTTTCTTTGCCATGATACCCTTTGGTAAATTGCTTTCTTTTTTCAAACTTCTTTCTTTTCATAAACTTCTTGAATTTTCTAGAGATAATTGTCATTTCATCATCTTTCTCACTGTTACTCGTGGTTTCCTCACTTTCATTATCTTAAGTTGCACTCTTTAATGCCATAGTTCTTTTCTTCTTTGATTCATCTTCATCAATATGTTGTTGTTGCTGAAGCTCATGAGTCATCAAAGAACCAACTAACTCTTCAAGTGATAAAGTGTTGAGATCTTTTGCTTCTTGTATTGCAGTAACTTTGGCTTTCCATGACCTAGGCAAAGATCTTAAGATTTTTCTAACAAGATCACTGTTAGCATAAGATTTTCCAAGACTTTTCAGTCCATTAATAATATCAGTAAATCTTGTAAACATATCGGTGATATTTTTAGCTGAATCCATATTAAATAATTCATACTTATAAACAAGCTTATTTATTTTGGATTCCTTGACTTGATTAGTACCCTCATGAGTGACTTCAAGTCTATCCCAGATTTCTTTAGCAGACATGCAAGTAGATATACGATTAAACTCATTTGCATCAAGACAACAATAAAGAACATTCATAGCTTTTGCATTTAATTGAGCTAGTTTCTTATCTTTCTCATCCCATTCAGATTCAGGTTTTGGGATATCAAGATTATCAATCTTACTGGTGGGTGTGTGTGGTCCATTAATTATGATTCTCCATAAATCATAATCAAGTGCTTGAATAAAGATTTTCATTCGTGCTTTCCAATACGTGTAATTTATTCCATTGAACAAAGGTGGTCTATTAGCTAAATGTCCTTCAGTTAACATAGATCCCATTTGGATTACTACTGATCTTTGGCTCCAAGCTAATTAAAGCTATAGAAATCAAGAGCACGCTACTCTGATACCACTTGTTGCCCAGATGTAGCAACCATAGAGGGGGTAAATTGGGTTATTAAAATTAATTACTAGCGCAGATATGTGCTTTATCACTAATTAAAATTTAATAGGCAGTGGTGTAGTGAGTGAAGAACAATATTACAGAAATCAAGCAATCACAAACACAAGAGAGTTTATAATTGTTCGGTGCCAAACTCAGCACCTACGTTCACTCCTCAAAAACCTTTTAGGAATTTCACTCCAATCATATCACAACGATTACAACCTCTAGCCTTTCCCGGCTAGCCCTCTGTTTATACGGCATAAGCAGCCAAACCCCTAGCCTTACCCGGCTAGTCCTCTTTTCACAGCACTAGAAAGTCAATCCTAGCCTTACCCGGCTAGTCCTCTTGTTTAATGGCACAAGGAAGCCAACAATAACCAAGGGTTAAATCTAACCCTTTTACAAGAATGTTCATAATAGATAAGAACAAATAGCTCCTAACATGAGCAAATATTCAAAGAAAGCTCTTTCTCTTCTTTTTCTCTTTTAGATTCGTCATTTTGTTCGTCTAATCTTAGCTATTTAAAGCATTTCAACATCAAAAATATATGTTAGACACATTTGAAATAAATGAAAAAGTAAAACGGGAAGAAAATATAACCGTTGAGATTATTTTCCTTGAGCATTGAATGCACTGAATCCATTTGAGGAAGGAATATCTCTGCCATAATCCAAGAGATCAAAAGTTAGTATAGCTGAAAATAAAAATTAAAGAAGAGAGAAAGAGTGAGAGAGAGAGAGCACGCCCAAGCTTCAAAGAGGTAGCTAGCTAGAATTAATTCCAGTTAGCTGAAACACTCGGCCAAGAAGAAGCACAGAGTTTCCATTAGCTAACTAAAAGGAGATTCCAGTTAGCTAAATTTGAAAACTCCACGGCATGAGGGAAAGGTTCAGCCAAAATAATAAAGTAGTTAGCTCTTTAGCTAACTATAGCAAGGAATCACACGGCTTTGAATTTCATCCCAAGAAAAGTAGTTAGCTCCTTAGCTAACTAACACAATAAATCATGCGGCCAGGTGAGAGAAAAAAATCCATAAAGTAGTTAGCTCTTTAGCTAACTAAAGCTTGCATCCACATGGCTTGAAGAGAGGGGTAGTTAGCTCCTTAGCTAACTATATTCAAACTTTCATGGCATGAGGAATCCACCGCCCAAGTGTAGCTAACTCATTAGCTAACTCAAGCAAGCAACCATACGCCCAAGAGAGAGGTAGCTAGCTCCTTAGCTAGCTAAGCTTTGAGTCCACATGGCTTGGGGAGGAGATAGTTAGCTTTTCAGCTAACTAAAATAGGCAACGTCATGGCTTGGAGAAGTGCACACGGCCTGGAGAAGTGGTAGTTAGCTCCTCAGCTAACTAGAATACTCATCCACATGGCTTGGAGAAGTCCTGCAAAAAAATAGTTAGCTAACAAAGAAGAATAGTTAGCTCCCAAGGTAAAGCAGTTAACTAACAAGGCATTCTAGCTAGCTAAGAGAGACAACCAGCTAGCTTGCTAGTTAGCTAAATACAAGCATGGTTCGGCCAACACTATAACAGGGAAAAATAGTTAACTAAAGAATGAAATCAGCTAGCTAAGAAGGAGGACAAATTAGCTAGTCAACTAACCGAATCCAACATGCATTCGGCTAGCATAGAAACAGGCAAAAGGTAGTTAACTAAGGAAGCAACTTAGCTAGCTGAGAAGGAGGCTAAGCTAGCTAACCAGCTAGCTAGGAATGAGCATGGTTCGGCTAGCATAGAAGTCAGGGAGAAGTAGTTAGCTAAGATAGAATTCCAGCTAGCTAAGAAAGGAACCAGCTAGCTAGCCAGCTAACTAAAATAAGCATCCATTCGGCCAGCACAGTGATAGGGAAAAATAGCTAACTAAAGAATACATCCAGCTAGCTAAGAAAAGTGGAAAGCTAGCTAACCAGCTAGCTAATTCAAGCATGCAATCGGCTAGGCTTATGGCATGGAACAAATAGCTAGCTAGCAAGGGAAAACAACTAGCTAAGAGAGGAGTTAAGCTAACTCCCAAGCTAGCTACAATTATCATGAATTCGGCCAGGCACAAAACCAAGCCAAATTGGCTAGCTCCAGGGCATGATAAATTAATTAAAATGGCTGGGGTATACTTCCATAAAATTTTTGCTTGATAAGGCTCAATTGTAAGGCACATGTACTTCCCTGCATTAATCTTAGTTTTCACAATAAATAGAATTAGTCTTCACTTAATTATTTTGTAATCATCAAAATCAATTTAGGGTCAACACATTCAATTTCTCAAAAACCACTCGGGCCGGCCGAGCAACCCCGGTAATTTCTCGGTGGCTCCATGATCATAAGGATACCCCCGGACCGGTGCAAGAAACCTTCGAGGCGGTTCAAGTCCTATGGTCTCGGTGGCCTCAGTCAAATGCCCGAGCCGGCTGAGCAACCCTCGAGGTATTTTCAAATGACATTGGTGGCTCCGTGATCATAAGGATACCCCTAGACCGACGCGAGAAGCCTCCGAGGTAGTTCAAATCTTGTGGTCTCGGTGGCCCCGAGTCAACGCCCGGATTGGCCGCGAAACCTCTAAGGCGGTTTTATTTCAGCCCCAACAGCCTTATATTTGGCTCAGCGGCATCATTATAACCTCAATGGTTTTATTGCAGCCTTAATGGCTCTATATTTGCTTCAGCAGCTAACGGCTCACGTTGGCCAATTAGAAGCCCCCTTAAAGTGGGGCGGGCATCCATTCTCATACTCCACATTAGGAGAGGATTGCTAGCTGCCCTCAGCTAGTCAAAGAGAGCATGCAGATGTCCACACAAATTAGCAAAAAAAAAAAAAAAAGAAAGAAAGAAAGAAAAAAAAAGAAAAAAAAAGAAAAAAGAAAGAAAGAAAGATAAAAAAATAAAAAAAAAAAAGAAAAAAAAAGAGACAAGTGCAAAGGTAAAAGTTCTACACTCCTTTAGCTCGGCGGTTGCAAGGCCCACAAGCTCAAGGAGTGTAGAGGCATTGATGGGGCTGGTTGACCCCATAGGCAATAATGACAGCAATTTCTATCTCTCAAGACGATTTTCTTGAACGGCCATCCTTGGCGCCCTATTTCTGAGCGGTCTTCTTGAACGGCCCTATTTCGGCCTTCTTGAACGGCTCCATTTCTAGATAGCCTTCCTAAACGGCCTCCTCTCAAGAGCCTTCTTAAACAGCTTAATTTCTAAACGGCCTTCCTAAACGGCCTCTTTTTTTTGCTCGTCGAGGGATGCGATAGGCATTAAATGATTTCATCCACGGCTTTGCGACAAGTGCCCGGTCATAATGAAGAGAGAGAACAAGTCGGTCGAAGGCAAAGGGCCACGTTACATGTGGGGTTTCTCGGAGGGCCACATCAAAGGAGCATCTAATGGTGAAGAAATGGTGATAATGACTTGGAGAGCATTTAATGGAGTGGAGTATTCAATGGTCAAGTCTCGGATGCATATTACAGCAAGAAGAAGACAACGAAAGAAGTCCTCGACGGCCTTCTTGGGTATCCTCTTCCTCGATGGCCTTCCTAGGCAGCCTCTTCCGCATGGCCTCTTTTTGAGCAGCCATCCTAGACGGGCCTTTTTGGGCGGAACTCCACCACAAAGATGGCTCCTTTTTGCATTTATGTGCCAGAGCATTTATGGTCTTCCGATGGCATACATCCCATTGCATCCGCCCTCTAAGGCATTTATTACCTTATTTCCTCCCATGTATTAAGGCATATATGGCTATCACGTTGGCCTCCTTGGTCCTATGCATGAGAAAAGATGCGTAAAGAAGCAAGGACGAGGAGTTCCTGACTCCACGCCTCACGGAAGTTCTCGATGGCCTTTTTAGGCTTCCGTCCTCGACAGCTCCTAGTTGTCCCACTTTAGACTGCGGCAACCCGACTCTCGACAAGCTAGGAGGCTTACGAACATAAGAACCTGCTTGCATGGAGCCTACATGCCTGGCTCCACCATTGTCCGTGCATGCACAGACGGGATAGCGCCTGTAGCTCTGACATGCCATTAAGAAGCAAGCATCTCCATAAAGATGATGAGAGACCATATCCCAAGACTTGCAGGCTCCACTATTGCTGCCATCATCTTAAATGCTTTGATAAGTTGTAGCACCTTAGGTCTCACGAAAATCAACCCTGACATTCCACCCACCAAAGTCCTCAGTCATCATGACACCCCAACCACTCAAATCAGATGAGCCCCAAAAGTCACGGTCCATCATAAGGCTCCACGTGACTCATCCCTTCACTAGACGACAAGGCTCCAAGCTTCTCAGGAAAGCCACACATAGTCCAAAGATGAATAAATTGGGTAAGAGGAACCCCCGACCAGGTAACTCTAAGAACCAACTCAACACACTACACTTCCAAATGCTCATTCTTGCTCACAGAGAGCTCTTCTCCAAGCTCTCTCCCTCTCTTTCTTTCGAGCTCCCTCAAGCTCACGGCTATTGCCCAGAGCACTGACTTGAGCGTCGAAGGATTCCCGCCGAAATCTCAATCCTCGAGACTTTTTGTAGGCTCCCAGATGCGAGAAGCTCGCCAGAAGATCCCGAGCTCGCTGGAGGAGGCGATCGGATGCTCGTAGATGTTCGAGGGGGGATCATCTGGCAACAACAACAGCCATGATGATGCCCTTTGAGAAGAAAAGTGGAATTTGTTTAGAGAGATTGGGGGATGAAGTATGAAGGTATTCGAATTAGGGATGAGATTGCGAGGCTTTGCCGCTTTGGTTATTTATGTTGAGATTACAGAGAGAGAATAACAGATTAGCAGGATTTT
Source organism: Calamus simplicifolius (assembly GCA_900491605.1). Lineage (NCBI taxonomy): Eukaryota > Viridiplantae > Streptophyta > Magnoliopsida > Arecales > Arecaceae > Calamus > Calamus simplicifolius. The sequence continues at coordinate 217,897 of UESW01001915.1, read as the reverse complement.
GATGCAGGTTCTGAGAAAAATCTCTGCATTTTGCAGCTCTATGGATTTTGAGTCGACGTTATGTTCGGAAATTTGAATTTGGACTCAATTGAATCTGGACTGAATATATGAAAAAAAAACCCACTTGAAATATTTGTTTTCGGCCAAAGATTTACATTTGGGTTAAACATATAGTTACTATTTTATTTAAAATCTAATAATTAATAATTAAATATAAAATTATTAAAAAAATTTAAGTAAAACTAAAAAGAAGCAAGTTAAACCTGAATTTTTATTCAAATTTTTTAATTCTTTCTAAATAATTAATTATTTTTAAGTTAATAATTTATTATTTTTAAAAATATATTGATATATTTGAAGACACAATAAATAAATAAAAGCCTATCAAAATTAAAAAATATAAATATTTAAATATAATTAATTGAGAATAGGTGAGGAGAGATAAATTGGTTTAAATAAAAGTTCATTCAATAATTTTCTAATGATAATTAAAGTAAAAAGGAAAAAAAATTANATATAGTCTAGATTTTTGAGTTAGATTAGATAAAATTGAGTCAAGTTGGGTAAGATTTCATATCGTTGCCATTGATTGTTTATAGGCTTTTACTATTGATTATCCTTTAATTTTTTTTAAAAATTTTATGGAATGTAATTAAGCTGCAATTCCATTTGTTGTGCTAAGAAAAAGGATTGGATTCCAAAGTATCCTAGTAGAAAAATTAAATTTGGATTTGAATTTGGATTCATCAAAATAAGAAAGTTTGGAACTTACATCCAAATTTGATTAATAGTTAGATTCAAGTTCTGGTTTGATTTTTTTGAGGTTCAGTTTAGCTCATGATTTTAGTTGGCTAGTTGGCCATGGGTTAATAATTTCCCAAACTAAAATAATTTATTGCACTAGCTTATGAAAAGTTTTCAACATAAAAGGAATGCAATAAAGAAATCAAATGATTGGTTAAAAAAAATCATATTTGAAATCGATTTAAGTTGATATTATGTTTATTTTGGTTGAAACAAAATTAAAATCTATTTTTTTTTTGTACAACGGGTGATCACAATTAAATCAAAATCTATTTTGGAACTAAGAAAGAACAAGTTAGAGTGAATAAGATGATGTATACGAAAAGGATCTAAAGAAAAGTAATTGGCAAAAATCATATTGCTAAGTTTATTTATATTTTTATATTTACATATATTATATATAGTTTATTTTTCAATATTTGGTTTTTGAGCTTTTGAATTCAAAATAGATGAATTCAAATTCTATGCAATAAGAATCTTAAATATAGAACCTGATGTGGGGTAAAATTATTAAATCAATATCCACGCATATGATAGAAAGGTTAGGATCATTTTCGATTTTGCTTGCCCAATATCACACTTGGAAAAAGATAAATTGCCTACGCTTAGGCATGATCGAGCCATTTTCATACCTCGGCAAGGCCGAATCATTTTCATACCTCGGCAGGTCAAGGACAGTTAAAAGCCGAGTATGACCCTTCACGATCAATAGAGATTTAAACCACTAATTATGCGGCCAAATTTCAATCACATTAGCTCCCAACACTCCAAGAAGGAAATAAAGCTAAATATGGCATGTTGCCTATAAATAACCAAGTAATTGAATCTTAAAGCTCCAATCAGCTTCCTCGACCGTGGATCCTTGAAACAAACAAGATTCAAATTTCACCGGCCTTATAACTAACTTGATTCGAATCAAATTCAAATCATACCGATTTCTCACTTCCAAGATACGTTCGAGGAGTCAGGTGAATAACCCGCCAATATTCAGACAGCCTATAAATACCTATCCTAAAAGTTTCTTGAGGTACGCATATGTTCACGTAAAATAATCTGCAAGCACACAGAATCGTAACAAGTAGTAAAGTATTTTTAAAAAAGGATATCGAACCGATAGGGATTAATTATGTTATTGAATACCAAAATTTATTAAATTAATTAGTATTTAAAAAATTAAATTTAAACAAAACGTTCTATTGTAAAATTATTTAATCTAAAAGTTAACAAAGCGTAAAAATTTAAACATGTAAAGATATGATGACATTAGATCTAGAGCGATTGATTTTACCTAACAAATCCCACACAATTTATTCTTCTTAATTATTAAATTCTAATAATTTCTTGTTGATGATTAAAAATTCCTTAATTATTCAATATCTTCACTCGAACGATATCAAAAATATCTCCAACTAACAACCCTATATCTCTATGTGAATTTAATTAATTAGAGACTCATTACGCACTTTGAATTTTCTAAAAATCACTTAAATCATGGTAAAGTATCTCTACTTTCGCTCAACTAATGGCGTTTAATTCTAGATCTAAAATAATAAATCACCTTTGGTCTCATTGTAATTCAATTGATCAAACAATAAATTGTAAGAATTAATCATAAGAAATAACAAATCACCTCTCGGTCTCATTGTATTTCGATTAATCAAACAATAAATTATAAGCATTAATCATAAGAATTAAACACTCAATCATGAAAATATTAAAAATAAAATAACTAATAAAATAAATTGTGCATTTATTGCTAGATTACATCGCTCTGGAAAAAGAAATTAGTTCATAATAAAAATGAAAAGAAAACTAAAGAAACTTATATTTTTCATTGGAAGGAATTGATGAACACGCAGCTCTCGCCTCTGTTCTTCAAATCAACCTCCATTGAAAAACTCTAAAAGTCTCCAGCTCTTTCTCTATGAGCAAGTTTGAGAGCTGACCGATTTGTATCTCAAGATTATGAATTGAAGTTGACTTGTTTTGAATCGCCACATCTGTTTTCTGTATGTACTGCATAAACATGTCCTCAAGTGTTGGCTTTTTCTCTTACTGTGAAAATTGCTGAGGTAGTCTAGCTTGTCCTTGATTATTGATCCATGAGAAATTGGGGTGATTTCTTCATCCAGGATTGTATGTGTTCGAGTAGGAATTATTTTGACGTTGAAAAGTTGACACGTAATTTGCTTGTCAATAACTCGATTGGGCAAAAGAATTTTCCACTTAGAAGTCGACACTTAAATGATTTCTTCCACAATGATCACAAACATCATTAGTTTGAATAGCATTAACATTTATCTTACCTAATTGTTGAGACAAATTTGCCATTTATGCTACCAATGAATTTATAGAATAAGTTCTAAAACTCTAGCTTTCTTAGCATTGCTCTTTCTGCATGCCATTAATAATTGTTGGATGCTAAAGTTCATATGTTGCCTTTATGAGTTTTACTCATTAAAGCTCTACCCAACTGCTGCATCAATCATAGACCTATTTGTAGCTTCTAGACCATTGTAGAATGTTTGTACTTGAAGCCATGCTGGAAGGTCATGATAAGGACATCTTCTAAATAAATCTTTGTACCTCTCCCATGCTTCATATAATGATTCACCTTCAAATTGGATGAATGTAGTGATGTCATTCCTTAGCCTTGCTATTTTTGCAGAAGGAAAATATTTTGCTAAGATTTTTTGTGCTAACTCTTCCTAGGTAGTGATGATGCTAGGCGACAAAGAATTCAACCAAACTTTAGCTTTATCCCTAAATGAGAAGGGAAAAAGCCTTAGTTGAATCGCATCATATGTCACTCTATTATGTTTAAAAGTATCACATATTTCTAAGAAATTTGCAATACGGACGTTCGGATCCTCTTATGCTAACTCCCTAAACTGGACAGTCTGTTGTATCATTTGAATGATGGCCGGCTTCATCTCAAAATTATTGGCTTGTATGACTGGCCTCCTTATGCTTGATGTAGCCCGTTGATCGAGGGCATAGCATAGTCTCATAACCCCTTGTGCTCTTGATTAGCCATATTAGGTAAAGATATATTGGCTTCTTTCTTCTTTTTTTAATCTTTTTTTTCTTTTTTTGAGCTCTCGTAACGTTCTTTCTATCTCGAGATCAAAGGGTGCAAGTTCTAATCTTCCTCTTCGCTAGAGTCTTCACAGCGTAACTTCCTCAGAGCCTTCACATTCCTTGAGTGTCCACGTGGAGAACGCCTTCACAAAATCACGGTGAAATCCTTGAGTGTCCACGTGGAGATGTCTTCATCCAATCACCGCCCAAGCTCCTATGCATCGCATGCTCCACGGAAATCCGTTTCTCTCGCTGGCCCTTCTCCCGTTTATTGTCTTTAAAAGCCCATGAGGGTATTTAATCTCTTAAATATACATAAAAGCTACGTAACAACGCGTGGTTAATGGTATAGCATTGTTTATTATGATTTCAAGCCTACTAGGTAGGACGATGAGATGGTATTTTTCAATTCTTATTCTTTAGTGCTCTTAATATGCATATAAATTCAAGGAACATTGATGTATGAATATGTAATCTTGCTGGATTAAATTGAACTTTATGTATAGTAAGGTAATGTTTGAAAATTAAAGTAAATAAAATTGAATAAATTTAATTAAAAATTGAACTTTATGTATAGTAAGGTAATGTTTGAAAATTAAAGTAAATAAAATTGAATAAATTTAATTAAAAACTAGCTAATGTCGTTATGAAAGTATATGAATTAAATAATCAAATTTATGCTTATTAGCATACTCTTTCACTAAAAACCCATTGAGGCTCAAGCATAGTTTTCGGCTCTCGAGAAGTCATTTTTGAGGGACTCTTCTACAGGAGCCTTCTCCTTATATCTGCTTGTTGTAAATCTTCACTGACTTGGGCATCGGAGGGTCTTCCATATGAGCCACCCCCAATACTTCTTGCATGAGACTGTTTTGCAGGTTCACCCAGATGGTAGATCGTCATCCGGATCCTGACGTGAGTCGCTCTCAAGCCAAAGAATGGAGTCCGCAGCAACATATTGACGCTAGAGAGAGGGCCTTAAGTCTCATTAAACTTGAAATCAAGGAGACAAGGTTCTGGATAAGAAGAACAATCCCTCAATGGCCAACCGAAGAAAAGCAACCTTAGAAGCTCCGGATCAAGTTGCATCCCAAAGGCTTGATCCCGTGAATAATGTGGCACCCCCGCAACCACCGCCAGCTAAGATTTCTCCACCGCCGATAGTACCGGTCACTCAAGACCAGTTTGCCATGCTGGTTTAGCTTGTCTAAGCTTTGACCCAACTAGTACAAAGGCTCTCTAGAGTTTCTCTTCCAATTGCACTAGCTCCACAACTTTTCAACGGAGTTGCTGCTTCTGTTTCACCGGTGGTTTCATCTTCCAGTCCGCTCGAAGTTGCGAGCCGCCTTCAGTAGCCCAACCATAAAGGGCTTAAGTTGGTACCACAGAGGGTTGGAGAAAAGAGCCTGCCTAGATCTCGACGAGCTCGATCTCTCTCCCCGATGTACTCTCGCCATGACTCGATGCCGCGACCACAGTCCTCTCATCTCATCTCTCCTACTACCCGTGATAAGGAAGTTCAATGACAACTTCATGAGATGTGCCAGGAGTGGCGCCAAGGGTTGGATGCTGTCAAGCAAGCTCCTCCCCAATTGAAGGCGGAACAAGGCATCCCCTTTTTTGAGGAGATTATGCGGGAAGTGATCCCTCCCCATGTTAAGCTCCCCACCATTGAGCCGTACCATGGATCCATCAATCCTGATGACCATTTGAGCAGCTTTCGATCAATCTGATATTCCACAGAGCATCAGATGCGATCCAATGTTGAGCCTTCCCCTCCACTCTCAGAGGATCCGCCGAAACTTGGTTTAATAGCTTGAAGTCAGATTCTATCAGTTGTTTTGATGAACTGAGCTGTTTATTCATCAGCTAGTTTGTCAATAGTCATCACCACCGAAGAAGGTCCGACTCCCTCTCATGGCGTGTTAGAGCTGGTAGGCCATATCTCGTTTGATGTGGATGGCTGCAGCTGGTTGGTGGGCCAGGTCCTATCAGACGTGGGATGGTTAGTGGGCTAGGTCCCGTCAGAAGTGAAAGGCTGCAGTTGGTTGGTAGGCTACGTCCCATCAGGAGTGGGAGGCCACAATTGGTTGGTAGGCCAGGTCCCGTTAGGAGTGAAAAGTTGTAGCTGGTTGGTGGGCCATACGAGTCGTCCTCTAAGATAGACCTTATCGGGGAGGCCGACTGGGGGTGTTGCTCGGGTGGCTCGGGAGGCCGATTGGGGGGCGTTGCTCGGGTGGCTGAGTCAAAGTACTACCCTAGAGGCTACCTGGGGGTGCAACTTGAGTGGCCGAGTCGGAGTCCTACCCAGAAGGCCGGCTGGGGACGCTGCCAGGGTGGCCAAGTCGGATTCCTATCTGGGAGGTTAGTTGGGGGTGCTACCTAGGTGGCTGAGTCGGAGTCCTGCCCGAGGGGCCGACTGTAGGCACTGCCTGGGTGGTTGAGTCGGAGTTTCACTCGGGAGGTCAGCTGGGGACACTCTCCGAGTGAATGAGTCGGAGTCCTGCCCAAGGGGCCGACTGGGGGCACTGCCTGGGTGGTCGAGTCGGAGTCCTACACGGGAGGCTAGATGGAAGCGCTATCCGGGTGACCGAGTCAGAATCCTATCTGGAAGGTTGGCTGAAGGCGCTTCAAAACTCAGTTGCCGCCATTGATCAGGCGTGATCACGTCAGCTCCGTCAGATGGTTTTTGCTGTTGGTTTGATCATGGCCTCATCGGGCGATCTCCGCCGTTGATTGAGGGTGGCTTCATCAGCCACTTCAATAAACACTAGATTGTTTCTGAATAATTATTTGTAATGATACGGACAAACTATACAACAAAAGCATAGAACTAGTCAGACTAGGAAGACAAGGCAAAGTGACACTTTGTATTATCTTTTACCTCTTTTTTATGGTAATGTCAGAAGTGGTTGGATGTGCATGTTAGCTACTGCGCCACAAGGAAGCTGCAGGGTATATACTAGCCAACCAAAATAGATATATCTAGTTAATTTTGAGTTCTTTTGATTCACTTATATATTATGCGTGCGAGTAATGCCTGGAACTAAATAGTTGTTAAATTTGATTACAAAAAAGCAATTCTTGAAGCATGTCACAACAGTATAGATTTTGGTTCATGCCTTGCTTACTCGATGATAACCCTTTGCTCAACTGCTAGTATAATGCACAATTCATGCAATTTGATTTTTTTTTTTTTTTGGCTTTTTCTGTGGGCAGACAAGGCATTCTGGAGGCTCTTTCAAAGGTTTTTGAAGAGGTGCTTAAACAATAGTCTGGTGAATAAATATTAGAAAATTATTTTATGGAATTACGCCATGAAGCTCTAGTTGGTAATGGTCTACTAACATGCAAGAAATGCGGCGTGAGATCTCTGTGAAAAAAAAAAATGATATGCCAAGTTCCACGCAGCTTATAAGAACTTCTGCAAGGACAAAGTGGCACACATGCAGAGTTTAATTAAAACGTAAGCGCAAACTCTTTTGTTAAAATAAGCAGAAATTATATGCTTGCTATCAACATTCTATCTATTCTTGAATACTCCCAGCAAAGGGAATGCTCATGTGGACCTTTCATGGTCTGTCTGTTATGTCAAATATTTGAAACCCCAGATATCTATAATCTGTACATACTAGGATCAAATTACATACTAGGAGGATCAAATATGGATTATTAGATTAACGATGCTTGGAGGAGCGTCTCTGACGTTTTTCCCAGTTAAAATCTGAAGGGTGGTTTCTCCTAAAGTTAACCGCTTTCCAAGGCATCTTCCACTATCGATTTTAAACATACCATCCGCCGGGAGAGAAATGATTTTTATTTTTGAATGCATCACTGCAACATCTTAGTTGCTTATCCCTTCATCTTAGATGTTAACGACCTATCAAAATTCCAATATGTTCCAACATTTTAACCAATTGTACTGTTCTCGGCCAGACAACCGTTGGTCATCTCTCAGGTTTTCTATATTGCTTTTCTGCTGGGACCTACTGGACCATCTGAGGAACCTTGGCTTTTAGAATCAGGAATATCTGCAGAAATGTAGTTCCGGGGTTGTGGATTTTTTTAAAAAAAAATACCAGCAGCGGAAATGCTTCGGATGCAAGTCCGCATTCGAGTTTCCAAACAATTTCTAAAACCATAATAGAAGGTCTAAAACATCATTAATGCGAAGCAATTGTTTAAACCATGTCAACTTCTCAGGATAAGGAGTGGAAATCACATTTAATTAATTATTCAGTGGCAACAAAATTCCATTATAAGCAGCAGTAAGATATACTTTTTCAAAGATGATGAGAACATTGATGAAACGTAGATATAACCTGATCTTGAGTGCTATATTAAGAAAAAGAATGAATACATAGAACTACAAAAAAAAAAAAAAAGCCTTTTCTCTGACTAAAGTTATTGCCACAATGGTCGGCCTGGCTTGTTGGATCGGCTGTTTACTGGACTATGACCCAGTGGAGGAAAATCATCTGAACCCAATTTAAAGGGACTGCTGGAAGCCTGCCCAGTTATTCCTACTGGCGCCTGACCCTTTGAATTAAGGCTCTGGTGGTGATGCCAATGTTTCCCCGAAACTTGAGCATACGGCCTACTTTGCTGTTGAATTGGAGAATGTTGGCTTGCTACTTGTTGGGATTTTATTGGTGGATATGATACAGGTCGAAGATTTTGCAGCTCTGGGTCATATGAAAATTTATAAGGAAGCTTTCTGTTATCCATCTTTCTGAATGTGATAGAAATCCTATGCAATAAGCAATGTGATAGAAGTGATTAGAAATTGCAAAAGTTGCAGATATAATAGCTCAATCACCTGAATAAACTGCAAAAACAAGCATGGATACTACCTTTGGGAGGGTACAGCTGGTACACAATGCTTTGCCACATCAGCACCATTGCCACTTAAAATAAGCACAGAACTGCAAAGTGAAAAAAAAAAAAAAAACATAATCATGTTCTACACAATCCATAACCTATTGTGGTTAAAGCTTGTCCAGAGGTTTCAGTTCTCTTATTAGCAGGTAACATGAATAACATGGTAGTGATAAAAAAAAAAAAAAAAAACAAAAAGGGGAGATAATACACATACCCAAGAGGTAGAGGTATTGCAATAGATCCTGAGAATTCTCCTGGTCCAATCACTTTAAGCTCTCTACCAAATAAAATGTTACACTCTGATAGGAAGGAGACCGTGCAAAAAGGGCGGACAAAGTCATGATGATCTATGTGAGGTGGAATGCAGTCGTCTTTATCATATATGTTGATGATGCAACTATCAGGGACACAAGTAGGAGGAAGGACATGCCATGAGACCATTCTCTTGATCATTGATTTTAATAAGGGTGGAATGGGATCTACTTCCTCATCCCGCATTATGCCTGGAGGATTCCCATTCTTGTCCTGCAGAGTATACATAATTTGTGATCAGAATCACATTAGTCAATGTAGTTACAATGGTGGAAATGTTGCTGGTTATGATAGTGAATGCAGATATACCACTGCATAGTTGTAGCAGCAGCCAAATTGCAGCGTCACACGCCCTTTCCCGCGCATCCACTTTCGTGGCTCTGAATATGTACGATCTAAGGTAAAAAAAAATAAAAGTTAAAATAAAACAATTAAAAGTGAAGTACCTATGCAATTTTACATCAATAAAATGAAAAATGATAAGACATAGCTCAATACATAACTTTCTATATTTTTCTACCTTAACAAGTGAGCGAACAACCCCCTCAAATATATTACCTAAAATCAAGTATAGAGATTTGGATAGCAGCAGCTTTATATTAGTTACACAAGTGCAACAAAGTACCCATTCCTTGGGATGTAAGCCAGCCCCAAAATTTATGGTTATTGATCATGCTCTTAACAAGTTGATATAACAGAAAGCTAACTCCTATTGTTAAAGAAGTCAATGGAATTAACGAACAAATTTTCTGTGTAGTCTGGATGTTATCTGATGCATGCACATCAACAGGGAACCCTGACATAGTTTCTCCACTCAACCGAGAGGTGCAAGCAGAGTATTTGCTTGAACCCTATGCCCCTTTGACCAATATTACACAAGGGAAAGAAGATTACACAAAGGAGTGAGCATTATGATGGATAAAAGTTTCCAATCTTACAAGCACCATTTATTTTGCAAGCCTGGGCAAAAGGATAACATGTTAAAGATGGCATCCTTAAAAATGAAAATGAATTTTAGAAGGCAAGCTTTGTTTACATTTTATATCAGTTAGAATATTTGCAAAGAAAAAAGAAAGCTAGCATAGAACCTGCCAATGGCAGCTCTAGAGCTTCACAGATGCTAGAACCAGTCAATGGCAGTGAGATGTTCTTCAAAGAAAGTGTTGTACTCATGATTGTTAAATGTAGATTACGTGTGAACATGGTGCTAATGTCTATCATCCTTCCTGTAGTAATTGAGCAAAGTAGGGAGAGAATATTACGCTGTTTATCATGGGAAGTTAGTTTCCCTCAATGGTAACGCAGTCTAGTTAATTAATGGGGGGGTTACAATTATTAAAAGAGCCTGGCTATAAATATGATCTCCAGATAATGAAGGATTTCTTTTATAGGATTCGAAAAAACTTTTGTTTCCTCAACTGAACGATTCACCAAATCTTCAAAGATAAAGAAGGAAGATTTTTGATAAATCTCTTGTCATTTTTTTCTTTTTTCCATCAATGCAATTTTCATTCCATAACTAAAAAGCTCATAACATTAATCTGCTGCACATATTTTCTAATTGTAGTTGACATGCAGGATAAAGAATTTGATTACATCTCATGCTATTTTTTCTCATTTCAGAAAGAAGCCCACATATTAAGAACTCGTAACATTAAAATTTACAAATTCAAGATGGCAGTCTGCATACAGGATAATCAAAACAAGTTTTATGATCGTTCTTCATTATTTCATGCTTTTTTTTTTCGATAATAGCAAATTATGCCTCTGTGTACACATTGCACGCAACTAGAATTAAATTCTCGTATGGAAAAAAATAAAGAAAATACTGTTCTCTCTCATGTTTTTGTGTTTTCTATCTTTGATCTTCTATCAACCCTTTATTTTGATGACAGCATATTTTCTATTATTTTGAAGATATATATTTTTTTAAAATTATTTTGATTTTCAATCATCAAATATGTTCTTATCACCAAAATAAAATAAATGTGCAAGGGGAATCCAAGATTATACCTTTGAGTTGGCGATTCCTCCCCATCTCCTGAAGATCGTAGACGCAATCCACAATCCTCTTCTGCTCTGCAGCACTAAAAACCCAGTGTGAAGCTCCAGCCCCTCGAGCACATTGATCCACCGGCCATCGACCTTCTCCATGTGCTTGAAGTCCTTCTTCCTCCCCACCATCGAGAACCTCATCGCCTCCCTCTGCTCCCTCGGCAACGGAGTCCCTCCATCGGCCTCAGCCCTCTCAGCGGCCGCCAAAGAACCGTCTCCATCGTCTCCTTCCTCCGTCGATCTCGAACTACCATGGCTGAATTGCCGGCTGTGCTGCCCACGCCTCGGGGCCCAGTCGGAAGCTGGCGATCCCCGCGACGAGCTCGCCGACGAAGGGCTGGATCGATACCCGCCGTTAATCCAAGAAGGAGATCTCCATCTGCTGCCCCCCTTGAATGAAACCTTATCGAGTTTTCCTGAAAGTTGAAGCCAGGAGTCGTGATTTCGGACCCAAGAATCGGAAGAAGCGGAAAAGTTGCAATATTCGAACAAAATAGAGAAGAAAATTAGAAATTAAACCCGACGACGGGAGAGAAGTTAGCGATGACTCACCAGCGAGGTCGTCGACGGTGGGAGTGGATTCGCCTGCAGCCATGATGACGCCCTTTGAGAAGAAAAGTGGAATTTGTTCAGAGAGATTGGGGGATGAAGTTTGGAAGGTATCCGAATTAGGGATGAGATTGCGAGGCTTTGGTTATTTATATTGAGATTACAGAGAGAGAATAACAGATTAGCGGGATTTCGACGCAGGTTCTGAGAAAAATCTGCGTGTTTTGCGGCTCTGTGGATTTTGAGTCGACCAGGGCCGCGATTTGATCAATCGAGTCGGCCGTTACTTGCTTGGCTGTAATTCGAATTTGGACTCGATTGAATCGAATTAAATTGGATCGAATATATGAAAAAAAAAAAACCAACAGAATATTTGACCCAGGTCGTGTTTAGTTTTGAAATCTTTGTTTTCGGCCCAAGAATTACATTTGTAAACATATAGTTATTATTTTATATTTCAAATCTAATAATTAATAATTAAATATAAAATTATTAAAAAAATTAAATAAAACTGAAAAAAAGTAACTTGAGCTTTAATTTTTATTAAAAAATTTAATTTTATCTAAGTAATTAATTATTATTAACTTTATAAATTATTATTTTTAAAATATATTAATATACTTGGAGATACAATAAGTAAATAAAAGCCTATCAAAACTAAAAATGAAATGTGAATGTTTAAATATAATTAATTGAGAATAGGTGAGGAGAGATAAATCGGTTTAAATAAAAGTTCATTCAATAAATTTTAAATGATAATTAAAGTAAAAAAGATTTCATGCGGCTGCCATTGATTGTTTATAGGCTTTTACTATTGATTGTCTTTATTTTTTTTTTTTAATTTGGAATGTAATTAAGCTGCAATTCCATTTGCTGTGCTAAGGAAAAGGATTGGATTCCAAAGGGATCCCCACAGTAAAATTAAATTTGAATTTGAATTTGGATTCATCAAAATAAGAAAGCTTGGAACTTACATCCAAATTTGATTAATAGTTAGATTCAAGTTCAGGTTTGAATTTTTTGAGGTTCAATTGAGCTCATGATTTTAGTTGGCTAGTTGGCCAAGGGTTAACAATTTCTCAAACTAAAAAAATTTATTGCACTAGCTTAAGAAAAGTTTTCACATAAAAGGAATGCAATAAAGAAATCAAATGATTTCTTTTAAAAAAAATTCTTATTTGAAATCAATTTAAGTATATATTATGTTTATTTTACTTGAAACAAAATTAAAATCTATTTTTTTTGGTACAGACGGACAATTATAATTAAATTAAAATTTATTTTGAAACTAAGAAAGAGCAAGTGAGAGTGAATAAGATGATCTAGAAGAAAAGGATCTAAAGAAAAGTAATTGGCAGAAATCATATTGCCAAGTTTCTTTATATTTTTATATTTACATATATTATATGTAATTTATGTTTTAATATTTGGTTTTTGAGCTTTTGAATTCAAAATAGGTGAATTCAAATTCTATGCAATAAGAATCTTAAATAAAGAACCTGATGCGGGTTAAAATTGTCATTGAATCAATATCCGCACATATTAGAGAAAGGTTAGGATCATTTTTGATTTCTGCCCGTGAGATATCACACTTGAAAAAAGATAAATTACCGCGCCTCGGCATGACCGAGCCATTTTCATTCCTCGACAAGATCGAGCCATTTCCTCAAGGGCAGTTAAAAGTTGAGTATGACCCTTCGACCACGATCAATAGAGATTTAAACTCCTAATTATGCGGTGAAATTTCAGTCACATCAGCTTCCAGCACTCCAAGAAGGAAATAAAATATGGTTTGTTGTCTATAAATAACCAAGTAATCGAATCTTAAAGCTCCAATCATCTTTCTCGGCCGTGGATCCTCATAATAAACAAGATTCAAATTTCACCGGCCTTATAACTAACTTGATTCGAATCAGATTCAAATCATACCGATTTCTTACTTTCCAAGACACGTTCGAGGAGTCAGGTGAATAACTCGCCAATATTCAGATAGCCTATAAATACCTTGTCCTAAAAGTTTCTTGAGGTACACATACCCTTTAACTGAAAATCCATTGAGGCTCAAACAGAGTTTTCGGCTCTCGAGAAGCCATTCTTGAGGGACTCTTCTGCATGAGCCTTCTCGTCATATCTGTTTGCTGTGAATCTTCACTGACTTGGGCGTCGAAGGGTTATATGCAGGGGCCACCCCCAATGCTTCTTGCGTGAAGACTATCTTGCAGGTTCACCTAGATGATAGATTGCCATCCAGATCCTGACGTGAGTCGCTCTCAAGCCGAAGAACGAAGTTTCGCAGCAATAGATTGGCACTAGAGGAAGGGCCTCAAGTCCCATTTAACTTGAAATCAAGGAGACAAGGTTCTGGACAAGAAGAACAATCCCTCAATGGCCAACCGAAGAAAAGCAACCTCAGAAGCTTCGGATCAGGCTGCATCCCAAAGGCCTGATCCCATGAATAATGTGGCACCCCCGCAACCACCGCCAACTGAGATTTCTCCACCGCCGATAGTACCGGTCACTCAATACCAGTTCGCCATGTTGGTTCAGCAGGTCTAAGCTCTGACCCAGCTAGTACAAAGGCTCCACAGAGTTCCTCTTTCAACTGCACCAGCTCCACAACTTTTCGACGGAGCTGCTGCCCCTGTTCTGCCGGTGGTTTCATCTTCCTGTCCGCTCAAAGTTACGAGCCGCCTCCAGCAGCCCAACCATAAAGGGCCTAAGTTGGTACCGCAGAGGATTGGGAAAAAGAGCCCGCTTAGATCTCGCCAAGCTCGGTCTCTCTTCCCGATGTACTCTCGCCATGACTCGATGCCGCGACCACGATCCCTTCGTTCCAACTGTCCTACCATCCGTGATGAGAAAGTTCAATAACAACCTTATGAGATGCTCCAGGAGTGGTGCCAAGGGTTGGATGTTGTCAAGCAAGCTTCTCCTCCCCATTGAAGGTGAAACAAGGCATCCCTTTTTTGAGGAGATTATACGGGAAGTGATCCCTTCCCATGTTAAGCTCCCCACCATCAAGCCATACCATGGTTCCATCGATCCTGATGACCATTTGAGCAGCTTTCGATTCATCATAATGTTTCATAGAGCATCATATGCGATTCAATGTTGAGCCTTCCCCTCTACTCTTAGAAGATCCGTCAGAACTTGATTTAATAGCTTGAAGCTAGGTTCCATCAGTTCTTTCAACGAACTGAGCTATCTATTCATCAGCCACTTTATCAGTAGTCATCGTCACCGAAGAAGGTCCGACTCCCTCTCATGGCGTGTTAGAGCTGGTAGGCCATATTTCGTTCGGTGTGGATGGCTGCAGTTGGTTGGTGGGCCAAGTCATCAGACGTGAGAGGCCATAGTTGGTTAGTGGGCCAGGTCCCATCAGGAGTGGAAGGCCACAGTTAGTTGGTAGGCTAGGTCCCATCAGGAGTGGGAGGCAGCAGTTGGTTGGTGGGCCAAATGAGCCGTTCTCTAAGAGAGACCTTATCGAGGAGGCCGAGTGGGGGTGCTGCTCGGGTGGCTCGAGAGGCCGATTGGAGGGCAATGTTCGGGTGGTTGAGTCGAAGTACTACCCTAGAGACCGACTGGGGGTGCAACCCGAGTGGCCGAGTCGGAGTCCTACCCGGGAGGCCGGCTGGGGGTGCTGCCAGGGTGGCCAAATCGGATTCTTACCCGAAAGGTTAGTTGGGGGCGTTACCTAGATGGCTGAGTCAGAGTCTTGCCCAGAGGGCCAACTAGAGGCGCTGCCTGGGTGGCTGAGTTGGAGTCTTACCTAGGAGGTCAGCTGGGGGCATTATCTGAGTGAACGAGTCGGAGTCCTGCCCAGGGGGTCGACTGGAGGCGCTACCCAGGTGGTCGAGTCAGAGTCCTATACGGAAGGCCAGTTTGGGGCGCTATCCGATTGGCCGAGTCGGAGTCCTATCACGAGGTCGGCTGAGGGCGCTTTAAAACTCAGTTGCTGATGTTGATCGAGCATGATCACGTCAACTCCGTCAGATGGTTTCTGCTATTGGTTTGATCATGACCTCATCGGACGATCTCCGCCGTTGATTGAGGGTGGCTTCATAAGCCACTTCAATAAACACTAGATTGTTTCTGAATAATTATTTGTAATGATACGGACAAACTATACAACAAAAGCATAGAACTAGTCCGACCAGGAAGACAAGGCAAAGTGACACTTTGTATTATCTTTTACGTCTTTTATGGTAATGTCAGAAGTGGTTGGATGTGCATGTTAGCTACTGCGCCACAAAGAAGCTGCAGGGTATATGCTAGCCAACCAAAATAGATATATCTAGTTAATTTTGTGTTCTTTTGATTTACTTATATATTATGCGTGCGAGTAATGCCTGGAACTAAATAGTTAGAACTGTCTATATCTGATCTGTTAAATTTGATTACAAAAAAGCAATTCTTGAAGTATGTCACAGTGGGTCGTTATGGGCATGTTAGTATAGATTTTGGTCCATGGCTAGTGTACTCGATGATAACCCTTTGCTCAACTGCTAGTATAATGCACAATTCATGCAATTTGAATTTTTTTTTTTTTTTTTGGCTTTTTCTGTGGGCAGACACGGCATTCTGAAGGCTCTTTCAATGGTTTCTGAAGAGGTGCTTAAACAATAGTTTGGTGAATAAATATTAGAAGATTATTTTAAGGAATTACGCCATGAAGCTCTAGTTATGTCAAATATTTGAAACCCCAGATATCTATAATCTGTACATACTTGGATCAAATATGGATTATTAGATTAACGATGCTTGGAGGAGCGTCTCTAACGTTTTTCCCAGTTAAAATCTGAACGGTGGTTTCTCCTAAAGTTAACCGCTTTCCAAGGCATCTTCTACTATCGATTTTAAACATACCATCCGCCGGGAGAGAAATGGTTTTATTTTTGAATGCATCACTGCAACATCTTAGTTGCTTATCCCTTCATCTTAGATGTTAACGACCTATCAAAATTCCAATATTTTCCAACATTTTAACCAATGATGCCGTTGGCCATCTCTCACCTCTCAGGTTTTCTATAATGCTTTTCTGCTGGGATCTACTGGACCATCTGAGGAACCTCGGCTTTTAGAATCAGGAATCTCTGCAGATTTTGTTTAAAAAAATACCAGCAGCGGAAATGCTTCGTATGCAAGTCCGGATTCGAGTTTCCAAACAATTTCTAAAACCATAATAGAAGGTCTAAAACATCATTAATGCGAAGCAATTGCTTAAACTATGTCAACTTCTCAGGATAAGGAGTGGAGATCACATTTAATTAATTATTCAGTGGCAACAAAATTCCATTATAAGCAGCAGTAAGATATACTTTTTCAAAGATGATGAGAACATTGATGAAACATAGATTATAACCTGATCTTGAGTAATATATTAAGAAAAAGAATGAATACATAGAACTACAAAAAAAAAAAGCCTTTTCTCTAACTAAAGTTATTGCCGCAATGGTCGGCTTGGCTTGTTAGATCGGCTGTTTACTGAACTATGACCCAGTGGAGGAAAATCATCTGAACCCAATTTAAAGGGACTGCTGGAAGCCTGCCCAGTTATTCCTACTGGCGCCTGGCCCTTTGAATTAAGGCTCTGGTGGTGATGCCAATGTTTCTCCGAAACTTGAGCATACGGCCTACTTTGCTGTTGAATTGGAGAATGTTGGCTTGCTATTTGTTGCACTGGGGATTTTATTGGTGGATATGATACAGGTCGAAGATTTTGCAGCTCTGGTCAGATGAGAATTTATAAGGAAGCTTACTATCATCCATCTTTCTGAATGTGATAGAAATCCTGCAATGTGATAGAAGTGATTAGAAATTGCAAAGTTGCAGATATAATAGCTCAATCACCTGAATAAACTGCAAAAACAAGCATGGATACTACCTTTTGGAGGGTACAGCTGGTACACAATGCTTTGCCACATCAGCACCATTGCCACTTAAAATAAGCACAGAACTGCAAAGTAAAAAAAAAAAAAAACATAATCATATTCTACACAATCCATAACCTATTGTAGTTAAGCTTGTCCAGAGGTTTCAGTTCTCTTATTAGCAGGTAACATGAATAACATGGTAGTGATAAAAAAAAAAAAAAAAAAGGGGAGATAATACACATACCCAAGAGGTAGAGGTATTGCAATAGATCCTGAGAATTCTCCTGGTCCAATCACTTTAAGCTCTCTACCAAATAAAATTACACTCTGATAGGAAGGAGACCGTGCAAAAAGGGCGGACAAAGTCGTGATGATCTATGTGAGGAGGAATGCAGTCGTCTTTATCATATATGTTGATGATGCAACTATCAGGGACACAAGTAGGAGGAAGGACATGCCATGAGACCATTCTCTTGATCATTGATTTTAATAAGGGTGGAATGGGATCTACTTCCTCATCCCGCATTATGCCTGGAGGATTCCCATTCTTGTCCTGCAGAGTATACATAATTTGTGATCAGAATCACATTAGTCAATGTAGGTACAATGGTGGAAATGTTGCTGGTTATGGTAGGGAATGCAGATACCACTGCATAGTTGTAGCAGCAGCCAAATTGTAGTGTCACACGCCCTTTCCCGCGCATCCACTTTCGTGGCTCTGAATATGTACGATCTAAGGTCAAAAAAAATAAAAGTTAAAATAAAACAATTAAAAGTGAAGTACCCATGCAATTTTACATCAATAAAATGAAAAATGATAAGACATAGCTCAACTCATAACTTTCTATATTTTTCTACCTTAACAAATGAGTGAACAACTCCCTAAAATAAATGAAAAATGATAAGACATAGCTCAACTCATACTTTCTATATTTTTCTACCTTAACAATGAGTGAACAACTCCCTAAAATTTATTACCTAAAATCAAGCATATAGATTTGGATAGCAACAGCTTTATATTAGTTACACAAGTGCAACAAAGTAACCATTCCTTGGGAAGTAAGCCAGCCCCAAAATTTATGGTGATTGATCATGCTCTTAACAAGTTGATATAACAGAAAGCTAACTCCTATTGTTAAAGAAGTCAATGGAATTAACGAACAAAGCCTGGGCAGAAGGACAACATGTTAAAGATGGCATCCTTAAAAATGAAAATGAATTTTAGAAGGCAAGCTTTGTTTACATTTTATATTAGTTAGAATATTTGCAAAGAAAAAGAAAGCTAGCATAGAACCTGCCAATGGCAGCTCTAGAGCTTCTCAGATGCTAGAACCAGTCAATGGCAGTGAGATGTTCTTCAAAGAAAGTGTTGCACTCATGATTGTTAAATGTAGATTACGTGTGAACATGGTGTTAATGTCTATCATCCTTCCTGCAGTAATTGAGCAAAGTAGGGAGAGAATATTACGCTGTTTATCATGGGAAGTTAGTTTCCGTCAATGGTAACGCAGTCTAGTTAATTAATGGGGGGGTTACAATTATTAAAAGAGCCTGGCTATAAATATGATCTCCAGAGAATGAAGGATTTCTTTTATAGGATTCGAAAAAACTTTTGTTTCCTCAACTGAACGATTCACCAAATCTTCAAAGATAAAAGAAGGAAGATTTTTGATAAATCTCTTGTCATTTTTTTCTTTTTTCCATCATTGCAATTTTCATCCTATAACTAAAAAAGCTCATAACATTAATCAGCTGCACATATTTTCTAATTGTAGTTGACATGCAGGATAAAGAATTTGATTACATCTCATGCTATTTTTTTCTCATTTCAGAAAGAAGCCCACATATTAAGAACTCGTAACATTAAAATTTACAAATTCCAGATGGCAGTCTGCATACAGGATAATCAAAACAAATTTATGATTGTTCTTCATTATTTCATGCTTTTTTTTTCCGATAATAGCAAATTATGCCTCTGTGTCCACATTACACGCAACTAGAATTAAATTCTCCTATGGAAAAAATAAAGAATATACTGTTCTCTCTCATGTTTTTGTGTTTTCTATCTTTGATCTTCTATCAACCCTTTATTTTGATGACAGCATATTTTCTATTATTTTGAAGATATATTTTTTTTTAAAAAAAATTATTTTGATTTTCAATCATCAAATATGTTCTTATCACCAAAATAAAATAAATGTGCAAGGGGAATCCAAGATTATACCTTTGAGTTGGCGATTCCTCCCCATCTCCTGAAGATCGTAGACGCAATCCACAATCCTCTTCTGCTCTGCAGCACTAAAAACTCCAGTGTGAAGCTCCAGCCCCTCGAGCACATTGATCCACCGGCCATCGACCTTCTCCATGTGCTTGAAGTCCTTCTTCCTCCCCACCATCGAGAACCTCATCGCCTCCCTCTGCTCCCTCGGCAACGGAGTCCCTCCATCGGCCTCAGCCCTCTCCGCGGCCGCCAAAGAACCGTCTCCATCGTCTCCTTCCTCCGTCGATCTCGAACTACCATGGCTGAATTGCCGGCTGGGCTGCCCACGCCTCGGGGCCCAGTCGGAAGCTGGCGAGCCCCGCGACGAGCTCGCCGACGAAGGGCTGGATCGATACCCGCCGTTAATCCATGAAGGAGATCTCCATCTGCTGCCCCCCTTGATCGAATCCTTATCGTGTTTTCCTGAAAGTTGAAGCCAGGAGTCGTGATTTCGGACCCAAGAATCGGAAGAAGTGGAAAAGTTGGCAATATTCGAACAAAATAGAGAAGAAAATTAGAAATTAAACCCGACGACGGGAGAGAAGTCAGCGATGACTCACCGGCGAGGTCGTCGACGGTGGGAGTGGATTCGCCTGCAGCCATGATGACGCCCTTTGAGAAGAAAAGTGGAATTTGTTCAGAGAGATTGGGGGATGAAGTTTGGAAGGTATCCGAATTAGGGATGAGATTGCGAGGCTTTGGTTATTTATATTGAGATTACAGAGAGAGAATAACAGATTAGCGGGATTTCGACGCAGGTTCTGAGAAAAATCTGCGCGTTTTGCGGCTCTGTGGATTTTGAGTCGACCAGGGCCGCGATTTGATCAATCGAGTTGGCAGTTATTATTATTATTATTATTTATTATTATTATTATTTTAGATACAATAGGATAATCATACTAATTTAGTACGAATTATTCGAGATAGATCAGAATACAAAATTTACTGTAAGACAGAGGGACAGGGTCACCCAGCCACCAAATCCAACCACCCTGAGCCATAGAAGCTGCCACCAGTCGGCCGCCGAGTTGGCTTCGCGGTAGATATGTCGAATCTGGACAGAACCAACTCTCTGCAAGATAGACCATGTGTCTCTGAGAATAGGAATACTAGGGCCGTCGAAAATATTCTTCTTTTTCAGCCATCGAATAATCGTCATCGAATCACCCTCGATAACGAGACGATGAGCATGAAAATGCTGAGAGGCGTAAGAAATACCTGCCCATGCTGCATAAAGTTCTGTCATAGGAACAGAGGAATCAAGGGTGCTAAAGCCACCCGCAGCCAGCATATCACCCTGAGGCCTACGGATGATAAACGCGGAACCAGCAGCTCTGTCACGGACACTCCCATCGAAGTTGATTTTGACAAACCCTGGTGGGGGGCTCCCAGGAAATGAAAACCGTATGCCGGTTCGCTGCCGAAGCAGCAAGGGAACCCTAGAGGCCAGAGGAATCAAGACCAACAGCATGAAAAGCTTGGGCATATTCCGCAGATAAAGATCTGATCCTCCTAACAAGCCGATGTGGAGAGATAACATCATCGGAGAAGATGAGCTGGTTCCTCGATATCCAAATTTGATAAGCCGTGATCGCCCAGAGACCGCGTTTATGTTGGGAGGCCCTCCGGAGATCAAGAAAGAAGAGGGAGCATAGGGATCCCGAAACACCTATATTATAGGAATAATGCATCATTTGCCATATCTGCCTGGCTCGAGGACATATGAAGATCGCATGGTCCGTAGTCTCATCCTCCAATCCACACAGAGAGCAAGTCGGCTGGATAGGCAAACCCCTACGGGAGAGCATGGCGTAAGAAATTACTTGCTTGGCTGTAATTCGAATTTGGACTCGATTGAATCGAATTAAATTGGATCGAATATATGAAAAAAAAACCAACAGAGCACTTGACCCAGGTCGTGATTAATTTTGATATGGTTTCCACTTGAAATCTTTGTTTTCGGCCAAAGATTTACATTTGGGTTAAACATATAGTTATTATTTTATATTTAAATCTAATAATTAATAATTAAATATAAAATTATTAAAAAAATTAAATAAAACTAAAAGAAGCAAGTTGAGCTTTAATTTTTACTAAAAAAATTTAATTTTATCTAAATAATTAATTATTATTAAGTTTATAAATTATTATTTTTAAAAATATATTAATATACTTGGAGATACAATAAGTAAATAAAAGCCTATCAAAATAAAAAATGAAACGTGAATGTTTAAATATAATTAATTGAGAATAAGTGAGAAGAGATAAATTGGCTTCAATAAAGTTCATCCAATAAATTTTAAAAGATAAATAAAGTAAAAAAGATTTCATGTGGCTGCCATTGATTGTTTATAGGCTTTTACTATTGATTGCCCTTTAGTTTTTTTTTAATTTTATGGAATGTAATTAAGCTGCAATTTCATTTGCTATGCTAAGGAAAAGGATTGGTTTCCAAAGGGATCCCTGCAGAAAAATTAAATTTGGATTTGGATTTGGATTCATCAAAATAAGAAAGCTTGAAACTTACATCCAAATTTGATTAATAATTAGATTCCAGTTCAGATTTAAATTTTTTGAGGTTCAATTGAGCTCATGATTTTAGTTGGCTAGTTGGCCAAGGGTTAATAATTTCTCAAACTAAAAAAATTTATTGCACTAGCTTATGAAAAGTTTTCACATAAAAGGAATGCAATAAAGAAACTAAATGATTGATTTTTTTTAAAAAATTCTTATTTGAAATAGATTTAAGTTTATAATACGTTTATTTTATTTGAAACAAAATTAAAATCAATTTTTTTTGGTACAGATGAACGATCACAATTAAATTAAAAATTATTTTGGAACTAAGAAAGAACAAGTGAGAATGAATAAGATGATGTAGAAGAAACGGATCTAAAGAAAAGTAATTGATAGAAATCATATTGCCTAGTTTCTTTATATTTTTATATTTACATATATTATATATAGTTTATTTTTTAATATTGGTTTTCGAGCTTTTGAATTCAAAATAGATGAATTCAAATTCTATGCAATAAGAATCTTAAATATAGAATCAATAGTTGATATGACATTTGAATTTATATTTTATTATAAAATAATTAGAATAGATTCTGGAGTTTTGGGATATTATTTACATCTTAGTTGTATGATCTATTGGAACTTATATGGATATTGTTGCATTGTTTGTTCTCAGTAGAGTTTTGATCTAGATATTAGATCATTGATTGCCTTGGTTGTAATGAGCCTTTAGATAACCATGAATAGCCGTTTGAAAGTGAAAATTTGCGGTTCTAACTAGTTTGAGTTTAGACTCTCAGTAAATCAAAAACATAAAACTACTTTATGGGGCTAAAATTCATAAACTTAACAAATAAAAAACATAAGATTACTTCATGGACATGAAACTTCAGTCCCAGCCAAGCATCTTTCTTCCCCATTTCCTCCTTTCTTTCCCTCTTTTTTTGTTCTTCTCTTCTCTCCTCTCCTTCTTCCAAACTAGGATAGCCGGTGAGTGTGCCACCCTTTTACTTCCATCTTCTTATTTCCTCCTTTTCCTCATTTGTCAATCGATTGAACCAATTGAGTTATTATGCTTTCTTCTTCTATTCTTCTATTCTTTTTTTTTTTTTTTTGTGGACTAAATCAATCAAAAATGTTGTGCCTATTGCCTATTATGTATCTCTTAGCCTCCTTAATTCTTTTCTTCCCCTCTTTCTTTGGAGTCCTTTTTTATTCTCTCTCCATGCCACCTGCATCTCTCTCTTGATTCTTTCCTTTCTTTCCATGTGTTGCATGATCTTTTATTTTTTTTTTTTTTCAAATGCATATTTGTCATCTCTCTGCTCCTCTCTTACTAGCATATCTCTCTACCTTGTACGTCCCTGCTCCCTTTCTTCTTGTATTTAATCTGTTATTGCCAATATTCTCTCCTTATTTCCATCCATAGCTCCACACCACCTCCTTTGGTTTATATGCAGACCATCCTTTGTCTCTCTAATCAAGAGGCTAGGGTAGTGATCTTCAAGGGGAATCAGTGCAAATATACCATTCGGATTACCAAATTTAACTGCTATAAATATAATAATTTACATGATAATTAATATTATTAAGATGAATTACCATGAACCAAATAATACTTTAAGTATTGCTTTACATACCCTCACATGTGCTCGAATGAACACCCCTTGGTCCTCATTTTATGTCTCATGTACATTTCTGTGGGTCAATGAAGAGAAAATTCAACAACACCATCGACCTTGAGAGTATGAGGTGGGTAGGCCTCAGCAAAGAGATGTAAGAATGGCCCTGCAAAACGTGGGTGCCATAGCACAGCTCTTGGGTATCATCCTCATCCTTCTATACGTATCTATTTGTGCATGTATAGCATGTAAGCATACACGTACGTGCATGCATGCTTGTACCACCTGCATGTATTGAATGAATCTTCTTTGATGCTCATCATTTCTAACTCCCAACGTCGAAGGTGTGATTCCCAACCAGTCGAAGGTGAGCTCGCCATATTTTCATAGCCTAGATCAAGTTGGGCTATGTTCAGGTCAAGTGTGTCCATAGCCTGGTTACACAAGGCAAAGCTCAATGGGTGGTGATCCTTTGTGGTGCATGCTTTGTATGATAGAGTGTTGTATATCTTTAGATCTTAAACTCAGGTAGTTGTGACATATTTGCAAAATAGAGAAAAAATTATTAGATGTTATACAAGGGTGGATTCGTGTGAAGCATAGCCATTAATATTTGAAATGGAACATGGGGTGGTCATCCAAATATGCATGTCATTCTTTAGTGTAAAGTTTGTATCACAAAGGATCTTTGTTTTAAGTTGGGTCTCTCATGCAAAAGTTTATACGGGTAATCTTTCAATAGCTTAATTATTGCTTTAAGATTTGAAAGAACTAATATAGAAAGATGTTTTCTAATGGACGTCATATGGACTCAAATGTTTTGAAAATTGGTTCAGAAACAAATTGGCTTGATACTTGGGTCATGAGTCAATCGATTTGATCGGATAAACCGATTTGATCGAATCGAATAATGTTATAATTAATTTTTAATTTAATAATATAGGAATAATAAAATATAAATATCAAATTATAAAAAATATCTTTAAAACTAATTATATACTTGTTTAAGAAAATTTTATATAACATAATATTTTCTATTCAAATTTTATAATTTAAATTAATGAAATTAATCAGGTGCAAATCGAAGTGAAAAATTTAAACCCCAAAAAAATTAAACCCTAATTTCGTTTATCAAAACTAAACGTCTAAATCGGGGTTGGATCGGTTCTTCAGAACCTGGCCGATTCAATGGGTTTTTTAATTTTTACCGAATCATATAAAAGTCAACTTTAATAATAAAATCGAATCGATTTGATTGGCCGATCCAATTCAATTTTCAAAAACCATGATGGATTCTAAAGAGAAAATAAAGAAGCCTTGTTTTGCTCACAAGAGTAAAGAAATAGAAATATGTTTTATATCTCTATTCTTCAATGAAGAAGTACAAGTAAAATAATAAAAATTTAACTCATACATCTGTTCTTCAATTTAAAAGTATTTTTTAGTTAAAAGAATATGGATATGTCTCATATCCTTATTCTTCAAGGAAGAAGTGTATAAGTAATAAAAATAGGGATATGGCTCATATTTCTAATTTTTAGTTAAAAGAATAGGACATGGCTCATATCCTTACTTTTTAGTGAAGAAATACATGAGTAACAAAATAGGAATATGATTTATATCTATGTTTTTCAGTTAAAAGAATAAAATATGATTTATATCCTTATTTTTTCAATGCAACAATACATGAATAATAGAATAGAAACATGAGCCATATCTTTATTTTTCTGTTTAAGGAATAGGAATATGGCTTATAACTATATTCTTTAACGAAGAAGTATATGAGTAAAAAAAAAAAAGAATATGATTTACATTTTATTATTTATGTGAAACAATAAAAATATGATTCATATTTTATTATCTTTTTATTTTTTAAATAAATAAAAAATATTAAAATTTTGTAAAACAAATATTTCAGATATGTCTAACGGTTACAAAACAAACGTTTCGTTTGGATCTTAAAGTAGATCGAAAGGTTGTTCATGCATATAATATTTTCTATTCTTTCGCACAAAAGATCTAATCCGAACCAAGAATCCCATTGCAATCTTAACCCTCCAATTCCCAGAGGCCATATCCTGGACCTTATAAAACGTTGATGGTGTGTACTTAAAAGTGACGTGTCGCTCATCTGACAGGCTTTCAACTACCCCGTAAAATTCTCCAAGTTCCGCTTCGCGACAAATTAAACTCAAGTTAACGATTATTTCCCGGCAATCAAGAACAAGAACAAGAACAAGAACAAGACGTTGTTTCCGAGCCTTTGCCTTGAGATACAACGAACGGCATTTAGAGATCCTTGTCCCACTTGCCTACTAAAAAGATTTGGACTTCCTTGTGATTCAGAGCAGAGTCGAACAAAGAAAGTTTAAGGGATGAAGCCCTTCAAATCATCGTCGTCGTCGTCGTCGGCGGCGGCGGCGGCACGGGAGAGTGTGGTCGTGGCGGTGGATGCGAACCGGATCAAAGGGTGCGTGGGCGCTCTGGATTGGGCCCTCAACAACGTGGTACGGCCAGGGGATGCAGTGGTGGTGCTTTGTATCATCTCCGAGTCCTTTGCCAGAAAGAAGGCAGCCTTTTGCTTTCCCCGTGTCTACGTGGGAATGGGCGTAACTTCTATATGTAATCTTCATCTACCATCTAATTCGATACTGTTCCATGAAATGAATGCCAAAAAAAACTTCAACTTTTTAGCTGTGGAGGCTCAAGGGAAACTTGGGTTTGGCTTCATTTGGTTGGTTTAGACTTTAGTCCCTCTTGAACGGCATAGCAAAGGAGGCGCAGGCCAGCGCTATAATTAATGATCATGCATTTCTTTTCTTATCATGCTAATTTATGTAGATCCCAAAATGAGAGATATATGGGTGTCTTGCAAGCATTTTTTTTTCCGATTTGATGTTTTTAAAATTTGTATTTGATTCCATTTCTTTGATTTTCTCTTTAAATTATATAGAGTTTCATGAGTGGAAGCTGAAGTTGTTTTAGACCACCTGATGGCATCAAACTCCAAGCAGATATGTTATTATAATAGTAGCTCGAATTTTCTTGTTCCTTGAATCCTCAGAGTAGACGAGTTCTATCGATCGGTTTATGTCAAGATATTTGATTTCAGACTACCTGGAATTCTTTGTGGTAGTTTCATGTGGTTGTTGGTTAGTAGAGGATTCAGCAGCTGAAATGGACTTCAATGCTAAATTCTTAATGCAATTCAGATGTTCTCAGTATAGACTTTTTACCAGTTTTATCAAATTAGTAATCCATCATTTCTTTTCAACTTAGTGTCTGTACTCTAAACTTGGGCTGAAATTTATGCAGGGGAAAGATTGGAGTTTTCAGTACCAGGAGACATGGAACCTAAAGTTCTTGAGGAGGAGATTATGAAAAGGAGGGAAGAATACCACCAAAAACTTCAGCCATTTTACCGGCAATGCAACAAAAACAATGTCAGAGATTTTCCTCTTCTCTGTCATACTTTGTATATAGCAATTTGTTGAAGATAAAATCACAGTTTAACCTTTTCTGTCAAGTTTTCAGGTGCAGCTGGAAATGAAACTCGCTGCAGGATTTTCTCCAAAGAACATAATTATAGAAGAAGCACAGAACAACAACACCCGTTGGATTGTATTAGATAGGTAATTGAATTACTAATGATGTCTCAAAAAAGGAAAAAGAGAAAGGTTTAAATTACTTATGAAATATTTAAATTATTATGGCCTTTTTGTTGGCACAGAATCAATATGCCTTTTAATCACTTCAACTCTTATCTAAGATATGCTTGATGGGCAATTCTTTTAATAACATGGGAGGCCACATCCTCTGTAGACTTTGGGAATCCTAATTCATCACAAATTCCTAATAGGAGTAAGTTAATGGAAGAATACACCAAATCATATGGAGGGAAAATAAAATTTATTTTCTTATAAAAAATTATCGCATCTCAAACATTGCATGGAAATATTAAAGCTTTCAAGGAGAGAAGCTTTCAATGTACTTGCTAAATGCTCGGTTCTTTTGTTGTTCATCATTTAACAGTCACTTGAAGAAAGACATGGAGTTCATACATGCAAAAATACGCTGCAATGTTGCAACAATGAAAGGGAGTAAGGTTGCAACAATGCTGCCATCAAAGCTATTGGAAAAGGTGACTTGGTTAAAAAGTTCACGGTCACAGATACCACACCAGTAGATCAGTATGAGAATAATGTGAATCAAGAACCTTTCAAGGAAGAAGTGTTGCATCCAACTTCACCAATTGTTTATTGGTGCCCACTTTCATGTAGACCTGGTTTTCCTCAAAACATTACCCATGGTGAGCTGGAGGCCATAACTAACAAGTTCTCTGATCAGAACATTGCTTGCAAGGGAGATGACTTGCAAATCTACCAGGGAATTCATCAAGGAACAGCAGTGCTGGTCAAGTGCTTCATTGAAAACCATGAAAGTTTTTGGTCTGAACTCAAAATTCTTAGAAGTGTTCGCCACCGAAACATCTTAAACCTAGTCGGATATTGTTCTACTGATGCTGCTATGTTTCTCTTATGTGACAGTCCTTGCAATGGATCTCTGGACACACATTTACAGTGTGAGTATTATTTTATAGCTATTCTCTTTCAGATTACTTTCTTATTTGCTTGCTTAAAATCAATTTTACATTTAATAGACTGAAATGTTTAATATTTCTTAAATGTTTCAGGCAAATTGGGGTTTGTGATAGTTTAGTAGCATCAATTAATTCTTAAATATTTGGTCCATAAAAATACTGGTTGTACTTCAAATCAGGTTTAAATGATTTGCATGGCAATAGGTGATGAAACAAAGGATTACTTCACCAATCCCATAAATTTTGGACAAATTAGATCTAAAACCTTCTTTTGAACTAGTTGATGATCGGGCAAAGAATTTATCATGGAGGAAAAGATGGGATATTGCAATGGGAATTTGCAGCTGCCTACGTTATCTTCATGAGGAGTGCCCAGACGGACCTATTTCACACCTCTCCCTGCATTCCTCCAACGTCAGTTTATGCCATAATTTCTCTCCAATGGTACATCTTTAGATCACTATCCTAATTATTATGAGAAGTTACAAGCAATTTTACAAGAAAATTTATAACCCTTTTATCATTCATCTTCTGAAGCTCACCAACTTCACTTCTGCTAAAAGGCTTGGAGATCCCAGCATGATCAATACTACTTCTTCATGCATGGAAGAACCCAACAAGTAAACATTTTTTTTACAGATGTGACCATGCAGCACTTGAATAGATCATCTCCTGAACAATAACATTATTGTCTCCTCTTTTTTGATCAACCATATCAAATCGCCAAATTCATTATAATGCTTGTACTTTTACAAACAGGATACACCTCTCCCTTGATGTATATGCATTTGGTTTGTTTCTGTTGGAACTATTGACCGGGCAGGCCTTCAGGGTCGATGCTGGCGACAGGGGAGAGCAGATGGTTGACAGTGTAAGGCTGTTATTAAGACTGCTAATAGCTACTGTTATCTTTAGAATATTAATTGACAGTCAATCTCCTATAAACAGGCTTTGCCACTCCTTGATAATGGTTCGCTAATGCAAATGATGGATCCAAGGTTGGAAAATTCATGCACAACCAAAGAGGTTTCTCTGATGTCCCAAGCTGCATTGCTGTGTCTGAAGAAGAATTCTGCACAGATAACCTTGATCAGCGAGGTGCTTCTGGATTTTTTTTTTTTTTCTTTTGATTTTTGGTATAAAGGTTGAATCAAGATTTAAGA
Organism: Calamus simplicifolius; assembly: GCA_900491605.1. Taxonomy (NCBI): domain Eukaryota; kingdom Viridiplantae; phylum Streptophyta; class Magnoliopsida; order Arecales; family Arecaceae; genus Calamus; species Calamus simplicifolius. The sequence continues at coordinate 188,180 of UESW01001915.1, read as the reverse complement.
CTCAGTATGTTCTTATAGAGATTCCATCAGTTGTAGGGCATTTGATGCGACTAATAAACTTCCAGTTGTTATACTTAGCAAAGAAAGCTTGGATAACAGTGAGATAATGATGGTTTTATCTTTCATTCTTGAAGGTAGAGGCTGTGCTCCGTGGTGAGAAATGTCCAACACGTCAGTTTTGAGTCCAAAGAAAGCAGAAATCCTATCAATTTGGCGGATTAATGAAGTATTCTGAAGCTCAAGTATTTCTACAATGGCTAGCAGCTTATACCATTCAGTGACGATTACTAAGTTATCCCTGGTAGTGGACATCAACCAACATAGCCTAAGATTTACCATCTATCAAGCCGTCTGATTAGAAAGAACAGAAGAAGAGCTTGATTCCAATGAGTTTTCCCTACTGGGGTAAGATGCAATCACCCAATTAAATAAACTTCAGTATATTTCAAATTGTAGCCCTAGCAAAAGAAAATATACTGGAAGGATATGAATAGATAAATCTTGGTTGAAGAAAAAGAGAATTTACTTTGCCTCTTTCTGGGCAGAAGTATCAAATGGCAAAAGAAAATGTTTCAGCAACGGCCTCAATTTTCTTTCATGTGCTAATGTTTTTACTTGGGAGGAAAATAAAGCCCACATTTTGCAATTCTATCAACAATATACCAACGCTAAAATTTCAAATGTCTAACTGAAGAAAACTAAACAAATGCATAATAGAACAATTATTACGACAATTCCAGTAATTAAATATTAAAAAAATGTCACTGCCACAATATAACAAGGCAAAAAGTTTGAATATCTTACAGAGGAAATACAAACAAATGCGTAGCAGAATAATTCTCATGAAAATTCCAGTAATTACATAAAAGAAATGTTGATTTAGTCATAAATATGCATGCTTAAAAAGCATCAAATTGAACCCTCAGTCATAGGGTTGAGAAGATAAAGAAAAAGCATCAAAATTGACATTCAAACAGTGGAATAAAATATCATTCTCTCGCTATGTTTTTTTAGTACATCATACTGCTCTAATTTCACAAAAATGATCTCAAGGTTGCATGCGTAAAGCGTGTTTCAAGTCAACGCCATATGCTTTATAACTCAGAACCATGATCATTGCACCCCCTATGGTGCCAAAAGTGGTCTCCCAGGATTGGGAAAAGGCTGGACCATCAAAGAGTGAAATACATACCATCATACCAAACATACCCGCAACCACAACAGACAACAATAGTTGTTGAGCATCTTTCCCATGTGTTGCAGCTGATTCTTTTTGTAATCCAGCATGATCATGATGGTGGTGCAATATTCTGTACGCTCCACATGCCCTCTCAACTATGAGAAGATAGAGGACAAATTAGAGTGAGCGACACAAAGGAATGATATAAAAATTACTGCTAAAAGTG
>UESW01001915.1:0-181908 GCA_900491605.1 Calamus simplicifolius | reverse complement strand
CAGCCATGATGCCATTAGGGCAGCATGGGAGGCTCTGACGGGACGCCGATACTTCGACATGCTTCATCGTTGGAGGTCATCGGGTCAGCGTCCTGCGCACGTGCCAGAGGGTATTTGGCACGAGGGCAGCAGGCCTGGCAGTCCGATGGCTGGCGCAGGAGGTCCGCATCAGCCAGCACGAACCGCCGATCTGAGAAGGGCGGTCCTGGCACGGGTCTCCCGCCATACTCGGGCTCCATTTCGATTCAAGAGCACATACGGCGTATGGTAAGAAAACATAAATATTTTAATTGCTATTTTAGTTATTTATAAATATTTGTATTAATATCATTTTTTTTAATGTTATAGTCTGAGCAGGAGGGCGGAGATCCTAGTGAGTTTCGTCTATTCAAGGCGACACACACCAGGAGGGACGGTTCCTAGGTCGACACGCGATCACGGGAGGTTGCGGTAAGAAATTCGATTTATGTAGTATCTGTTTAATTTCTAAAATTTTATTTCGAGAAATTTATTAACTCATTTATTATTGATTTCATAATTTAAAGACACGAGTCGAGGAGCTTCGCTCCCAGGCATCGCAGGTCAACTCTACTGATGGGGAGACGCCCATCGAACTATCAGCAGAGGAGAGTCAGCGTGTTTTTGGAGGCTGTTGGTGCCCAGCCGCGAGACCGCAGGGTCTATGGTCTGGGCACTAGAGCTTCTACATATTTTCCCATCAGGCCTCCAGCTCGCGAGTTTATGGTGATATTCCTCCCGAGCGTTTACACGACCTTCGCAGATCTATTGCAGAGGAGGTTCGGCAGGAGGTCGAGCAGGATTTCGAGGATCGTATGCGAGGCCGGGATCAGGAGATTGCAGACATGCGAGATGAGATGCATTATTTGCGAAATATGGTTAGCCGCTTGTCGCAGAGTCTTCAGCCTCCACAGCATCACGTGATCGCCCAGATTCTTGATGTATTTTTTTTCTTTTTTATGTTGTACATGAAAACTTCAAAATTTTATATATAAATTATTTTTGGAAATTGATTATTGTTTGGATCAATATGAGTGAAGAATGTTTCTATCAATATTTAAATTTAACAAATTGTATTAACCGTTTTAATTTTTAATATTTTATTTTTTAAAAATTTAATTTATGATGCATTAGCGACCGAAATTGCATCGCTAATATTTTTAATATTATTATTAAATATTGCGACGCAATGACCTGGCATCGCAATAATTAAAAAAAAATTAATAGCGACGCATTAGCGACAAATTGCATCGCTATTATATCTAAAATATTTTAATAAATATTGCGATGCAATGACCTTGTGTCGCAATATTTTAAAAAAAAATTTTATTTGCGACGTATTAGCGACTCAAATTGCATCGCTATTATATCAAAAATATTATTATTAAATATTGCGACGCAACTAATGCGTCGCAATATTGCGACGCAATTGAGTGCGTCACAATATTTTAATAATTTTAAATATTAAATATTAATTTTAAATTTAGCGACGCATTTGTATGCGTCGCAATATTGCGACGCAATTGCGACAAATGGATATTGCGACGGACATCTGAGCGACGCCGTCATTGCGTCGCTATTGCGTCGCAATAGCATGTTTAGCGACGCAATTGCGACGCATTTGGGCGTCGCAATATTTATTTTTCTTGTAGTGTGTCATGAATTGCACTCGTCCTGATATATCATATGCTGTCATAAGTTGAACAAATTTATTAGTAATCTAGGTCCAAGTCATTGGATAGCTCTAATAAGGGTATTAAGATATATGCGATGTACCCTAAGTTATGGATTACATTATTTAAGATATCCAGCTGTACTAGAAGGATATAGTGATGCAAATTGAATATCTTATACAGAAGACATAGCACCTTAGGAAAAGGTGTTGTGTCATGAAAATTTTTTAAGCAAATATGTATAGCTCGATCCACTATAGAATATGAGTTTATTGCATTAGAAAAGGCTATTGAAGAAGTGGAATGGCTTCGAAACCTTTTAGAAGATGTTCCATGTTGGCTAAAGCCTGTGTCTGCAATATGCATACATTGTCATAATCAATCGGCGATTTGCAGAGCATAAAATAAGATGTATAATGATAAGTCTAGACATATACGTCGTAGACATAATACCATTAAGCAGTTACTTGAAATTGGCATAATTTTCATTGACTATATTCAGTCAAGGAAAAACCTAGTGGATCCATTGACAAAGGGGTTACCTAGAGATCAAGTAAATTATTTATTAAGGGGAATGGGTTTAAAACCTATAACAAAATAATCTTCATAATGGATACCCAACCTAGTTGATTGGAGATCCCAAGATCTAGGTTCAAAAGGAATAACTAAATTATGAAGAGATCAATATAGCGCTAAGGATGTCTAATCCTATTCATTCCCATGAAAATTAGTGCTACTTGCTAAGAGTGCTAGGATAAGCATTGCTTTTAATGATTCTTATGATCTGAATTTTATGTGGGGTATAGCAGGATACTCTTAATAAGAATCACCTATATGAGTGTGAATTGGGCCAATTCTATGAGAATCTATAGTTTTAATTCTCTAAAGCACTCATGAAACTAGGAGTTATTTTGGGCCAAAATGAACACAACCATGTAAACCAAAAGAATGCTTGGAAAAAGTTGTGTGATTGTTATTATCTTAGTTTACATCAAAAGTTGAAAAGTTCAAGACATCATATTCACTTTTTAACAAGTAAACTCAATAACAACTCATTAAGAAAGGTTCAAAGACACAAGCTACTTATCCTGATACAACTTCATTCCATTATACTCTCTATAGTGTCTGCATATTTATTTGCATTAAAATTATTTTGTGTAGGGGATAAACCTTTGATGATCTTTGATCTAAGTCCATTGGGTTATACCCATTGGTTTGAATGAGAAATTGGTTGCATCCTTTTAGTCCCACATGGAAAGTTTTAAAAAGGTAGAAGCATCTTATATGAAACCTCTTCCCATGCTTATGTATTTGGGCTCATCTTAAGTAGAAAGCTTGAGGGTCTCGCGCATGCACGAAGGGCACAATGGGCACTTTGTAGGCGCACTTTGCACATGCGCATCATCGCGGGAAGCATAAGGAGTCTTAAATTTTTTCATAATCATGAAGATCTGATGATTAAAAATGACTGAATCCAGATTGTATGATGAGGAGTTAAGATCATCGTTGGATGCAAAGATCAATCGGATGAAAGGTCAATGGCTCTGCCAGATGGCTCAGCGAGATAGCTCGGCAAAATGATCACGCATTCGATCGTTGATCAATAGATCGAAATGGCGTATAGATATGCACCCAATCGCTGATCGATAGATAGAAATGCCATATAGATACGCATTCGATCGCTGATCAGCAAATCGAATCTTGAAACGGTATATAAATATGCACCGATCAGCCTAAAACAGCGTATAGATAGCGTGATCTTCATATCAAAATAACGAATTGGCATATCGAAAGTCGATAAGCCCCTTCCTTCATGTCTCTTGATCACAACCGATCAAGTCAAATCAGTTTCAATTTACCCCGAAAGAGTGCTTTGAAGAGGCACTTTAAACCTATAAATAGGACATACCACATGCATTCCAAGCATCCATCGAAAAAATATTTTCTTCTTAGGCATTTGCATATTCTGAATTAAAAAGACTATAAAATGATTCTTGGTTCGCTATTCTAGTGAATAGTAGTGCTGCTTTCATCAGAAAAGACCGTTGTATCCTGAAAGACAATCGTTATAAATCCGTAAGCATAAGTGCGGAACGAATTTGTCTTAAGGACATAGAGTTTAACTCTAGAATCGATCTTGATTGAGTTAGCTATTATATTATTATGCATATCCTTCAACATGAAGAGCATAGAGCCCTCCTGCATTGCCCTTCTCGAGAGCAAACTTGGGCATCACCTGCTCGAAAAGATCTGAATTGTTGTTCGACTGAGAGAGCATGACTGCTGTCTCCCCTGCTTTATTGCTTAGCTTCACATTGGCACAAGCAAAGACCACGCAGCGGAAGGCATCAAGATAGCCTTCTTTGGCAGCAACCATAGCCGGAGAGAATCCATTCTCATCTTGTTCATCAATGTCAACCTCTGGTTGCATCAACAGTACTACTTCAAAAGCCTTCGCATCGCTGAAGCGCGCCGCAAACATTAATGGAGAGAAGGCAGATAAATCACTCGATTGAGGAACCTTCCCTGATCTAATAACATCAAGGACGGCATGTTGGAAGCCGATGCTCCACCGGTTTGTAGCAGCAACCAGGGCAGCAGAAGAGTTAATGAGGCCGAGATCAGCACCAGCGGTGCAAGAACTTTAAGGCAATCATCATGCTTATACCATGCAAATAGCATCAGCGAGGTCTCACCGGACTCTATTCTTGAATTGAAGTCACATCCTTGATCGATCAAGATTTGCAAGATTAAGTGTTTGATAGAAAAATATTATCCATGGATAAGTGTACGGGATAGAATTTATCCCCTGACTATCCCTAGGAATATCCCTTGACTATCCCATTGATCATATAAAATGCAAAAAGGTAAATCCATAGGATAACTTTTTTTTACTCTTATTTGGAGGGATAACCAGTTATTCCTGCATTTTCTAGGGAATAAATTGAGGGGATATCCCATGGTTAACTATGGTTAACCATGAATTATCCCTTTGGTTAACTTTATTCCCAGCTATCCCTTAGGTGGTGTTTGAAATAGGGGATAAAAGGGGATATCCAGAGGATATTCCCTATTTCCCAAAAGCCACTATAAGGGATAGCTGGGAATAAGGTTAACCAAAGGGATATCCCCTCAATTTATTCCCTAGAAAATGTAGGAATAGCTGGTTATCCCTCTAAATAAGAGTAAAAAAAAGTTATCCCATGGATTTACCTTTTTGCATTTGATATGATCAATGGGATAGCTAAGGGATATCCTTAGGGATAGTCAACGGACAAACTCTATCCCGTACACTTATCCATGGATAATATTTTTTTCTATCAAACGCTACCTTATAGTTATGGCTTTTGGGGAGGATATCCCCTCTTATCCCCTATTTCAAACACTACGAATGGTGCTGGAGGAGAAGAAGCTGGTTCCGGTAGACTCGGAAGTATTCGACATCACATACGTTGTAGGGCTCAACAAGCCGGGCTCCCACCCGGAACTCATCTCCAGTTGCAGTATCCCATGGCCATGCTCCCAGCCTCACCTTAGCGTCATCAAACAGTGTTCACCACTGGTGTCAAAGACTCGTGCATGGATTCTATATAACAAACTATTACTTTGTTGAGGTACTAATTAATGAGCAAGCAAAATATGGCCGTACGTACCTGGAGTAATCGCCGGATGGCAGCAATGAGAGCCATGCAGTTGATATTGATGTGTAGTGATGGCTTCAACGACTGCAGCAGCATCAGATCAATTGCATTTGGATCAACCCACGCTGCAGGAGATATTGACATTCAACATAAATCGAGCTAAAATCGAGCTAAAAGCTGCATACAATCCGGTACTGCAGCATCTACACTTGTTGTATGTTTAATAATCTAAGAATAATGAATTAAATGCTCTGTAAAAGACATTTGCTATTTTAATTAGACCTGTGTTTGGATAACAGGAAAATAGGTCCCAATCCAAATCACAGCAAAAAAAAAAAAAAAGAGAGGTAATATTCTATGCATGAACCAAAGTTCAAAACTTTATTCTATATGGTCACAAGGGGCTTGGTATGCAACTTAATTAATTAATTAGATAAATTAAACTAATTAAATTGATGACACTCATTAAAAATTATTTATTTATATATTAAGCAGGCAAGATCTGCAAGGTTGGGAAGTCTTGATCACATGATTTATCAACAAAAAAAAAAAGGAGTGGTTTATGAATATTGATACCTTTTGGATCTTAATTCTAAAATGCAATATCTAGAGCCCTAGTTCTAATATCAATTGTAGACATACGGCAATCCAAAAAGGGATGAATTGGATTTCATAAAAACTCAAAATAAAGTACTTAAAAATAAGTATAATAATTTAAAACTTCAGCATAAGTATTAAATATCTCAAACTATAATCAAATTTAAGAGATAATAACAAGAATCAATTGCAATAAGAAATAAATAGATATAAAAACTTTAAAAATATATAAAAAATGTTCAAGTAATTATAATAAAATAAATAAGCAAAAAGTCAATGAGGTATAATATTTATAATGATTTGGCATTTCTATCTATATTCACTGTTTAAGATATTTTCTTAAGATATTTACTGTACCGATCCTTACCACATTCTTATACCACTCCTTTTATGAAGCTTAGAAAAAGTCCTTATAATTTTTTTTTGGCTAAGAATAAATCAATCCTCTTCTTTTTACAAGCTAAGAAAAAATCCTCACACATCTCTTAAATAATGGAAAAAAATACAAATACTCTATATATATATATATATATATATAGTTCTTTCCAGGATCAAGCCCGTTCCATTATACCAAAAACTTGAGCTGATAATAAGGGTGAGATGAGGCACCTTGGCAGAGCAGCGGAGAACCCCACATTTATACATGCTACCATGTCCCAAGGCCGTCCTTCCTTTAGAGCAAGAGCCGATACCAAGGGTGAGATTAAATCCTTTAGAGAAAGTTTTGCTGCACCAAAGGCGATTTTGCATAAGTTGCATTGCGCCCAATGATTAATGCACGTTGCATGTATGCCAAAAAACAAAATGCTTCTATTTTTTATATGTGTGTGCATGTGCCGCACATCAATTGCCAGGGGTGATGCGTGCAATCTGCACCGCCCCAATGCAGCAAGATTTTCTCAATCCTTTAACATGGGAAAAGAAAACCCCATATCTATACGCATTGCATGCTAGAAATTAAACCTAAACCTTTGATGAAAACCACCATAAAAAAATCCAAGGATCATTCATGTTCAATCATCAAGAATCAATAAATAATAAACAGAAGCGTACCTAAATTTATATTGTTTGATTGCTCTCCAGAGTCATGCGGTTGGCTTTTCAGATTAACACGTTCTTCCAGATAGCTCTTTAGAATTTTCTCTAGGGTTTTTTTTTCTAATGATGAAATTCAAAGAAAAAAATCGTTTATGCAATCCAAAAACCATAACCATTTTATATAGATAATTTCTTTATTATCTTTTGGTATTTCTATTTTAGTCCATCATAAAAATAGAAATAACTCATTAGGTCTTTATACATTACAGGCTCATACCCTATCAGATATATTAAAGCTTAAATGATTCAAACCTTAGCATATCATTTTTAATTGGACTTAACCTTATTTGAGAGTTATAATATATAATTATTTTATATAAGCTCAATGTTAAATTAATGATTCAATATTACACGTGGGCTCGAGGGGATTTAGAGCATGCTCAAGGTGCAACCGTCAAGCACGTAGTGCCCAGTAGACATTGACTCAAAAGGTTATTGCTAGCCCCCACAACAAGTCCAGCCAAGATAAGCTACTGCATGGCTCGGTCAGAAATTAAGGAAGCTATTAGATAAAAAGCCAATGAGCCTAAGATAAATTAGTCACGCTACAAACAGAGTAAATTTCATGATTTGAGAATAAACTTAAATTCAACTAGTGAAAGTGAAGAACAAATGATATAAACTGATTTGACCGACTAATCTTATAATAATATGCAGCATAATCAGGTATTCACATTCGAAGAAAGGCATTCTAATTAGAGGACTCTCTTTTGTAACAACCTACCCTAATCACCAGTTTAATTAGGATTTATATCATATCTATATATAATAAACCTAATTTTATAAGAAAATTAGTTAACTAATTCCCATCAAGATAAGGTTTCTTTGAGAATTAGAATTCAAAAAGAGCCATCCATCATAAGTGTCTAGCTCAAAATACAATTCCTCAAGACATCTATACATAAAAGTGGCATAAACCCATAAGTTTCCTTTAGTCGATCCATCACTGACATGAGAGTGCAGAAAGCCTGTGAGGAAGACAAGCAGAAGGCTGAAAATGTGCTCTACAAGTAGGAGGGAAAGAAATCTTATCTATTGGCATGAACATTAGAAAAAATAAAAATGTCAATGACCAATATTTCTTTTATTCTTATATTTTTTAAAAAAATGATAAATATTTGAAAAGGTGAAGAGATATTTCAGATGGTCTCCATCGGGTTAAGTAATAATTAGGTAACCTAGTCAATCAAAGACACTAGCAAGCATGTATGCATACATAGATAAAAATTTGTAGAGAAAATGCACATAATTGACTTGATTATACTTGAATGGATCATCCACTTAAATTTTGTTAGATCTACATTGGACTGTAAAGATTCCACATCGATGATAACCATTCGATGCATAAGCCAAGAGTTTAAATAACATGATTTTTAGCATTAAAACATTTTAGAGATAAGATTACATCTAATGGTTCAGGTCACTACTGATGCTATATATGTGGTCTATTAAACTTATTGAATATAAGTGGAGATTCTTTCCAATGTAGCCCAGTCAAGCCCTTTTTATGTGCATGCATGCATATATAATCAATAATTTTTTTTCATAAACAATCTCAATTAAATTGAATCAAAAAAATATCTTAACCTTCCAAACATAAAAAAAGAGAAGATAATAATAATAAAAAAACACACACTTAAACTATGAGTTGGTTTCTTTTTGGAAACTCAACCCAACCAGTCCACCATCTTAAATCTGCTACCTCTAGTATGATCAGGGAAGAAATTTTGTTGAATCGGCCCTACTTTGACCATGGCATAAGAGGTCATGAGCCAGACCTTGAAGAGCATGGCTCATGCTGTTGCCAACCTCCTGCCTAGAAGCATGGCCTCTGCACTGCCGCAAATCAGACCATGACTGTGTGCCGTGACCTTAAATTTGCATTCTGTCAATGCTTCATCCTAAACTTTGTCAATAGCTTCATGATGAGGCCATTTTTAGGAGACGTTTAGTTCATGTATTGCAAAATTTCATCCTGACATTATACTACCAGACATGTGATTTCTAAAATTTAAATGCATAAGTACATAACTACCTATGTTTCGTTCATGCAGTAATCTACTTGTAAATTTCTGAATATCTTGTATTGTGACATGTTTGGTTGATAAGCTAGATTACTAGAAATTTAGATGAAAAGCATGATGAAATTCTAAAATAACCCTACTTTTCAAATTAAAAACAATTTATGCAAGTAATGTGGATGAACAAGTATTTACAAAAATAATATTTGGAGGTCTCATGTGATGCCACTCTAGGAGTTTTAAAACATGTCATTCATTTAATTAAAAACATCTGCACATTGCGATTTCAAAACCATCTCTTGAACAAATCGAGCTAAGGACCCCCCACCGAGCCAAAAACCCCTCATCCAGCCCTAAGTGATTCTCCTGACCTGAAATCACATTTGCACATTGCAACTGCACAGCTACTTAGATCCTCTCAGCCATTGTGATGCGGAAGGTAGCATTTACTTTGATTTTAGGTTGAGGGTGCGACAGTGAAATGACAAACTAAGTGATTTTAGGTCAGAGTGCCTTGGGTTCACTTAGATAGTATTTGATTCCCAAAATGCTATCCCTGGATAAGTATACAGAATAGAGTTTATCAAAAGAGATAGCTGAGAGAATAACCACCTTTTTAAATAACAAGTTTGCCCTCAAGGGATAACTCCAGCTATTTCTGGATTTCCTACAGAATAAGTTCAGAAGATAACCCATGATTAACCATGGGTTATCCCCTATGATTAATCCCTTTTTCCTAGACTTATCCTTAAATATAGTTATAGCTTTCCCATGGTTAACCATGGTTATCCCTAGTTAACTTTAAGCTATCCCTTATAGTTACACTTTTGGGAATAAAAAATATCCAGGAATATCCCCTTATCCCCTATTTCAAACACAGTCTTAGAGCTATACAAGGGTTCTCTATTTAGTGAGATCCTTCGCTAGGGTCTTTTAAGTTGCCTAACCTAAAACCATCTTTTTAAATCATCCGTTGAATAAATGATTTCATGATTTTGAAATCATAAAATTTTCTTTTTGGGGGCTAGCAATATGCAGCAATAAATCATCTGTTTAATGGACGATTTCCAAATGACGTTTTGTTTTTAAAACCCTGGAGTGGCATCCCATGCACATGGCCTTCAAATATTGTTTCTTTAAATACTTATTCTCATATGTGAAGCCTAAGTTTTCAGTTAACTTGCGAGCATGGTAGTACGACTCAACTAGCTTTGCACCGAATGGGAGCACTTTGTGCAATAGCTGGAGCAGCATGTCGAAGGATGTGTCCGTCCACTGATTCAAAGCCTTCAAGTGTAACAACTCGACAATAAAAGATAATTTATGAAATTCGTACATCCAGGATACAATTCGGTCTGCGCATCATCCAGAATTTCAAATACTTAATGCTTCTTTATCTGCACCCGAGCGAGGATTACTCCCACCCACCCTATCAGTCTCACAGCAACTGTCTTCGGGTGCTAACCCGCGTGCAATATCATTTAGCATCACGATCATCGGATCAACTATCGTAACATCGACCTCCATCTCAACTCTTTCCTCTCTGCAATAAGGAACATAATCTTCCCCATGTCTAGTCCAATTCTTGTAATTCTTCAAAATCCATTTAGAATCAAATGCTCTCGTACAATATCTCGTGTGTAGTAATAACGGTTCGCACATTTTCTACAGGGACAACTGATGTGCTCACTATCAAATCCATTGGTGAATGCAATGAACTGCTTAATCCCCTCTATATATTCCTATTGGAAAAAGTTTATAAAAAAAAAAAAAAAGGGGAACGCCTTCGCTCGCGGACGTTCTTTCCGTTGCATGGATGTCCGTTGCCTCAACGGACTTTTGTGTAAACATTGGAAGACCAACGTTTCAGAAACGGCCCAAATAATTTAATTTGTAAGCCATTTTTGACGTAATTTAAGGCTAACGGCCATTAGGCCTTTAAGACCATTATGGGCCGAGCCGTTGGAGTTTTTATGGGCCGAGCCTATAAATAGGCTTAGGAATTCATATTGAGGAAAGAATCAATATAGAATGATTTGGAGTAGCCCTGATTTGTTTTATCTCATTTTACTTCTTTTTTCTATTGATATTTTCTTGGGCATCTGAAGGAAATCGTTGGGTTTGCACCTCCACACGATCGTGCTCGTAGTAGGAGGATCGGGTCAAGCCGGGTCGTTGTACCTTGGGGATAGATCGCCAACAACCTGCACGAAGGAGCGAAAATCTGATCCTTAGGGCAGTGTCTAACACGCCTCGGTCCTGGTTTGATCTATCTAATCTTTTGGTTTTACTTTATTTGTATATTTAAATTTCTATAACATATTTCCAGCAATTTTTAGAAAGGGATTTTTTTGTAAGATCAAAAATATTTTCCAACAGCTAAGGATCAGATTTTCCTTCTCTCTAGAGATTGCTAGATTTTCATTCTATTTACTCATTCTGCTTTTGCATGAATTTGCTCAACATATAAATTTTTTATGCCACTCTGAAATGCATGTGCATTAATGGTGCAAATGTTCTATGCTAAATTATGATCATCCATTAGGCCCAAGATTTAAGGGGAAAAGATTATGGTTTGAATACTTATTATTTTCCTTGGGCAAATATTAACATTGCTGCAATGCTTTAACTTATATTTCATAAGTTGATCTTTTTACCGTTGGAAGGGATTGTTGTGCTGTTGTTTTAAAAGAGTTAGTTGATACACACCATTTTTCTTCTTCCTTACTAATTTTTGTTAAATATATGGTAAAAAGAATACTCAGTTTATCTTCACCATCAGATAGTTAAGTGCTCATGCACATACATGGACAGAATTGGTGTAACAAATCTTGGTTATTAAATAGATTGGGCAATCATGGTCATGTACTTAGCCTATAATAAAAGCGACTGTCCAGCTATCTATGCAATTTGCTATGCAATTGTTTAGTACAAACAATCATTATTTGGTTTATCTGCTTCATTTGTAGTATCAGATTTTAATACATTTTGATATGCCTCGGGGCGATATATGGTGAGCATAAATATACTAAACTGATAAATAAGACATAACAAAAATAATAACATATGACATTGTTGTCTTATTCTAAATGTTAGACACTGTTGAGCTTCATTTGTCTTCTGACTTGTTAGAAGTTGAAGCTTGAATCTTGGGTGTGTGCATATGGTTTGTTCAACATGTCAGAGGCTTCTTCTATTCACCGAACATTCACATGTTTAATTATATGTATATAAATACTACGCATTTATACATGTATGTATATAGGTACACAGACGCATGCAAATCAGGTGGGGCTTGTCACATCTTAGTGCCCAAGTATTTGTAATATGTATACTATTCTCTCCTCAAGTTGGTGTAGTAACTAACAAAGCTAACAATATAAAGCTGAAGTGCTAATCAGAAAGTGAATTACTTTGTTCACTGGATAGATGGACAAGGGGTGAAGTCATCAAACAGGTGGTTAACCATTCAATGAAAATAAAGCCTTATTGAAAAACACACATGCTTGCACTTGTGCACATAATATATGCGTGCTTGTATATAGATATTTTTATATCATCTTATTATTTAACTTTCAAGTGTAGCTACTAGCATATATTTGCATTCTTACATAAATGCAAAAGTTTTTCTGTTACAGATAAGTGTTTTCTGGTATTTGCATTCTTACATAAATGCAAAAGTTTTTCTGTTACAGATAAGTTTTTTCTGATATTTGCATTCTTACATAAATGCAAAATTTTTTCTGTTCCAGATAAGTGTTTTCTGGTATAGTGATCAATATTTAATATCTCCTTGTTGTGTTGAAGTTGCTAGACAAAGTGACAACATTGGGCAAATACTTATTGTTTACCTACTATGTGAATCTTTTATGTTACCAAATGGCAAAATGGATGACTTGGATGCTGTGACAAGGTATGTCATATAAATGCTCTATTTTGAGTCTCTTGAATCTATTGCTATGAGATTTAATAAAAGTTTTTATAATTACTCATCACTGTTGGAATATCCAACTTATTGTTTACCTTATATTTGGATATTCAATTCTAATATATCTTTGCCTGATTCTCTTATTTGAGGTCTAGTCCAAAAAATAATATTATCTCTTTGGAATTTGCCGAGAAGATTTTGGCAGACTAATTAACCAAGGAGTTATCTAGGAATGGAGTCCTAGATTCATCGAGGGGGATGTGGCTTAAGCCCATTATTTGGTCTCCAGCAGTGGATACCCAACCTCTGTGATTGGAGATCCCATGAATGAGGTTCAATGTGGTAGAAAACGAAGCTGATTGAGTGATCGTGTTAGAGCACAAATTTTTGAAAAAATTTTCATCCCATCCCTATGATGAGTGCTCTTATAAAGTGACAAAGTAAATTTATGTAAGGTTGAGTTATACTCTTAATGGATCCGAGGTAGGTTATATGCAGGTATTGTCACAAATACTCTTGGAGGATTCACCTATATGAGAATCGTCATATTAGGCCGTGACTAAAGGTTTGGGCTAACCTTAAAGAATTCTCATGAAAAATCAAGGTACTAAGCGCAAGGCCTTTAATATGCGCTGATCGCTTAAACCCAATTGATCCATACTGTGTGTGATTAGTAGAAGTCTGAGTCAAAGGATCTAGTTCAAGGTCAAATCCACTATGGTTCCTTCAGATGTATACAATCAATACTAAGTGAGGTTCAAGTCCATAGGACACCTCACCTATACGCAGTATAAGATGCCCTAAAATTTTTGTTATATTTTTTTTTTTTTTTTAAACTTTTGTGGGAGATTGTTGGAAAAGTTTATAAAAAAAAAAAAGGGGAACACCTTTCGCTCGCGGACATTCTTTCCGTTGCATGGATGTCCGTTGCCTCAACGGACTTTTGTGTGAACGTTGGAAAGACCAACGTTTCAGAAACGGCCCATTTAATTTGTAAGCCGTTTTGACGTAATTTAAGGCTAACGGCCATTAGGCCTTTAAGCCATTATGGGTCGAGCCGTTGGAGTTTTTATGGGCCGAGCCTATAAATAGGCTTAGGAATTCATATGAGGAAAGAAATCAATTAGAATGATTTGGAGTAGCCCTGATTTGTTTTATCTCATTTTACTTCTTTTTTCTATGATATTTTTTTGGGCATCTGAAGGAAATCGTTGGGTTTGCACCTCACACGATCGTGCTCGTAGTAGGAGGATCGGGTCGAGCCGGGTCGTTGTACCTTGGGGACAGATCGTCAACAACCTGCACGAAGGGGCGAAAATCTGATCCTTAGGGCAGTGTCTAACACGCCTCGGTCCTGGTTTGATCCATCTAATCTTTTGGTTACTTTATTTGTATATTTAAATTTCTATAACATATTTCCAGCAATTTTTAGAAAGGGATTTTTGTAAAATCAAAAATATTTTTCCAACATTCCGTAGACATCCTATTTGGCAAATCAATTCAACTCTTATCCATGTCGCTAAGTATTTCTGTGAAAGTATGAATAACTTGCTAGGCAACTTGCTAGGCAATGCACGGAAATAAAGATTAGTTTAAAAGAAAAAGAGTAAAAACTTTCACCGGTTAGAGGCTGCCTCACTAGCTTAACTTGACCTCCTGTGTTCTGAAAAAAGAAACATGGTTGCTGATTAGAGAAAAATATTTGCACAATAGAGCAACCTAGAGAGACATGTCTCAAACATAACATGATTTGTCTTAGTTAGAACATCACCCCCTCAATAACCAATCCGTTCACTGCTAATTTCTCAAAACAATTATAAAGAAACACAAAACCTAATTTGCTGGACTCAATCTAAGTTCAGAAAGCCAAGTTCAACCACATCAAGATTTTACTGGACTCAATTTTTTGTAACAAACACAACCTAATTTGCTGCATGTCAATGGGATCTTTTTTGTCCTAAAATAAAAGGTCTAATGGCCTACAGTAGAACATATCCCTGTGGGAGTCAAAATTTCTAATAAACTTGTTATTTTGTTTATAGTTGTCTATACCTGCACATCAAATAGGACACATCAACACGGCATACATGTAACTTGAGCTGCTCAAAGTCTATGTCAGTTAAATTGTGGGTGACATAAAAGGTCGTTGATAGCATTGCACAGTCCATAAGATTTGAATTGTCACCAGACAAAAGGTTTCATTATCCAAGCAAGTTGGTTCACTTTACTCACAAGTCTTCTAATGTCCAAAATGTGATGCAGAAAAGTAAATGCCAATAAACAGAAAAACAAGATGCCACAGTCTTTCCCGACCACTGTCTGCACAAAGAAAACAAGATGCCAGACAATACCACATATGTAAGCAATAGCCAATACAACTATAAAATATAAAATATGTAACCATGAAAAGCTCAAGGAGGCAAAAATCAACAGACCACTAGATAAGGATATTGGTCACGCTGATTAGTAACTGATAACCAGTATTCGACAGCCATAATGACCATAAACAACAAGCAAGCAAACAGGCATTTAGTTATTTCCATAAGCATAATCACAATGACAAATCCTTGAAAGCACAAGCAATACAAAGCAATCACTCATAGGAGAAAAAAGCATCATAACAGGAAACCCAGATTTGGTTATGCAACTAATAGCTTCATGGCAGAGGTATTTGAGAAGAACAAAGATGTTTTACTAAAAGCTTCTTCTTGGATAGCTAAGAGCAGAATTATAATGCACAGACTATCATAAGGAAATCTCATGCACACCAGCAGAATAGCAGTTTTACTTTTGTTACAATAAAAAGGCAGCCATCATGATGACTTGGATTATAAAAGGTATTACCAGAAACCAGAAACCAACAGTTATCAGTATGGAGATTCTGGGTGCTCTAAAAGAAGCACTGGCAGAAGTTCGCTTTTGCTCTAGACTGGAAGCACTCTTACTAAAGAAGAAATCCATAAACAGTGGTGATTCACCAGAAATTCGTTCTCAAAGGCATGCTCATGACTTCTGTTTCTATGTTTGATCATTGAAATTGAATTATGGAAAACTGTGTACCTTTTATGTGTTGATGTTAATTTCCAATATTTAGGCCATGCAGTATAACATGCTTTTGCCTTGCAGTTTGGCAACCCTTGCTAGTTTTATGCTGTAATGGTGTATGGAATCTGTAAAAAAAGAAAAGGGAGTTTTGAGAATCTTGCATTACAGTGAAACCATGCCCTGATATTCTGCTGATCTCACTAGCTTTGCCTTGCATAGTTGCATATTTTAATATTTTCTACCAGGGCTTTCCACCTGTATAATGCTAAAGGTGGGAAGGTTAATGCACTGTTTTTTTTACCACC
This sequence comes from Calamus simplicifolius, assembly GCA_900491605.1. Lineage (NCBI taxonomy): Eukaryota > Viridiplantae > Streptophyta > Magnoliopsida > Arecales > Arecaceae > Calamus > Calamus simplicifolius. The sequence goes on along the minus strand of UESW01001915.1, from coordinate 165,582 downwards.
TTCTTAATTAAAGACTGGCCACATAGGTTTCTTCGCAAACCAGGATTTTTGTTAAAATTTTGACACCTTTGCTTTTTGCCTCTTTTGGTTCCATGCAAACCATTCTTACTGTCTGGGCTTTTAAACTTCAATCATATTTGTGCCTTGTACTGAAAGCAGTGTTACTTGAGCACTTGGAATGGGTGCATGTGCCAGGGCATTAACCTCTGAAAAAAATATGACAAAGGGACATTTTCTTGCACTAAACTGAATAAATCTATAATCATTAGAGTTTATTTATATGTTGGAAACAGACTAGTTAACTGCATATTCTGTTAACACATTTAAGCCTTGATATACATTTCAGTATGTGCTCATTTAAGCCTTAATATACATTTCAGTAGATGTGTCAAGGCTCTTGATAGTAATGACATTTAGCAGCAGATATGGGTAGAAGTGTCATCACTTCAACAGTTGAACCTTCCAAAAAGAACAATTTCCAAGCTAACATTTGTGATGATACAAGCATTATATCCATTTATGTCTGTCCTACCATGTCCAAGTGCCTAAAAGGCCTGGTTATCTGAAATTTAAAATATTAAATGTTCAAGTAGCAATTGCTATAAGAATGCTCTAACTGTCATGAGGTATGTTGATGCTGAACCTGATTTGTCATAATAAATGATCATTTTTTGTGTGCAGTAACTGTTCCTAGACAGATGCAGATTTTGATTTTATGAAACTTCTTTGGTTAATTTAATATGAATTAGACATGATATTTGCTACGACTAGATCTGTGTTCTTTAATTGTAGATTCCAATTAATGAAATACATTTTCTAATTTCCTTTTCCAATCTATTTGTGTTCAAATGGCAGGTTGATAAGTTGAAGGTTCTAGAAGAATCTCTTGCAAACTCTTGCTCCAAGGCAGAAAAGCGAATACTAGATCAAAGGTCTTAAATAGTTATTTTATTCTTTTTATTATCTTTTGCAATCTATTGATTGAATTATGAGCTTGCATTTTCTTGGATGTTCTCTTTATCATTGTTTCTTAACGAATACTTTGTGGATAGCATTCATATGATAAATGTACTTGTTTGTCTTATGCATGGGAGATTGGGAATCAGTCAAGGTGATTTCACTTATGGTATTTTAGAAATAGTTGTACCGAGACAAAGTTAGATGGCTTGGAATTTTTGTGAAATTTCTGTGTAGTCAATGATGCAACCATGATTGAGGAACAAAGGCTTTGCTAAATGAACTAAACATATTGGTTTCATTATCTGAAAGATGTACTGAGATGTTCCAGTCAGCAACTACAAAGGGTGAATGATGGGGGTGCATGCAATCATCAGATACCATTGCTATGCTACGTAGCATGATATTGTATATATTAGAGTGATCATGGACTCCTAAGGCTGTTAACTGGCCAAATCCAGTAAGTGCTATTAAGGGAATATGTCCAGAGGAGGAAATGTCTGCTGCTGTGCAAGATGGAAATTTCGGGCACATTTGATCTTGGTCTCCATTCAGTGGTGATAACTGATAACAAAAAAGCAGTCATCATGATGGTCAACAATATCATATGGAGATTCTGGGCTTGGATGTAAGTTGACTACAAGATAGTTGTTGTCATGAATGTTTTACAGATGCATGGTTCTAAGTGAATCATAAAGGTTGTGGTGCAAAACTATAAAGCTATANAAGCCTTCAAAAGACATCTTTTATGTATAAAGAACACATCATGTACTGCCAATCTAGTAATATATGACCCTTATCATAGTAATATATAACCCTTATGGTGAAGATACATGATACTAATTTCTCTGCTTTCATCATCCCAGATTTTCACTTAGGAATTCGAAGATATGAGCATATCAGTCGCTTTCTACTAGTCTTTCCTTTGTAGATGCAACTGCTAAACACATTGCTGTATTCAATCTTTCCTTTGTAGATGCAATGGCTAATGTTGTAGTAACTTTTCTGTTGATTTAGTGTTCTTGTATCATAACACTTTATTCTTTTCATACAGCATGGTTGTTTGAGCTATCTTTACTAACAGTGTAATATGAGAATGTGACATTGCTGAAGTTATAAATTATACTCTAGGAAACCATTAACATGTTTATACCAACGTGATTGCTATTTCACCCCCTTTGTCCCTGTTTTGTGTGAAAACAGCATATTACACACCATGTTAGAGCATCCTAATATCGTACGTGTCAAAATCCTAAGGTACAACATAACCTACACAAAATAACAGAGACTTAACTACCGATCAAAATTGCGCTGGAATTGGAGAATTCTTTATATCATCACATCACGCAAAGATGACACATAACCAGATCAAAATTGAATGGAACATCCAAACTTCAGCAAAAATTTAAATGAAGAATCCAGAAAGCTAAGTCGTCCATAAAAGGTTAGAACAAGGATGCTATGGATTATCATTGACCCTTAAAAGGTTTGCTGGGACATAAGCTAAGTCGTCCATGTCCAATTAGAGCGAAGCGAAAGCCAGAATTTTGGACAGAGAAGAACGAATTTTTGACCAATTAGAACACGAAATCTCAACAAGATTTTTGGATCGAACACAGGCATGACATGCGAAAGCTTCGTCGGAACGCAAGGTACCTCAAAACAAAGTGGAACCAAGCAAGAGAAATCAAAAGAAATCAAAACGCCGGCGGGACGAGGGAGAGAGAGAAGAAGAGGGTCGCACCTGGAATCGGTGATTCAAAGAACAAGGTGTCCAAGAGCCCAAGCAGCGAGATCCCGAGCAAGACGATGGAGGCTAGGGTTTGCCGGCGGGACGAGGGAGACAGAGAAGCAGAGGGTCGCACCTCGAATCGGTGATTCGAAGAACAAGGAGTCCAAGAGCCCAAGCAGCGAGATCCCAAGCAAGACGATGGAGGCTAGGGTTTATCTCGAATGGAAGCGAGAACCAAAGCCAAGGAGAGAGCTAGGGCGATAAAACATTTATAATGGGCATTTGCGACCGCCACGACGACTGCCTTAAGCGGTCGCTAAAGGTTCCTTCCACGACCGCTTCTTCTGCGCCAATAGTAATGGCATTTGCGACCGCCTCAAGTGGTCGCTAAAGATGCCTTACACGACCGTCCTTAGGCGGTCGCCCGATTTCTTCTACCTTCCGCGACCGCCTTTAGCGACCGTCCTCAAGCGGTCGCTAAAGGTACCTTCCGCGACCGCCCACAAGCGGTCGCCCGATTTCTTCTGCGCCAAAACTCTAGCCTCTAGTAGTGTAATCAATTGATTGAAGTGACCTTTGAGGTTCTAGTTGGGTGAACTCATTTTGACCTGATGTAGGTTAACCAGATCTAGAATTATTTTAGAAGTTGGTTCAACCAAATAATGCTTTAATATTGAATTTTTTATCTGATTCTTGGATCTAATCAATTGAATCTAGCTAATCTCAAACCCAATTTCTTTCTGGGATAACCTGTAGCCATTGAGCTCAATCAATTAGATTTATTTTATTTCATCAATCGGACTGAATCATGTTTGTTGGGTTCCATCAATTGAACCCAATTTATATCCTTAGGTCTGAACCTGAGCCAGTTAGATTTAATCAGCTGAGTCCAATCAGATTCTACCGAACTCAATTTGATGATCTCTGGTGGATTTATATATTGTGAACCCAGAACCCGATTCAGGTTCAAATTAGTGAACCAAACTTTTGGTTTAGGCTTAAAATTGTCGTTTGTAACCGGATTGAGCCTGGTTCAGTAAACCAGAATCCAAATTGAACCTGAATTCAAATTGAGCCAAATCCCTAAACCAGAAGTTCAATTGGAGCCAATTAGTGAACTAGAAATTTAATTTAACCCAAATCAGTGAACTAGGAAGTTAAATTAGAGCTAATTGAGTTGGGTTCAAGCCAATTAAAGCTTGGCTTAATTTAATTAGACTAGTCTAATTAAACTTCAATTATGCCACCTAATGACCTAATTAAGCCTCAACTAACCTAATTAAGCGAGTGTAGGTCTAATTAGAATCAATTGAGTGGATTAGATGATTAGATTAGAAGGGTATTGACATAATGAAACCTAATTAAATCTATTCAAGTTTAGGTATGAGGATTATATTGGTAATTTTAAATTTAAAGGCTAGAAGGGCATAAAGATAATTCTTTTTAATTATGAATTTTAGTAGATTAATTAATTATTTGTGATTATAATGATAGGTGATCATTCAGTGGTTGATTAATTGAAGTTGGTGGATTATTGTAGAGAAGATTGTATTAATAATTTAAGGTATGGATCTTACGCCTATTCATATGTGATATGCTTCATTTTATTCATTTTACACCAGGGTTTTATGCATACTGTTTTAGCAATATGTTTGATTACACATAGCTGCAACCTATGTTTCTTTTATGACATAGAATGAGTTTGGATTATGAATGGACAATTAATGTTTTAATGGATTGCCAATGAGTAATTACAGCTCTGGACCACTAAATAGATAGCTAGGATCAACTTGTTAACAATGATTTCTTTTTTCAATCTTTTTAAAGTTCCATTCAATAATTATTACATTAGCAGACATATTACGTTAGAAGTAGGCCCATCCTATGGTTCCCATTTATGACATTTAGTAGACGTTAGGTTCATGAATTGAAAGATTATATCTTGGCATCATATTGCCAAGCATGTAATTTCTGAATTTTAAATACTTAGGCATATGTAGGACATATCTATTTGGTTCTTACACTAAATTGACTATTGGTTGTTAGATATTTTGCATTGATACGTTTGGTTGACAAACCAAATTACTAGAAATTCAAGAGAAAAGCATGTTAAAATTCTAAAATAACCCTTGTTTTGTAAATTGGAAAGAAATAATTATACATTATATAAAATATAAGATAATTAATTATATTATTTGTATATAATATGATAAATTATTATTAATATTATATAAATATATATAAACATAATCATATAATTATTATAATTATACACTATGTATATTGTATTTAATATAAATTATTTAAATATAGATTATAAAAATTTAATATTTATTAAGATAATATACCTAATATTATTATAAATAATAATAATTATAACTATTAATATAATTAAATATTATAAAATATATTTAATAATAATTAGTAATAATTAATATATAATATTATCATAACAATAATAATTGTATATTTATTATATATAAAATAATACACTATAAAATATTATAGTATTATTACAATAAAATTAATTATTTAATAGTGTTGTTATATTTATATTAATTATTTAATAACTTTAATATTATATCATTATGTACATAATATTAAATTCTATTAATATGTTAGTGTAAAAATGGTATAATGATTATAATAATAATTTAAATATAATTTTATAGAAACAATTAATTACATGTATACTTTGACATAATTAATATATAATAAATAACTTAATTAAATTTAATGTAACATGCTATATTATAAATTTATAATATTAATCACATATATGTTTCGCAAGAATTTTTATTTATAATTAATTTATAGTTACATATCATACGAGTTACTTGAGGGGTAATTTTGATAAAAAAAATGATGAAATTTTTATTTTTCTTGGCAATCTTAGATTATCTATCTTTTTTATGGAAACTAGATTAAAAATTTGATTTTTAAGACAATATCCATCAAGATCTCTGGGCATGTTCAATCAAGCTTGCGTGTGAGATTGCCACCATTAGTCGCTGGGAACTTCGAAATGACCCCTATCAAATGCCCCTTTAGAGTAAGGTAGGCCTACTGATATTTTACCTAACTTTGTGAGAAGAAAAGTCTTGTTGCATCATATGTTGTGTAGCTCCTGTTGAACTGTGCGCGATGATTGGCGTGCGGCATGCGCACGTATGCCAAAAATAAAAAAATATTTTTACTTTTGACATGCGTGCGTGCATGTATGTGATGTGGCTGATCAAGCCACGTTAGGGCTAACAGATTAAACATCCGATGGAGCCTCAGCCTCTGACTCTAGGGTCCCCCTCGGCCTCGGACTGTAGGATCCCCCTCGACCTCGGACTCCAGCGTCCTCCTCAGCCTCGAACTCCAGGATCCCCTTTGGCCTCGGACTCCAGCGTTCCCCTTGGCCTCGGACTCCAGGGTCCCCCTCGACCTCGGACTCCAGCATCTCTCTTGGCCTCAGACTCTAGGGTCCCCTTCGGCCTCGGACTTCAGCATCCCCCTCGTCCTCGAACTCCAAGGTCCCCCTCGGTCTCGGACCTCGGAGGCTCCTTTGGCCTCGGCTCCAGAGTCTTCCATGGCCTCGGCATCTGCAACCACCATGTAGCCCACCAACCGCCTATCACCGCCATAAAGCCCACCAACCACCTGTGATCGTGCGTGGCCACTGCCAGTTACGGCACATGCCTAATGTGATTAGGCCCACCTACCGCTTGCAGCACCACACCTGATAGGGGGTTGGCAGGCAGGACCACCCCTGACAAACTCAAGGGTGGTTGTGATATGTCTTTGTCATTCTGTTGGGATTCTGGCCTTATCGGATGCCAACTCCCTAAAACATGCTCAAAAAATCAGGTAACAGCTTACCTCCTTGGCAGCGTATAAATACTAAGTCCTAGGACCCCCCAAGTATGCTTTCAAAGGCAATCCAAGCCCAAAAAATAACTCTACCAAAGGTCAGCCCACCTAAAAAATCATCTCAAGGAGGAAGATCCTTCTGCTGGAGCCTTCTTCTCTCATCTATATGCTCAGAATCTTCACTGACTTGGGCGTCGGAGGATCTTTCGCAGAGACCACCCCTGTGATTCCTATGTGAGGATTGCCTTGCAGGTCCATCCGGACAAGAGAGCGCTACTCGGATCCCCAAACCGAAGAACGGATTTTCACATATAATATAGTATTGTACTATGTTATATTGATCTAGTTTGGGCTTGATACCAATTTTTTAAACCTTGACCTATAATACAACAATAAGAAACAAAACATGGTAATAAATTTCATTGCACATCAAGTAGTTCCCAACTTTTAAAGGCTACTCAAACTTGGAATGCAATGAATCAATTTGCTAACATCATGTAATATTCAACTAGATAGAATTTTGTCCATCCATCGCATATGAAAGTTTGAAATTAGCCAAATCATAAGCCATCCTCATAAGGCTAATGCATGCAAATTAACTAACATCCTCTCAACTTTACTAGTTGTTAAGGCTTGCAAATGGTTTGGATTGACCCATGATGGCAACTCATAGATTAGATGAGATTTAAAAATTAAACCCAATCTAAATTTTAAATGGGATCAAATCAAAAAAGATAAATCTTTTAATCTTAAGAGCTATGTAAATCTTATTTTTTTCACTTCAATTATCTTCATAAATTCATTAAATAAACTCTAATTTAAACCAATTCTTTTTTTTAATCTTAATAACTAGATATCCTCTAATCTTTTTTCTTTAATTATATCTAAATATTTATGTTTTATTATTTATTTTAACGAATTCTTATTTATAATATCTCTAAGTATATGAATAAAGATTCTAATATCATAATTTACAAGCTTAAGGATAATCATTTACTCAGATAGAACTAAGATTTTTTGAATAAAAATTTAAGTTTAAATTTAAGTTTAAGTTGATTCTTTTTAATGATATTTAAATTTTTTTAATATATATATATATATATTTAATTATTAATTACTAAATTTAAATATAAAATAATAGTTAAATACTTGTCTTCAATAGTATATTTTGGATTAAATCTGAATAGATTTCAATGGCTCAGCAGATTTCAAATTTCTTTCAATCCAATCAATAAGTAGATTGAATTTAGATTTAAAATCAAAATCTGAATAAAAAAATGAATTGGACATAATCCGATCTGATCCGTTCTGTTCGCAGCCCTTATAGTTGTTAAAAAAATCAGAAGCAGCTATTCACTAACATCGACTTGCTCGCTAACTTTAATTGATCACTTCAATTTTATATTCCGTATAACTGGAAACTTTCAATAGCTTATTCCACAATCCCCCGAGAATGCGTTCTCCGAAGACGACCGTCCAGGTCAAGAGGATAAGTTAATTAAAGGCAACTTGTAAAAAAAAAAATAGTCTTGGTGAGAGCGATTAGTTTTGCTGTGAGATGTCCTGGAAAGGGGCATCCATTTTCATTGTGGACATCTAAGAAAGGGACCTCCGTACATCCACGTGATGCAAGGCAATTTCATATCCCAAGGCTGCATGCCTAGGGTCATAACTCGATCATAGCCGTCCGCTCCCTCTAAATCAAACCAAGACATAGGTGTCATCTTTTCATGATATTGTAAAATTTCTAACAAATAATTGGGTTAGGATTGATAGTTAAAAGCGAGTCTGATTCAATGGGTCTAAATTTCATCTTCCTTCGTGCCTTCATGGCAAAGGAAATCAAAAAGAATGGCGTCAGTGCCGATTCCTTGGAAAAAAAAAAAAAGGTCATGCACGGGTCATTTGCTCAGACCTGCGTATCAATCACAATGTCAAGGCTCGGGTCATGCTCGGTTTCTTGGAAGTGTTACCATGCCTAGAATTTATTTATTTTAATATTTATTCATGCAATATATATGTTAAAATTTTATATGATAAAAATTTAAATATTCAATATTTAGTATAACCGCTAGTTTTATAAAAATTATTTGAAATATTATTATACTCAGCAAAAAATTTAGGCATTTTTGATAGGTGATAGGATTTTTTAAAAAAATATCATAAATATTAATATCAAAAATTGAATCTAGTAAGCATGAATGTTGCTATATGTTACTTATGTGCCTGTTGAATTTCTTATGAGATATTAATTCATGTTCTAATTTAATTTTTATATTCATTTACATATATGAAACTTAAATATTAAGCTACGTAAACTTGTATGATACTTAGGTAAAGTTTTAGTTATTTAACATTAAAAAAGTTATGACAAATTTAATCATAAGCTATAAACTCTCAATCAACTATGATTCATAACATATTATCTCTACCTTTCAAGGCTTATACAAAGACTTATGATATCGAGACTTATCTTCATAGAGGATATATCGGCGATATATTTCTGACCCATCTTCATAAGGTTAAATACGATGACCTATTTTGACCGAACATAAGGTTTATATGTAGCTATGGTTATGATCGTAGAATTGTTATCATAATTTTAGAATTAAAGATTTAAGTTTTAAATTTATTATTGTTGTTGTAAATGGCATGCAAGAATTACTATAGAAATTATTTATAATAATATTATTTAAGTACCTGTATCTTAAGCATGACTAAGGATTACTTTCATTAAGTTTTATGATTGTTTTTATTTCAGAGATCAAGATATAACAAAAGTTAGGTAGAAGCTGGCTAAGAACTGATTTCATTTTATTATAGAATATTTATTGCTTTATGTAGTAGTTCCCTATGTTGACATTGTAGACATGGGCATTATTTGGATATTAATATTATGCTTAATTTTGATTTGTTAATTAAAAATTTATTTATTTCAATTTATTATATGTGTTGAGGGGTAAGATCGTCATTACATTAATATCCGTGCGAGGCGGTTAAGGCTAACCTCCTCCCTTCGTCCCTTTCGGGCTTCCGTAGCCCGGCCCCTCCGGGCTTCCGTAGCCCGGCTCCTCCGGGCTTCCGTAGCTCGGCCCTTCCGGGCTTCCGTAGCTCGGCCCTTCCGGGCTTCCGTAGCTCGGCCCCTCCGGGCTTCCGTAGCTCGGCCCCTCCGGGCTTCCGTAGCTCGGCCCCTTCGGGCTTCCGTAGCTCGGCCCCTCCGGGCTTCCGTAGCCCGGCCCCTTCGGGCTTCCGTAGCTCGGCTTCTTCGAGCGATCCACAACCTAACATCTACCTCCGCGGAACCTGACGCGGGAGAGCCCGAGCCTACCAGAACGGCATCCTAGAAAAGAAATCATGTCGGGACGTGGCCTAAAGTCTATCATAACCGCCCCAGGCCTACTCAACCAGATCTCGAGACATCAAGGAGCTCTCCCAGCCGTCGATACCTGAACAAACGGGATATGGATTCTAACGGCCCCACAACGGCCTGATTCTGCCCGCCTCCATATCTTAACAACCTCCGAACCTTCCAAAAGACGCTCAAGACCCAGGTGACAGTCTATAATATCATACTCGCAGATTCCCTCAGGTACGCACTCTCTCTCCTTGGGCACAGGCATGCGCCTCTTACACGCGCACCTCACTCCTCTCTCCAGCAGCTCGTCGGCGCTCCTGTCCTCTGGAGCTTCTGATTGGCCGCCCCCGGAGAGGTCTCCCGGAGAGATCCACCTCCCCACTGTCTGGTTGATCGTCGATTTCTTCTCCACTGACTTGAGCGTCGGAGGGTCTTTCGCGAAGGACCACCCCCAGCGTCCTCCGCGTGTGGACTTCTTTTGCAGGTCCGCCCCCCTCTTCCTGGAGATCGACCGCGCCCGAGTCGGAGGATGGATTTCAGCGGCAACAGATTGGCGCTAGAGGAAGGGCCTCAAGTCCCATTAAAACTTGAAGAAAGGAGACAAGGATCTAAATCCGAGAAGAACCTCCCCAATGGCCAACCGGAGAAGAGCTGCCTCTGAAGCCCAAGATCAGGTCGCTTCTCAGAGGCCTGATCCGACAAGCGCTACAGCGCCGCAACCTCCACCGGTCGAAACCCCGTCGCCGCCTGCCATCCCGGTGACCCAAGACCAGTTCGCTACACTGGTCCAACAGGTCCAGGCCCTTACCCACCTGGTACAAGAGTGCCTTGTAGCTCCTCCTGCTTCGCATCCTCAGAAGGAGGCGGCGATTTCTTCTTCGCTGGCGACCTCCTCCTCTGATCCGCATGGAACAGCGGATCGCCCACATTGCCCCAGGGGGGACAAACCAGTCCCGCGAGCCGGTTATGATAGAGATCCTCCCAGATCTCGGTGAGCCCGCTCCCTCTCCCCGACGACATCCCACCATGATTCCACGCCATCCTTGCGATTCTCACGCCCAGCTCCTCCTCTAACCGGTGAAGAGGAGATCCGCCGTCAGATCCAGGAGATGCGTCAGGAGCTCGACGCCGCCAAGCAGACCCATCTGCCCCAGCCCAAGGTGGAGCAGGGCATCCCTTTCTCTAAGGGAATCATGGAGGAAGTGATTCCCTCCCACGTCAAACTGCCAGTCATCGAACCCTATCACGGCTCCACTGATCCGGACGACCATCTCAGTAGCTTCCAATCAATAATGATGTTCCACGGAGCATCTGATGCGGTCCTCTGTCAAGCCTTCCCATCCACCCTTAGAGGATCCGCCCGAACCTAGTTCAACACCTTGAAACCGGGTTCCATTGATTCATTTGACGAGCTGAGCTGCCTTTTTATTGGCCAGTTCGTCAGCAGCCGCCGCCATCAACGAAGATCCGACTCCCTCTCCGAAGTTAAGCAGAGAGAGGGGGAGTCCTTGAGAAATTACCTTGGCCGTTTCAATAAGGCCATGTTAGAGGTGGACCACCTTAATCATGAGGTGGCTATGTCCGTCCTGGCGGGGGGAGTTTCGAAGGAGAGCGACTTCTATCTGGCAATGGAGGTCAGCTACCCCCCATGTCTATCTGATATGATGGCCCTTGCGGACAAGTACGCTAGGGTCGAGGAGTCACGGAGAGTGGCCCGCGCTGAGCAAGCAAAGAAGAAGCAAGAGCCCAAAGTCCCCGACAGACACCGTCCCGTCCATCGACCAAGTCTGCCTCGCCGCCAAAGAGTCCCTCCGCTGCCGCCAAGGAATCGCTCCCGGAGTCCTCCCAGGCGATTCGATCGCTATACTCCGCTGACTGTGCCCCGGGCGCAGATCCTCATGGAGATAGAGCGCCAACTTCCCCAGCCGGTACCTCTCCGAGGGAACCCGACCCGAAGAGATCCCGCCAAATACTGCCGCTACCATAGGGAGCACGGTCATGACACTGAAGAATGCTGGCAGCTGAAGAATGAAATAGAGAGGTTGATTCGGCGGGGACGACTAGATTAGTTTAGGAGGGCACCCGAGCCGCAACAACAAGGAGGTGACTGCCAGCCCGAGCTCCCACAACTTCCTCCTCCACCCAATCCGCCCGTGGTCGGTCGTATTAATATGATTGAAAAGGCCGGCGGATCGAGCCCCAGAGGCGGCAGAGATGGATCAGTGCCAAAGAAGGCACGGATGGGCGAACTCTCCTTCTCCGACGACGATCTCCTGGGAGTACAACTCCCCCACGATGATGCATTAGTTGTATCCCTTAATTTGAACAATTATGATGTAAGCCGAATCCTTGTTGATAGTGGAAGCTCGGTAAACATTTTGTACCTCGGTGTGTTTACCAGGATGAAACTGCTCATGGAAAATCTTCGAGCCGTGGATTCCGCCTTGATGGGATTCACCGGCGATGTCATTTTCCCGGAAGGAATCGTCACCCTGACGGTCCGCGCGGGAACCTGGCCCCTTGTGGCCATTGTTCAGACCGATTTCCTAGTGACCGACCTCAGATCCCCATATAACGCCATATTCGGCAGGCCTGGTTTAATGTCTCTCAAGGCAGTGGTCTCCATCCTGCATCTATCTATGAAGTTCCCCACCGAGTGAGGAGTTGGCATGGTTCGGGGAAGTCAAGCCATGGCTCGGCAATGTTTCATTACGAGCCTTCAGTCTAGGATGCCCGAAGTTGACGGGTTAGACGCTCGCGAAGACTTCGCCGAACAACGGGGAGAACCGGTAGAGGAATTGAAGGAAGTACCATTGGACGAAGCTCAGCCCGACCGAACCACAAGGATCGGGTCGCTACTCAAAGGAGAGTCTCGGCACAGGTTGATCAGATTCCTCCAAAGCAATGCCGACATCTTCGCCTGGACCGCCTCTGACATGCCGGGAATCAACCCCGAGGTCCTCATCCACCATCTCAATGTGGACGAGAAGCACAGGCCTGTTAAGCAGAAGAAAAGAAGCTTCGCCCCAGAGCGGCAAAAAGCCATTGAAGAAGAGGTCGACAAACTCATAAAGGCCAACTTCGTCCGAGAGGTAAATTACCCGAACTGGCTGTCAAATGTCGTCATGGTGAAAAAGTCGAACGGCAAATGGAGGATCTGCATCGACTTCACCGACCTCAACAAAGCCTGCCCAAAGGACAGCTTCCCCCTCCCTCGGATCGATCAGCTCGTGGACGCCACCTCAGGCCACCAAATGCTGTCATTCATGGATGCCTATTCCGGCTACAATCAGATCCGAATGGCCCCTGAAGATGAAGAAAAGACCACCTTCATAACCGATCGAGGTACCTACTGTTACCGTGTAATGCCTTTCGGTCTTAAGAATGCAGGGGCGACCTACCAGCGGCTGGTCAATAAGGTGTTCAAGGAGCAAATCGGCCAAAACATGGAGGTGTACGTGGACGACATGCTGGTTAAAAGCAAGGAGGTGTCACAGCATGTCGAGGACCTCTCGGAGAGCTTTGCAACGTTGCGCAAATATGGGATGAAACTCAACCCGACCAAGTGCGCCTTCGGCGTCAACTCGGGGAAGTTCCTCGGCTTCATGGTCTCCCAGCGAGGTATCGAAGCTAACCCCCAGAAGATTCAAGCTCTCCAACAAATGGCGCCCCCTGCATCTGTTAAAGAGGTCCAGCGCCTAACTGGGAGGATAGCGGCCCTTAACCGCTTTGTGGCGCGGTCGGCCGAGAGGTGCCTCCCCTTCTTCAAAACTCTCCGATCGGCCAAAAACTTCCAGTGGACTCCCGAGTGCCAGAAATCATTTCAAGAACTCAAGAAGTACCTCGGCTCGCCTCCGCTTCTTAGTAGTCCGACCCCAGGAGAGACCCTATTCTTGTACCTGGCTGTTTCGGAGAGCGCGGTTTGTTCGGTGCTAGTCAAAGAAGAAGGCAAGATCCAGAAGCCGATCTACTATGTGAGCAGGCTGCTCCGCGATGCGGAGACGAGGTACAGCAGGATTGAAAAGATGGTGTTGGCCTTGATCACCTCGGTTCGAAAGCTGCGGCCATACTTTCAAGCACATGCTGTAACGGTCCTGACTGACCAACCTATCAGGGCGGTGGTCTATCGTCCGGAAACATCGGGGAGAATGACCAAATGGGCCGTCGAGCTAAGCGAGCATGACATACATTTTCAGCCTCGCCCAGCCATCAAAGCCCAAGTACTGGCCGACTTTCTCCTCGAGTGTACCATCCCGGAGGACGGTTCTACCCCAGACTCTCTGGAAGAGCCAAAGTCTGGGGCCCGGTGGCTCCTCCACGTCGACGGGTCGTACAATGCCCATCACTCCGGCGCGGGTCTAGTTCTCACTAGTCCTGAGGGGATGACCTTCGAGTATGGCATCCGATTCTCCTTCCCGGCTTCCAACAACGAAGCCGAGTACGAAGCTCTATTAGCTGGTCTCCGGATCGCCCGCAATCTGAAGGTGGAAAAGCTCAACGCCTTCACCGACTCTCAGTTGGTAGCCGGCCATGTTCGGGGAGAGTTCGAAGCTCGGGAACCAAATATGATTCGATATCTCCAGGAGGTGCGTAACTTGCTTCCCCATTTTTCCAAATTTGAAATTATTCGGATTCCCAGATCCGAGAACGCCCGTGCCGATGTACTCTCCCGACTGGCAACCACGGAGACAATGGATGCCGAGCAAAAATTCCACCTGGAGACTCTGGAAAAGCTGAGCATCGCGGAAGCTAACCGCGTGATGCAAGTTGAGGCCGAACCATCCTGGTTCGACCCTATCCTCAAATATCTCAAAGAAGGGTCGCTTCCGTCCGACCGAAGAGAGGCTAGGAAGCTGAAGCTGCAGGCCATCCACTACGTGTTGATTGACAACCAACTGTATAAGCGGTCATTTTCCATGCCGCTGCTTAGGTGCCTTCGCCCATCAGAAGCGGACTACGCTCTGCGCGAGGTACATGAGGGGATTTGCGGCAACCATTTGGGGAGCCGGTCCCTCTGCCATAAAGTGCTGCGACAAGGCTATTACTGGCCGACCATGCAGAAAGATGCGGACGATCTGGTCCGCGCCTGCGACCCCTGCCAAAGACATTCAAACATCCAAAGACTCCCTTCCACCGAGCTCATTTCTATATCCTCCGCTTGGCCCTTTGCCAAATGGGGGATGGACATCCTCGGCCCATTCCCGCTTGCAACAGGACAGCGAAAATTCTTGTTTGTCGCCATCGACTACTTCACCAAATGGGTCGAAGCGGAAGCGGTCGCACAGATTACCGAGGCACGGGCCCGAGACTTTGTGTGGAGGTCCATCATCTGCCGATTCGGCCTCCCCATACTATAATCACCGATAACGGCAAGCAGTTCGATAACTCCAAATTTCTCCAGTTCTGCGAGGAGCATGGGATCCGTCATCACCTCACTTCGGTCGGGCACCCACAAGCCAACGGAGCGGCCGAGGTGACCAATAGAACCCTCCTCCAGGGAATTAAAGCTCGTCTCTCCAGAGCCCAAGGCAGGTGGGCAGATGAACTACACCATGTCTTATGGGCCTACCGCACAACCCCAAGAGCCCCAACAGGCGAGACCCCTTTCAGAATGGCTTTCGGTACAGAGGCCGTTATCCCTGTGGAAGTCGGTCTCCCATCATTGTGGGTGGAGAGCTACTCAGAGGAAACTAGCAACGAACAACTCCGCACCAACCTCGACCTGATAGAGGAAATCAGAGAGAAGGCCCAGATCAGAATGGCTGCCTATCAGCAAAGGGTGGCCCACTATCACGCCTCCAGGGTCAAAGGAAAAGCTTTCCTGCCTGGCGACCTTGTCCTCCGAAAAGCTTCTGTTTCCAAACCGCTGGAGCAAGGAAAGCTGGCGCCAAACTGGGAGGGCCCGTACCAGGTAGCGGAAATTATTGGACCGGGAACCTACAAGCTGCAGGATCTGGATGGGAAGTCCATTCCCCGGACTTGGAACGCGGACAACCTTCGTAAATATTATCACTAGGGTATGTCCTCTCTGAATTCACCTTCGCATGCCTCACCACACATTCCTGCTTATCTGTTTCCTCAAAACCTGTAGCGTGAATCATTATGCACTATATTGCTATAAATCGCAAGAAGAAACAGATACTGCTTACCAATCCTCGGCACAACCGAGCTCTCTGTTTGAACAGGAATCTCTGAACCTTGGCAGGGCCAAGTAAAATATTCTCCGAACCTCGGCTGGGCCGAGCAACAAAATCTCCGAACCTTGGCAGGGCCAAGTAAAATATTCTTCGAACCTCGGTTGGGCCGAGCAACAAAATCTCCGAACCTTGGCAGGGCCAAGTAAAATATTCTCCGAACCTTGGCTGGGCCGAGCAACAAAATCTCCGAACCTTGGCAGGGCCAAGTAAAATATTCTCCGAACCTCGGCAGGGCCGAGCAACAAATCTCCGAACCTTGGCAGGGCCAAGTAAAATATTCTCTGAACCTCGGCTGGGCCGAGCAACAAAATCTCCGAACCTTGGCAGGGCCAAGTAAAATATTCTCCGAACCTCGGCAGGGCTGAGCAACTAAATCTTTGAACCTTGGCAGGGCCAAGTAAAATATTCTTCGAACCTCGGCTGGGTCGAGCAACAAAATCTTCGAACCTTGGCAGGGCCAAGTAAAATATTCTCCGAACCTCGGCTGGGCCGAGCAACAAAATCTCTGAACGTTGGTAGGGCCAAGTAAAATATTCTCCGAACCTCGACTGGGCCGAGCAACAGAATCTTCGAACCTTGGCAGGGCCAAGTAAAATATTCTTCGAACCTCGGCAGGGCCGAGCAACAAATCTCCGAACCTTGGCAGGGCCAAGTAAAATATTCTCCGAACCTCGGCAGGGCCGAGCAACAAAATCTTCGAACCTTGGCAGGGCCAGGTAAAATATTCTCCGAACCTCGGCAGGGCTGAGCAACGAATCCCCTGGCTTTGGCAAGACCAGGTAAAAGTCATTCGGGCTAAAACCCCAGCGAAAAAGCCGAAGTATATAGGCCCCAATTAAAGCCAGGCAAGTTTCAAATAGTCCCCAAGGGACTTCGTCCGGTTTGAAAACGAGCGATAAACAAAAAATCATCGGCGCACGAGGGAAAGCCACCATTGGCAGAACCCCCCCTAAAGGGCCATTAAGCCCCGCGTGATCGGCCAGAGGCCCCAAGCAGAGCTAGGAGATCCCCCTCTCTGCTACTGAAAACCTTTTTGGGTGACGCCCCTATAACCCGTCGTTCA
This sequence comes from Calamus simplicifolius, assembly GCA_900491605.1. Classification (NCBI taxonomy): domain Eukaryota; kingdom Viridiplantae; phylum Streptophyta; class Magnoliopsida; order Arecales; family Arecaceae; genus Calamus; species Calamus simplicifolius. The sequence goes on along the minus strand of UESW01001915.1, from coordinate 148,420 downwards.
AAGCGCCTACAGCCTAATCCATCACACGGGTCAAGGCCATAAACTCTTGAAAAAAAGGACTTCAAAAACAAGATCCATCTTTCACTTATAGAAAGGATTACAAAGAGGCAGTAAAAAACAGAAACAAGAAGAGAGTCCCTAAATCAAAATCCGGAGTCACTCCCGGAGGCTAGCAGCTCCTCCAGGCGCTCCGTCAAGTCAGCCACTTGCTGACGAAGGGACGCAATCTCCTCCCTCTGTCGGTCCATCAACCGGCGTGAGGCCTCCGCCTCCCTGACCGACACATCCAGGTACTCTTCGGCGGTCCTCGCGAGCTGCTGATTACTCGTAAAAGCCGACGCTAGGCTCTCTCTGTCAATAGTAATGGAGGTGCGCCTCCCCTCCGAACGCGGCAGGCTGTCAAGCGAGGAACGCGACCCGACTGATGATCGCCCTGGGGAGGCCATTTTTTCGAACTCGAACCGAGGGATGGCCGAAACCGATACCCCCCGGTCGTATTTATACTCGTCAGGCAGGTATCTCTATCAGTCGCGCCGTAACCACCGACCTATGAGAACTTACCATGCGTCGCCGTTTCAACGTTTGTGAAATCTAAAGTATCGCGCCCCATCCCGAGCAAGATCGGTAAGCGCGAGCAGGTTGTTCAGGAGTTCCCCAAGCAAACATTTTCCGATCTGTCAGCCCCCGCAATAAATGCATTCGGCGCTTCCCCGAGCCTCTTAATGCTGGCCTCTTTTTCGGAAAACGCAGAAGTCCGGCATTCGGCCAATAACCTGTCCCCTCGGGAAGAGTGGCGCCACCAATAAAAGCGCGAAAATATACCGCCCGTTTCGCTCTGACGCCCCTTATCAAGCGCCACGTGGACCTAACGCCGTGGCCCACGATGGCAAGTGAGTCGCTCTCTTGAGTCTAGATCTCCGAACCTCGGCTGGGCCGAATGACTGAATCTCCGAACCTTGGCAGGGCCAAGTCAATTATCTCCAAACCTCGGCTGGGCCGAGTGACCGAATCTCCGAACCTCGGCGGGGCCGAGTGACTGAATCTCTGAACCTTGGCAGGGCCAAGTCAATTATCTCCGAACCTCGGCTGGGCCGAGTGACCGAATCTCCGAACCTTGGCGGGGCCGAGTGACTGAATCTTCGAACCTTGGCGGGGCCAAGTCAATTATCTCTAAACCTCGGCTGGGCCGAGTGACCAAATCTCCGAACCTCGGCGGGGCCGAGTGATTGAATCTCCGAACCTTGGCAGGGCCAAGTCAATTATCTCCAAACCTCGGCTGGGCCGAGTGACCGTTCTCCGAACCTCGGCAGGGCCGAGCTAATGAATCTCCGAACCTCGGCTGGGCCGAATGACTGAATCTCCGAACCTTGGCAGGGCCAAGTCAATTATCTCCAAACCTCGACTGGGCTGAGTGACCGAATCTCTGAACCTCGGTGGGGCCGAGTGACTGAATCTCCGAACCTTGGCAGGGCCAAGTCAATTATCTTCGAACCTCGGCTGGGCCAAGTGACCGAATCTCCGAACCTTGGCGGGGCTGAGTGACTGAATCTCCGAACTTTGGCAGGGCCAAGTCAATTATCTCCAAACCTCGGCTGGGCCGAGTGACCGAATCTCCGAACCTCGGCGGGGCCGAGTGATTGAATCTCCGAACCTTGGTAGGGCCAAGTCAATTATCTCCAAACCTTGGCTGGGCCGAGTGACCGTTCTCCGAACCTCGGCAGGGCCGAGCTAATGAATCTCCGAACCTTGGCAGGGCCAAGACAAATATCTCCAAAACTCGGCCGGCCCGAGCGACGGGTTCCCTAAACCATGATGGGAAAAAGTATGGATTCCCTGAACTTCGGCCAAGGCCGACCCACGATAAATCGGGCTCCGGCAAAAGCGAAGCACGAAAATACCAGGCTTCTGACCAGAGCAAGGAGCATGTTTCGCCGAATGATCTATGAACCGCCACACACGAACCTCGATTAGTTCGAGCGGCGTGAGATCCTCATCTAGGGACGAGCGGGATGCCTTTGTACCCCACAAAATGACAACAACTACAAGTTCGGCACAAGAAAAGATAGAGATCAAGAAATAGAACATAACTCTCTTTATTGCCGATTAAGATCATTTACAAATGCCTCGCAGGCATTACAAGAACATTGAAATGCATAAAATAAAGGCAAATACAAAACCCGGGCAACTGCTCCAAAGCAGACCTAGACAATCTATGATGCTCCAGCATCCGATCGTCGAGCCAGACGAGTCGCATCCAGTCAGTTCGGGCTGATAATAGCCGGTCGACATGGACCAATAGTTGCGACTGGCTTCAAGTGGTAGCGATATCTCGATGGCCCAACCGAGATATCTGGATGGCCATCCCAGACCACCCAACCGAGGAACCGCTCGGCGAGCAAGAAGGAGGCCAGCGGACCCTGGCATCGGAACGCTCTCCCAAACCGAGTGCGTGCCGCCGCCTTCCCAAGTCTCAAGGACAACGAGTCGGCGGGCGAGGTTCTTTCACCCCCTTCCCAGATGACGAAAGGTTCCCCAGGCGGCTGAGCCCAGGAATCCGAACCAGGGGAGGAGGCGAAGTTCACGCAACCCATGGGAGACCCGCGTGCACTTCCTACCGTGCGTCCCCAAAGGGGAACCGCAAGGGTCACACTGGAAGAGTTATTAAGCGCTCTCCGTGTGATCCCCGCGCCCTCTTTGTGTGCTCTCCATATGATCTCCGGGGCTCATCCCCTAAGGGCGAGCCATTCTTCGACAGCTCCCCGGTCGCCCCAGCTGTCCGGCGGCAAGGAGCCTATGATAGGAAAAATCGGTCCTCCCACTCGTAGCAGCAGAGAAGTGAGCATAATGGAAGCTCTGATGGAAAAGACACTTTGGGGATAGCCAAACATGACGCCTTTCTCCCCTTTTTATAGGCAGAAAAGAACTGGGAACAAGCTATCAAAGCTGAAAGTCCCGAGTTTCAAGCACTTGGCCCATGCCTCCACGTGGCCCCTCAGGATGAACGCAGCACCCCACTACGCGCCAAGCCCACCGCCTTAGTTGTGACGTGTACAGAGATCCCTTCCTAATCCCGAATCATGGTCATTAAATGCAGGAAATCGTCCACCGATGCTTCAAAAACTGGCGGATTCAGAATATCGTCCTTCGAAAGTGATGTCCTCCAATGGTAAGCGATTGCGTGCGCGACGAAGTGATCCGCATGGGAAAAGAGCACCTTCCGGAAAGCTCTGATGCAGCTTTATGCCCCCCCACTACGCCGTATCATCCATTCTGATGAAATAAAAACCGAATCACCTGCAGAACAGCAGGACAATTGATAGAATAGCGGAAAGCACGAAGGCCTTTTTGCCCATCGGCCCTAGCAGACCTATTTCGTCTGTCGGCACCAGCCGACCTATTTTGCCTATCGGCCCCAGCCGACCTATTTTGCCTATCGGTCTCAGTCGACCTATTTTGCCTATCGGTCCCAGCCGACCTACTTTGTCTGTCGGTACTAGCCGACCTACTTTATCTGTCGGCACCAGCCGACCTACTTTGCCTGTCGGCACCAGCCGACCTATTTTGTCTGTCGGCACCAGCCGACCTACTTTGTCTGTCGGCACCAGCCGACCTACTTTGTCTGTTGGCACCTGCCGACCTATTTTGCCCGTCGGCCCAAGCTGACCTGGTTTGCCCATCGGCCTTAGTCGGTGCGTTTCCTTCAATCTCGAGATAAGGATGACCTAAGAGCCTTAGGGAGCCATAGGTCGTTCACAATCGAGGCAGAAATGACAACAAGGTCACGCAAGGAAAGCACTTAAGTGGAAACGGGAACTTCATTTATTAAGAAACGTCAGACTAATGTCTAAAAGACAGAATACAAGAACGACTCCTAAGGACCGGGAGCCACATCGGCTTTAGAAGGGCCCTCAGTTACATCTGCGAAAGTGTGACTAGACTCGCCCTTCTCCAATACTTTTGCCCCCTCAGCGGCAGCTTGCGACCGTCCTCAGAAGCTGCAGCTTCGCTGGGACCAGGGGCGGCGCCAAGTTCGGCGTCAGAAACATCAACATATTCATCTTCATCTTCTTCTTCAGACTCACCATCATCGGGATCTTCAGCACTCAGGAAAGAAAGGTCCCATTCCGGGTGCCCACTGAGTATCCTCTATTTGCACTCCTCCATCCCATGATGGAACGCGTCTACACTGATAGCGTCTTGCCTCCCCTTAAGTATGGCGAGCTGCATGTTGGCCTCGGCGGCCTGCTTCTCAGCCTCTGCGACTTGGGCCCGCAGAATAATATTTTGCTCCTCGAACTCGCCGGCCCGCGCCTCGAATTATGAACTCTTGTTGCGGCTGGACACAAGCTCTCTTTGAAGAGCCCGAACCTCTAGTCCCAACTCCGCCATCTGAGAGAGCCGAAATAGGTCGGCATCATAAAAAACCAGTAGAAAAAAGCTAAAAAGGGGGGGGGGGGGGGGGGGGAAATGAGGTCGTACCTCCTCCTCTCGTCTGGCCAACCTCTTGGCCAACTCCTCAGCCTCACTCCTGGCTCTAGTTCTATCAGCCCCGACCAGCTCAACTCTCTCTTGCAAACTGTTGATCTTCGACTGCTTGGTTCTGATTACCTCCTGGGCTTGGGTTAGCTCGTTGTTCACTCGAGCTATCACCCCTTGTTGCCATTTAGCGCCCTCCTTCAAATGAGCAATCTCGCTATCACGGCGCTTCAGTCGCTCCTCCACCTCGCCAAGCATCCTGATCAAACGACCCCTCTCGTCGGCAGCTTCCTTCCCCAGCCGACCCATACTCTCACTATGTTCTCGTTGCATTGCCTTCACCTCCGCGGAATGCTTCGACTCGATTTTGGCCAGCTCCAGGCACGCATCATCGTTCTTCGCCAGGAGTTCCTGCAACTCCTCCACCCTGCGTTTCTGCTTGGACACCTCCGCCAGAGCGACCTGGTGTGCCGCCCTTGCCCCCTTCAGGCTCCTATCAGTCATATCCATAAGCTCCTCGAATTTTTCAGACACTTTTAGTCGTGATTGGAGCTCGGCGTTATCATGCCTGGCCTGAATGCTGGCTCCTGTCACCAGGCTCAAGCGCCAACATATCGCCCGGGAAAGCAAAACGCTCTGCGAGACAAAAAATGAAAAAAAACCCACAATGGGGTCAATCGGGAAACATCTATCGCACAAGAAAAGTAACTCACCCGTGAGGCATAAGCCCAAGTCATCCTCATCAGGGTTGTGTTGTCAATGTCGGAAAGGAGATGGATACTCTTGGCCACGCCTTGCTGACCGAACGCAGCATCTACCAACTCCAAATCGGCAAATTTGTCCGCCGAAGGATCCGCGCCTGGATACAGGGCCGACCTCATCATGGCGGAAAACACCTCCTCAATATCAGCACCCGAGCTGCTGGGTTGGCCAACCCCACCTGAAGGACCGGCCTGGGCGGCCCCCGTCCGAGAGGCCTTCAACCTCCCAGCCTCCTCCACCAAGGCCCTGGCTTGGGTTTCTTCAGATAGTTCGGCCAGCCCAAGCGCCAGCCTCCCCAAAACCTTTTTCAAAGAAGCTCCCAATGCGGAGCTCCCGCCTTGCCGCGTCTCCTCCTTCGATGCCCCTTCCTCGGTTACCACCATCTGAGTCTCCGCCATCGGACCCCCCGAGGTCTCGGCCTGTTGTACTGCTTGCATCTCCTCCGCAGGCTCCCCCGAGGCCTCAGTCTGACCTGCCTCACTGCTACCGGACTCCCCTGCGGAGAGACCGAGAGAAGGCTCCCCCTGAACCTCCCCGGCTGCGGCTGCCACCTCTTCCTCTCCTGTCGGAGCCAACGGCGATCCCGCGGGGACAGTAGGCTCCTCGGCGATGACCGCCTCCGCTAGATCCACCGCTGGTTCCTCTTTCAGGGGGGATGCGGTTGGACGAACCAACGGGGCCTCGTCCGAGCTGTCCGAGATCTCTAACACAAGAGGGTCGGAGGCCATAACCTCTCTCCCCGGGCCCTCCTTCGCCCCCGGTGCTTCTGCCGTGACTGCCCCGGCGTCCGGTGGGCTTCTTGCGGAAGTATGAGCCCTTTTTTCGGGCCGGCCACTATCTGCACCGCTACCTTCCCCCGGGCGTTTCCCTCTCTTCCTCTTAGAGAGGTTCGACAACGCCGACATTGCGGCTGTCAGACCAGAACACACATGCTCAGGTCCAAGCACATTAATCGAGAAAAATACACTGCACGAAAGAGACTCACCTTGCGGGTTCAGGAGGCTGAGCCCGGCTGCGAAGAGGGCCCCCTCTGATAGCAAGTCATTAGCCGAAAATACCTGTCCGTTACGAAGGACGTCCAAATCCTTCTCCTCCTGCGCCGACAAAGTCGGATGCGTCTCCGCATCCCTTGCAACATCCCCCCATCTCCAAGGGAAGTCGGAGCCAACGTTCCCCTCCGCGATAACAAACCGACTCTTCCACCCCTTGATGGAGGAGGGCTTATCCGCAATGATGTTGAAGGATCTCCGGGGCCCGATGTAGGGCCACTCTGATTTCCTTCCGAGAATCAGGTGGTAGCAGGTACAGAAAAGGGGGAGAGTGGCGACGATTTGAATCTGGTGGCACATTGAGATGAATCCGACGATATTCCGCCAGCTGTTTGGAGCCACCATTGATGGGCAGATGTTATAGTGGGTCATGATTTCTTTCACCAAGGGGTGGAGAGGAAAACAAAGACCTGCCTTCAAACTATCTTCGTAGATGAAGACCCCAGATTCTAAATCCCGGGTAACCCTATCTTCGGGTTCCGGCGCCCGTAGGACGAAATCCATGGGCAAGCCATACCGCTGATGAATCCTCCCCAAGTCTTCGGCAACGATTTCTGAGGCCACGTCATCGGGGCTCATCGCCATTGAAAGAGGTATCAAACGAAAACGATAAGCGTCAAAGAAGATGAAAGGCCAGAACTCTTCTGAAAGCAAAACGAGAAGACGCCAAGAGTATGCGCACATATATATATAGACAATGCGGCTGTCACTTCGCTTCTCCGCCAAGGAAGCCATCCTGAAAAGGTGGGGCGTCTCATCCTAGGCGTCCCGAATCGCCTCGACAAACGCCCGATCGATCGGGTTTCGTAGCGTGGCGCAATCCCAACCGTCGCTCGTGGAGGAGCCTTAGCCCCGAAGGCGGGGTGGCCCTGTCGCATTAATTAGGGCATCATTGCGCGAGCTATCTAAACCAAGACGTCCCATCCAAGATGCGCCATTTGAACTTGTACTCCCTATGCCCGAACCTACGCTTCGAACTAGGGAGTGGAGGGCATGTGTTGAGGGGTAAAATCATCATTACATTAATATCCGTGCGAGGCGGTTAAGGCTAACCTCCTCCCTTCGTCCCTTCCGGGCTTCCGTAGCCCGGCCCCTCAGGGCTTCCGTAGCCCGGCTCCTCCGGGCTTCCGTAGCTTGGTCCTTCCGGGCTTCTATAGCTCGGTCCTTCCGGGCTTCCGTAGCTCGGCCCCTCCGGGCTTCCGTAGCTCGGCCCCTCTGGGCTTCCGTAGCTCGGCCTCCTCCGGGCTTTCGTAGCTCGGCCCCTCTGGGCTTCCGTAGCTCGGCCCTTCCGGGCTTCCGTAGCCCGACCCTTCTGGGCTTCCGTAGCTCGGCCCCTCCGGGCTTCCGTAGCTCGGCCCCTCCGGGCTTCCGTAGCTCGGCCCCTCCGGGCTTCCGTAGCTCGGCCCTTCCGAGCTTCCGTAGCTCGGCCCCTCCGGGCTTTCGTAGCTCGGCCCTTCCGGGCTTCCGTAGCTCGGCTTCTTCGAGCGATCCACAACCTAACATCTACCTCCGTGGAACCTGACGCGGGAGAGCCCGAGCCTACCAGAACGGCATCCTAGAAAAGAAATCATGTCGGGACGTGGCCTAAAGCCTATCATAACCGCCCCAGGCCTACTCAACCAGATCTCAAGACATCAAGGAGCTCTCCCAGTCGTCGATACCTGAACAAACGGGATATGGATTCTAACGGCCCCACAACGGCCTGATTCTGCCCGCCTCCATATCTTAACAACCTTCGAACCTTCCAGAAGATGCTCAAGACCCAGGTGACAGTCTATAAATATCATACTCGTAGATTCCCTCAGGTATGCACTCTCTCTCCTTGGGCATAGGCACTGCCTCTTACACGCGCACCTCACTCCTCTCTCCAGCAGCTCGTCGGCGCTCCTGCCCTCTGGAGCTTCCGATTGGCCACCCCCGAAGAGGTCTCCCGGAGAGATCCACCTCCCCACTATCTGGTTGATCGCCGATTTCTTCTCCACTGACTTGAGCATCGGAGGGTCTTCCGCGGAGGACCACCCCCAGCGTCCCTCTGCGTGTGGACTTCTTTTACAGGTCCGCCCCCCCTCTTCCTGGAGATCGACCGCGCCCGAGTCGGAGGACAGATTTCAGCGGCAATAATATGTAATAACTTTAAGAAGGTGCCTTGCATGTTAGGATTAAATTTCCAACTGTACGGTGAATTGTCATGTCTTATATCTATATCCACAACCGATTTGAGGCATGACAATCCAGTGGTGGCTCAAATTTCACACCTATGGTGCCCACATGTTTGTCCACCATAGCGACCAACATCACCATATCGGTAGCCATTAATAAAACTTTAGATTAGGAGAACGAGCACCAAAAGAGCACTAGAATGTATACTATGTATTAGTATGATATAATATTGTACTGTATTGTATTAATCTAGTTTGTGTCCGATACCAATTTTGTAAACCTTGACCTATGATACAACAAAAAGAAACAAATCATAGCAACTAAATTTCATTGCACATCAAATAATTCCAAGCAATTAAAGCCTACTCAAACTTGGAATGTAATGAATCAATTTGATCTAATCAAAGCACTGACAACATGGAGTATTCAACTAGATGGAATCCTGTCCATCCATTGTATATGAATGTTTGAAATGAGTTGAATCATAAGCTATCCTCATAAGGCTAATGCATGCCAAATTCACTAACACCCTCTCAACTTTTGTAGTTATTAAGGCTTGCAAATGGATCAAATAGACCCATGATCCAACGTGATCTCAACTCAATTAGACCCGATCCAATTTATATTTAGAGAGCCGTGGGTTAGGTCAAGTTTGAAAATTGATCTTGATCTAAATTTTAAATTAGATCGGGTCAAAAAAAAATGTAAATCTTTTAATCTTAACAAACATGCAAATCTTGCTTTCCTTCACTTCAATTATCTTCATAAATTTACTGAATAAATTATAATTTAAATCAATTCTTCTTTTAATTTTAACAACTAGATCTCCTTCAATCTTTTTTTAATTATATTTAAATATTTATTTTTTATTATTTATTTAATGAATTTTTATTTATAATATTTTTTAGTATATGAATAAAGATTTTAACATAATTTATAAACTTAAGAATAATTATTTATTTGGATAGAACTAAAATTTTTTGAATAAAAATTTAAGTTTAAATTAAATTTTTTAATTTTTTTATCAATCTATATTTGATTATTAATTATTAAATTTTAATTATAAAATAATAGTTAAATACTTATCTCAAATATTATATTTTTGGATTAAATCTGAATAGATTTCAATGATTCATTGAATTTAAATTTTTTTATATACTTGATTCAATTTAAAAAATAAATAAATTAAAATTAAAATACAAAATTAGATTGAATCAGAATTAGATATGACTTGAATGATTTGTAGCCCTTGCAGTTGTTAAAAAATTAGAAAAAAAGCTATCCACTAACATTTGTTCGGACTTGCGCACTAACTTTAATTGATCGCTTCAATTTAATATCCCGTGTGACTGAAAACTTTCAGTAACTTATTCGCGATCCCCGAGAAAGAATGCATTCTCCGAAGACCACCGTCCAGGTCAAGAGGCTAAGTTAATTAAAGGCAACTTGTGAAAAAAAAAAAAGTCTTGGTGAGAGCGATTAGTTTTGCTGTGAGACGTCATGGAAAGGGGCATCCATTTTCATTGCGGACATCCAAGTAAAGGGACCCATTCATGTGATAATAAAGAGAGAAAAAAAAAGGAGAGAGATAGAAAAGGAAGCAATATGCATACAACAGACCGCATCTAAGTTTTATCCTTTTAAATGACCATTACTATTGGTTATTGAGAATGCAGTGTAGAGCAACTATTAGATGATGACCATGAATACCATAGAATTAATTATTAAGGGTCACTTGTAACGTTAGTTGATGGAAGCTCCCCGTCAAGGCCAAACTAATTACAAGCAACTTGCAATGTTAGGTTGGAAATTAATCTACTGGAAGCTCCATGGTCAAACGGCCAGCTCAAAAACAGTAACAAATTTTGGAGTCATTGCCGAATTCACTACAAGAAAATACTGAAATCGACCACTTCACGACGCTTCTGTGACAATAAAATATTGCGACGCATTAGCGACGCATTAGCGACTCAATTAACCAGAAAATCAAAAAAAAATTAAATTTTTAATATTGCGACATAAATATTGCGTCGCAATATTTTTAAATTAATTTTTTATGAAATAAATATCAATAAAAATATTGCGACGCAATATTTGCATCGCAATGTTTTTAACAGAATTAAATATTTTAATAGCGACGTATTAGCGACGCAATAAAATAAATAATTAGAAAATTATTTTTAATTTAGCGACGCACCAATTGCGTCACAAATAATTGAAATAAAATTAAATTTTATAAAATTTAATTATCAAAAAAAAATATTGTGACGCATCACAGTGCATCGCAATATTTTTAAAAGAATTAAATATATTAAATAGCGATGTATTAGCGACGCAATAAACTAAAAATAAGAAAAATTATTTTTAATTTAGCGATGCAACAAATGCGTCGCAAATAATTTAAATGAAATTATATTGTTTAAAGTACAAATAGTTTACAAAATATTGCGACGCATAACAGTGCGTCGCAATGTTTTGAAAAGAATTAAATATTTTAAATAGCGACGCCTTAGCGACGCAATAAACTAGAAAAATAAAAAATTATTTTTAATTTAGCGACGCAACAATTGCGTCACAAATAATTTAAATGGAATTATATTTTTACAGTATTAATATTTTAAAAAATATTGCGATGCCACCCAGTGCGTCGCAATGTTTTAAAAAGAATTAAATATTTTAAATAGCGACGCCTTAGCGACGCAATAAATTAGAAAAAAAAAAATTATTTTAATTTAGCGATGCAATAATTGCATCGCAAATAATTTAAATGGAATTATATTTTTACAGTATTAATATTTTAAAAAATATTGCGACGCCAATCAATGCGTCGCAATATTTTAAAAAGAATTAAATATTTTAAATAGCGACGCAATAAACTAGAAAAATAGAAAAATTATTTTTAATTTAGTGACGCAACAATTGCATCACAAATAATTTAAATGGAATTATATTTTTTACAGTATTAATATTTTTAAAAATATTGCGACGCCACCCAGTGCGTCGCAATATTTTGAAAAAAATTAAATATTTTAAATAATGATGCATTAGCGATGCAATAAACCAAAAAATAAATTAAAATTATTTTAATTTAGCGATGCAATAACTGCGTCGCAATTATTTTAAATAAAATTAAATTTTATAAATTATAATATGAGAAAAAATAATTGCGACGTAACACAGTGAGTTGCAATGTTTTTAAAAAATTAATTATGTTAAATAGCGATGCATTAGCGATGTAATAAGCTAAAAAATTAGTTAAGAAAATTATGTTTTAATATAGCAATGTACTTGTTGCATCGTAATTATTAGAATTAAAATTAATTTTTATATATTATAATTATCATATTAAAAAATACGATGCAACCCTTTGCGTCGTAATATATTTAAAAAAATTAATTATGTTAAATAGCGATCAGTCCAAAATCGATCGTGACCGATCGGAATAAGGGCTTGGATCGATCGCAACCCTCGGATCGTCCGATCGGACCGATCGCCACGTTTCGAGATCGGTCGTGGCCGATCGGGATCAGGGCTTGGATCGATCGCAACCGTTGGATCGTCGCCGATCTCGGACGGATTGCAACTGTCCGAGATAGGTCGTGGCCGATCGGGATCACGGCTTGGATCGATCGCAACCGTCGGATCTTTGCCGATCGGACCGATTGCCGCGGTCCGCGATCGATCGTCGCTGATCGGGATCAGGGCTTAGATCGATCGCAACCGTTAGATCGTCACCGATCTCGGACGGATCGCCACGGTCTGAGATCGGTCGTGGCCGATCGGGATCAGGGCTTGGATCAATCGCAACCGTCGGATCGTCGCCGTTCTCGGACGGATCATCATGTTTCGAGATCGGTCGTGGCCGATCGGGATCAGGGCTTGGATCGATCGCAACCGCCGATCTCGGACGGATTGCAACTGTCCGAGATAGGTTATGGCCAATCGGGATCATGGCTTGGATCGATCGCAACCGTCGGATCTTTGCCGATTGGACCGATTGCCACGGTCCGAGATCGGTCGTCGCCGATCGAGATCAGGGCTTAGATCAATCGCAACCATTGGATCGTCACCGTTCTCGGACGGATTGCCACGGTTCGAGATCGATCGTTGCCGATCGGGATCAGGGCTTGGATCGATCGCAACCGTTGGATCATCGCGATCTCGGACGGATTGCAACTGTCCGAGATAAGTCATGGCCGATCGGGATCAGGGCTTGGATCGATCGCAACCGTCAGATCGTTGCCATTCTCGGACGGATTGCCGTGGTTCGAGATCGGTCGTTGCCGATCGGGATCAGGGCTTGGATCGATCGCAACCGTCGGATCGTCGCCGATCTCGGACGGATTGCAACTGTCCAAGATAGGTCGTGGCCGATCGGGATCACGGCTTGGATCGATCGCAACCGTCGGATCTTTGCCGATCGGACCGATTGCCGCAGTCCGCGATCGGTCGTCGCCGATCGGGATCAGGGCTTGGATCGATCGCAACCATTGGATCGTCACCGATCTTGGACTGATCGCCACGGTCTGAGATCGGTCGTGGCCGATCAAGATCAGGGCTTGGATCGATCGCAACCATTGGATCATCGCCGTTCTCGGACGGATCGTCACGTTCGAGATCGGTCGTGGCCGATCAGGATCAGGGCTTGGATCGATCGCAACCGTCGGATCGTCGCCGATCTCGGACGGAATGCAACTGTCCAAGATAGGTCGTGGCCGATCGGGATCGGCTTGGATCGATCGCAACCGTCGGATCTTTGCCGATTGGACCGATTGCCACGGTCCGAGATCGATCGTCGCCGATCGGATCAGGGCTTAGATCAATCGCAACCGTCGGATCGTCACCGTTCTCGGATTGCCACGGTCCGAGATCGATCGTCGCCGATCGGGATCAGGGCTTGGATCGATTGCAACCGTTGGATCGTCGCCGATCTCGGACGATTGCAACTGTCCGAGATAGGTCATGGCCGATCGGGATCAGGGCTTGGATCGATCGCAACCGTCAGATCGTTGCCGTTCTCGGATGGATTGCCGCGGTCCGAGATCGGTCGTCGCCGATCGGGATCAAGGCCTGGATCGATCACAACCATCGGATCGTCGCCGATCTCGGACGGATGGCAACTGTCCGAGATAGGTCATGGCCGATTGGGATCACGGCTTGGATCGATCGCAACCGTCGGATCTTTGCCTATCGGACCGATTGCCACGGTCCGAGATCGGTCATCGCCGATCGGGATCAGGGCTTGGATCAATCGCAACCGTCGGATCGTCACCATTCTCGGACGGATTGCCACGGTCCGAGATCGGTCGTCGCCGATCGGGATCAGGGCTTGGATCGATCGCAACCGTCGGATCATCGCCGATCTCGGACGGATTGCAACTGTCCGAGATAGGTCGTGGCCGATCGGGATCACGGCTTGGATCGATCGCAACCGTTGGATCTTTGCCGATCATCGCAATGTTTTTTAAATAAATTTATGTAATTAAAAATTTTATAAAATAAATTGCGATGCCATTTGTTGTCGCAATTATTAACATTAATTATAAATATTATCATTTATAAATATTAACAAATTATTGCGACGCCTTAGCGACACAGTTTAAAAAAAATATAAACAAATATTGCGATGAAATATATGCGTCGCAATATTATTAAAATACATATAGCTGATTAAAAATATTAAAAAATTATTACGACGCAATTTTTCATCGCAATTATTATAATAAATTTAAATATTTTTATTTAAAAATATTTAAAAAATAATTGCGACGCACTGCTTGCGTCGCAATAGATGTAATAAGTTTTTATTTTAATCAATTTAAAATATTAAAAAATATTGCGACACCTTAGCGATGCAATTATTAGAAAATTAAAATATTTTTTCCGCCAGACGATGGCGCCAATTTAGCGACTCGTTAGCGACGCATTTATTGGCATCGCTATGTTTTCAGAAAATTATTATAAACATATATTAACGATGGATTAGCGACGCCCTAGTGCGTCGCTAAGACAAAAAAAAAAAATTGCGACTAAAATTGCGACGCATAATTGCATCGCTAATTACCTATATTTAAGCCGCCCTTTCTCCTCTTCTTCTTCCCCGTCTTGACCTAGCCGCCGCCGTGATCCCCGCTCGCTACTCCGGCGCATCCCCGTCCTCCGGCCCCCGATCTCATCCGACTCCGGCTTGTTATCTCAAATAAAAAAAAAAAATTTTTTTTAATGATTTCCCTACGGCCACGGCCGCTGCCGTGGCCGTCTTCTCCGGCCACGGCCGCTGCCGTGGCCGGCAGTGGCCTGGCCACGGTGGCCAGGCACTGTCATCAAAAAAAAAAAAAAAATTTTAACAGGGGGGAGGGGAGGAAACCCCCCCCCCCCCCCCCCTTGTTTTTTCTTGTCCGGCCACGGCCATGGCCGCGGCCGGACAAGGCGGCCACGGCCGTTGCCGTGGCTGTCTTCTCCGGCCACGGCCGCTGCCGTGGCCGTCTTCTCCGCCACGGCCGCTGCCGTGGCCGGCAGTGGCCTGGCCACGGTGGCCAGGCACTGTGACAAAAAAAAAATTTTTTTTTTAACAGGAGGGGGAGGAGGGGGGAAACCCCCCGCCCCCCTCCCATTCTTTTCTTGTCCGGCCACGGCCGCTGCCGTGGCCGGCAGTGGCCTGGCCACGGTGGCCAGGCCACTGTGACAAAAAAAAAAATTTCCTAAACAGGGGGGAGGGGGGAAACCCCCCCCCCCCCCCCCCCCCTTTCTTTTCTTGTCCGGCCACGGCCGCTGCCGTGGCCGGCAGCGGTGGCCAGGCCACTGTGACAAAAAAAAAAAAAAAATTCCTTAACAGGGGGGGAGGAGGGAAACCCCCCCGCCCCCCCCCCCCCCCCCCCTTTCTTTTCTTGTCCGGCCACGGCCGCTGCCGTGGCCGGCAGTGGCCTGGCCACGGTGGCCAGGCCATTGTGACAAAAAAAAAAATTTCCTTAACAGGGGGGGAGGGAGGAAACCCCCCGCCCCCCCCCCCCCCCCTTTCTTTTCTTGTCCGGCCACGGTCGCTGCCGTGGCCGGCAGTGGCCTGGCCACGGTGGCCAGGCCACTGTGACAAAAAAAAAAAAAATTTCCTAAACAGGGGGGGAGGGGGGATAGACTGTTTGTTATGTTTTGATTATTCAATAATATTTGTAATGCTAGATAGGAAGTCTTGTTGTATTATTATTTAATTTAATATTTATGCAATAATTAATTTAAGCAGAATGTTTATGATAATAGTATTTGTGCATTTATACTCATTTACAATTGTTATGTCTTGATTATTTATATTCTGCTGCAAACTGAATGATGCATTACAGTTTGAAATGCTAAATAAAATGTTTTGTTGTAATATTATTTAATTTCCAGCAACAAATTAGTAGTTTCAATGATTTACATTTTAGTATTCGAAAACATTTGTATTTGACGTAATAATCTTAAAAAAGTTAGTGATTACATGTATAATTCACAAGAAGTTAAGAATAACAAGCATAAGTTCGATTGTCTTCGGACTTCCATAATCACAGCACTTTAACCTTTAGACCCGTTTGAGAATTTGTAAGCCTTAGTCTTGCAAATTCTCAAATTGTCCTGGTGGACAGTTTGGGAATATTTCTTGTGACATGTTAGTCTGCTAGTAATCATCGTGGGGTGAGATTGCATTTGCTCATACGTTCTCCTAGTGTGGCTTATATACCACACATTTAGGAGAACATATGGGGAAATGCTGCCGAAATTTCAATGTTACCGATCGATGATAATTAATAGCAGAATAACATATCACAAAAAATATTCTTGAATGGGATAGGGCCTTACCTTATAGACATGGAGTGAAGGTAGAATTATTTAAGACACTTGAATTCTTGTGAAGTCTAATGACTAAACGCACCGCCTTGCGGCCCGACACAAACTCAAGCCCTCCCTTTAGCCATGAACCTGTGCATCGGTCCTTGCTAGCACCCCAAGGATCGTAGCCGTGGCTCGCCCTTGCATGGTAGGGTCCTTAGTTGCCTAAAAAAAAATTGGGTACTTATAAATGATTTAATTGGTTGTAATTAACCTTAGTTGTGCCCAAGAAATAATTTAGTTATATATTTATTAATACTAATATAGTTTTATTTTTGGTTTCATTTAATGATTTACCAGACTTTGTATAAGTCGGTCAAAAATGAGCGGGACTCGCTCATGGATGTATGCAAGGATAAAAGATGGCTTGCTGAATCCAGATTTTCTGAATGGATTGGAAGAATTTATCGCATTTGCATGTAGCCAACCTGAATGGATGGATGGGCCTAGGATTAGGTGCCCATGCAACTTCCACAGGTGTCAGAATAAAGCCTACAGAGATGTGGAAACTGTTAAGGTGCATTTGTGTAAGAAGGGTTTTGTTCCTGATTACTATGTTTGGTACTGTCATGGTGAACCAGAGGATATTCCAGCAGCTGTTATAGGCCAACAAGAGTCAATTCCCGTAGATGAACCATTTGTGAATTTAAACACATATGAACAAATGGTGATGAATGCATCGGGTAATGACTTCAATCAGAATACATTTATGGAAGAACCAAATCCAGAAGCACAACAATTTTATGATATGTTGCGTGCTGCAAATCAAGAATTGTATCCTGGGTGTGAGGGTCATTCCCAGTTCTCTACAGCTGCTCGAATGTTGAATATTAAGGCAGAACATCGATTATCAGAAAAGGCGTTCAATTCTGTAGCTGAGTTAATCAAAGAAATTCTGCCAAATGATAATGTTGCCGCAGACAGTTTTTACGCAACAAAGAAGTTGTTGCGTGGGCTTGGGCTTCCAGTTAATAAGATCGATTGTTGCTTGAACAATTGTATGATATTTTGGGGTGAAGACTCAGAGCTGAGATGGTGTAAGATTTGTGGGCAATCGAGGTTCAAAAACACCGAAGGAGGAGCCGGTACAAGTAGGAGGAAAAGTGTGCCTTACAAGAGGATGCATTACTTTCCTCTTACCCCACGCCTGCAGAGATTATACAGATCTGAGGCAACAGCTGCTGATATGAGATGGCATGCCGAACATGAATCTAAAGAGGATGAAATGCGGCATCCATCAGATTCAAAGGCTTGGAAGCATTTCAATGAAAATCATCCTGATTTCGCTGAAGATATAAGGAATGTGAGATTAGGTCTTTGTACCGATGGCTTCCAACCATTTGGTCAAGCGGGGCAACAGTATTCATGTTGGCCTGTGATACTGACTGTATATAACCTTCCTCCGTGGAAGTGCATGAAAGATACTGCAATGTTTTTAACCGTTTTGGTTCCAGGACCATCAAATCCAAAGGAAAAGATTGATGTCTTTCTGCAACCGTTGGTGGCCGAATTGAAAATGTTGTGGGAAACAGGAGTGGTAGCCTACGACATTTCTATGAAACAAAATTTCTTAATGAGAGCTGCTTTGATGTGGACAATAAGTGATTTTTTGGCATATGCAATGTTGTCTGGTTGGAGCACTGCTGGACGTCTGGCATGCCCTCATTGCATGTATGATTCGGATGCATTTACATTGCAGAAGAGTGGTAAGCAGTCATGGTTTGATAACCATAGGAAGTTCTTGCCCCCAAATCATCCTTACAGGCGTAACTTGATCGCCTTCCGGAAGAACAAAGCAGTCACAAAATTTGCCGAACCGGTTAGGTCCGGCACGGATCTATTTGATTCTATAGAGCATTTGGGGTTGATGTATGCATGGGAACCGGATGCAGATAGAATAAATAGCCGTATATGTAAAGAACATAACTGGAAGAAGCGAAGTATATTTTTGGATTTGCCTTATTGGAGCACAAATCTCATCCGCACAACTTGGATGTTATGCATATCGAGAAAAATTTCTTTGATAACATATTTAACACGGTGCTAAACATCCCGGGAAAAACAAAAGATACTGCAAAGTCAAGAGAAGAACTTAATCAGTACTGCAGAAGAGGTGATTTGAGAAGGAGTGCCGATGGGACCTATCCTAAAGCATGTTACACTCTTGACAGAAATTCACGAGAAGTTTTATGTAACTGGCTAAGAGGGTTAAAATTTCCAGATGGTTATGCCTCAAATATCGGTAGGTGTGTGGACATGCATAAGCTCAAGTTGTTCGGCATGAAGAGCCACGACTGCCATGTTTTCATGCAACGATTATTACCTATAGCTTTTCGTGAGTTGCTTCCGCAACATGTCTGGAAGGCAATTACGGAGCTCAGCTTATTCTTCAAGGAGTTATCTGCCGCAGTCATTACTTCTGCATCCATGGCAAGGCTTGAGGAGGAAATTCTAATTATTTTATGCAAGCTTGAGCGAATATTTCCTCCAGTTTTTTTGACTCAATGGAGCATTTACCGGTTCACTTGCCATACGAAGCGAGCATAGCTGGTCCCGTGCAGTATCGCTGGATGTATCATTTCGAGAGTTAATATATACATCATTAAGATATGTTGACATTTCAAATATTATTTCATTGCTTGAAAAATTCGTTAATTTTTTGTTGCAACTTTACATATAGGTATCTTAAGAAGTTAAAAAATAATGTGCGTAATAAGGCAAGGGTTGAAGGTTCTATATGCAATGCACACTTGGTCGAAGAAGTTTCAGCTTTTGCCTCACATTACTTTGAGGGTCATGTCCACACGAGGAGCCGAAATCATGGTCGTAAGATGACGTATGTGTGGACGAAGCAGAAGCTAATGACGGTAGAATATCAATTTTTAAAGCTATCGGCCGTTCATTTGATGGGCAGAAGTCAAGAAATCTTAGCGATATGGAGTATAATGCAGCACATTATTACATCCTAATGAACTATCGAGAAGTCGATCCATATATTGAGTAAGTGTATACTTCAATACTAAATTGAAAATTTAAATTTATATAATAATATACCATAATATTTAATTTCTAACAGTAGTTTTCATCCTTTTCATCCCTTAAGGATGTTTTGTGATAGACAACGACAGATGAATCCCGACATCAGTCAAGTTGCAATTGGGCAGAAATTAGAAACGGAGTTTGCTTACTGGTTTTATGAATTTGTGAGTAGTATCACTCAATCAATTTCGATAATGGCTATTATTTTTTGAATTGGATGTCAATAGCTTATTAATTTATAGGTCAACGGTCCATGGTCGACAACCGACAATATTTTCATTAAATGTCTATCGCAATGGCCATTGAAGACCGTAACAACCTCTACTGGCTATTTTGTAAATGGGTACAAATTTTAGATTGAACGATTAGCAGCTTCAAGAGGCACGCAGAACTGGGGCGTGTGTGTGAAAGGAGAAAGTGTTGGAGCAAGTATGCAGGATTATTATGGAAAGTTAGTAGAGGTGGTTGAAGTTGAATATCCCGGTTGGCCTATGAAATGAACCGTATTGTTTCGTTGTGATTGGTTCGATCCGATAGTTCCTGTGGGCAAAAGGGTTCATAACGACTATAATTTGGTTGAAGTGAACCATCGACGAAGATTGCAGAAATATGACCCATTCATCCTTGCATCCCAAGCTCAGCAAGTCTTTTACTGCGGATATCCAAGTTTGCGCAATGACAAGCGAGATTGGTGGGCCATTTCTAAAATCGTCCCACGTTCAACAATCGTATTAGAGGAGAGTTCATCAAGTCAATCAACCGAGTGCCCTACATTTCAAGAGGATGAGATGGAAATGCATGCAATTGAGGATGACACAAGGGCTCCGGAAACATCACTTAGAGACCCAAGTGGTGATGTCCAACAAATTGCGGATGCAAATGTTCGGTTTCCTTCCGATGATAATGAAACTGATTCGCAATCCGATACGGCATCGGATGTTGAACCAACATTTCACGAAACAAATGACACCGATTAAACATAAAGGTTTTTTAAAATTTAACTTTTTTTTATAAGTGTTAAATTCTTACATAGTCAATCAATCGTAATTTAATTGTGTGAATCTTTAGTATTTTCAGTATGAGGGGCAGAGATAGATCTACCTAGGTGTTATCCTTCCGTAATATTATATAATTTATAAAAAGCAATTCTGACACTGTAGTAAATATACAATTCATATCTCTCGTTGCCAAAGGAATTAAAAAAAAAAAACGGTGTTGAAGATGGACATAAAAAAGTCAAGCAAACTCTGTTTTGGATGATTGAGAGATTCATCCTCTACACAACTTCTGTTCGGCTAAGCAGTCAAGCTGTGTAGATCCAGGGAAGCAAGGAGTTGCAGTGAAGAGAAAGGTGGGGGAGGGATGGCGATGATCTTAGAGGCTTTTGTTGGAAAAGTTGTCGAGAGGCTCTATGATTCCATTGGTGGAAGAGTTGTCATGGTGTTAGGAGTGAAGGGCGAGATGGAAGAGCTTCAGGAGAAGTTGGAGAGCATACAAGGACTGCTTGAGGATGCAGAGAGAAGGCGGCTCCAAGATCCAGCCATCAACAAGTGGGTGGCCAAGCTGAAAGACATCATCTATGACGTTGATGACATCATAGATCTCTCCAGAATCAAGGGTGCAAAGCGTGGAAGGTCACCGGATGATCAGGCATCAACATCGCTGGGTGGGTATTTGCTCTCCATGCTTCCTAGCCGTAGTAATTTGTTATCTGCCCATGATATTGCCAGTCGAATTAAAACTTTGAATGGTAGACTGAATGAGATCATGGAAGATAGAATAGTTAAAGTTATTCACAGGCTAGGACACAGCAACAGAAATGTCACAGCGAGCGGAGTGAATCTTAGACAGACCTCTTCTCTTGTTGAATTAGACATAGTAGGAACAGACATTGAGGATGCTACCAAGGGTCTTGTGGAGATGTTAGTGAAGGAAGATGAACGAAGATGTTGTACTTTTGCAATCGACGGTATGGGGGGAATCGGCAAGACCACGCTTGCTCAGAAGATATTCAATGATCCAAAGGTAGTTGACAACTTTCAGACTCGAATATGGGTGTGTGTTTCACAGGATTTTTCAGAGATCGATCTACTGAAGCAGATGATAAGGGGTGCTGGTGGGCATCATGGAGTATTGAGTGAAAAATCAGAACTCTTGCCAATGCTCAGAGATGCTGTTTCTGGAAAACGTCTGTTTGTTGTCTTGGATGATGTATGGCAAGCAAATGTGTGGGTTGATTTACTTCGAAATCCTCTTCAAACTGGTGTAGCTATCGGTCGAATCTTAGTTACCACTAGAGATGAAAATATTGCTAGAGGAATGAGGGCAGTACACATCCACAAAGTGGAGCTATTATCTGAGAATTCTGGTTGGGAGCTCCTCTGCAAGAAAGTGTTTGCAAGCGGGGAGGAGGCAGAGATGGAGATGTTAAAAGATATTGGGAGTCAAATTGTTGAGAAATGCCACGGTCTTCCTCTTGCAATCAAGACTATTGCCGGCCTCTTAACCATGAAGGATAAAATCAGGAGTGAGTGGGAAAAAGTTCTTAGAAGTGATGCATGGTCTATGAGCAACCTTCCTGATGAACTTAGTGGAGCTTTGTATATGAGCTATGTGGATTTACCGTCTCACCTCAAACAGTGCTTTCTTTACTTCTCTCTATTTCCCGAAGATTATATCTTCTATCGTGATCGGCTTGTGTTGTTCTGGGTGGCCGAAGGTTTGGTGAAAACTCATGAGGATAGATGGATGGAACAGGTTTTGGAGGCAGAGCAATACTATGAAGAGTTGATAAGGAGGAACATTCTGCAACCTAGATCTGTGCGATTTAGCTCATGTAACATGCATGATCTCTTGCGAGCTCTTGCTCAGTTTTTGTCACAAGATGAAAGTTTCTATGGAGATGTAGATGAATTAAACGCCACCGCTTTGTCAAAGCTTCGGCGCCTGTCAATTGGAAGAAGAGGAGAGATGGCAGCAGTCCCTAGTTCTATAATAGAACTGAATTGTTTGAGGACCCTGATCATGTTTCCGAGCCCATCAGGTTTTGAAAATGATTTGCTCGTGAGATTAACTCATCTCCGTATCTTGCATCTAAATGGGAGAGATATTGGGAGCATCCCGGATTCTATTGGAACTTTAATACACCTTAGACTCCTTGATCTTAGTTCTACAAAAGTTTCCATCCTACCGGAATCTCTTTGTTTCCTTGCAAACCTACAAATATTGAAACTCAGATCGTGCTACCAGCTGCAGATGCTTCCCAACAGCATCACTCGGCTTTTCAATCTCAGATGTCTTGATATTTTCGATACACCATTGAATTTTCTGCCTAAAGGGATTGGAAAATTAGAACAACTTGTTGAACTCGAAGGATTTATTGTGGGTGATGATACGAACGGCGGTGAAGAAGCACAAGGCTGTGAATTGGAAGAGTTGCAGTGTCTCTCCTGCCTCAGCATTCTCGGCATAGACAGATTGGAGAGGGCATCGAACAGGGATCGAATTTTCGACAATAAACCATACTTAAAGAAATTATGGCTAAGTTGCAGGCCAGAAAATGAAAATGTGATGGAGGATGAGGAGATCCGTGGGATCGAGGAGATCTTCGAGGACTTGACCCCTCCGACAAGCATAGAAGATTAAAAATACTTGGTTTCTTTGGCCGGAGGTATCCTGGCTGGATGATGTCATCGTCTTTGGGAGATGATCTTCCTAACCTGAAATATTTGGTGCTTAACCGATGCAAATCATGCCGAGAGCTTCCACCGCTGGGTCTGTTGCCCCAATTGATCGATCTCGTAATTTACAATGCACCTATAGTTGTATCAATTGGCCCTGAATTTCTCGGCAGCGGTGTAAGGCAGGGATCGCATACAGCAAGGCCAACCTTCTTTCCCAAGCTCGAAACCCTGTCCTTATTCTCTATGGACGAATGGGAAGAATGGGAGATAAGTGAACAACTAGCATCTCAGTCAGCGTTGCTGCTGCCTTGTCTAAAGGAATTGCGACTTCATAATTGTTACAAGTTGAGAGCTCTTCCCAATGTCTTTAAGCAGGCCACCATGATGCAAAACTTGCATATTTCTTTAGCTGATGAGCTGAGAGGAGTCGAGAACCTTCCTTTTTTATCGAATCTTTTAGACATCGAATTTTCTAATTGTTTGGAAAAGATCTCAAATTTACCTGCTCTAAAGAGACTAAGCATATGTGAATGCCCAGCATTGAGGAGCGTGGAGAATCTGAATGCACTGCAATGCCTGGAGTTGACTGATGAATCCTTGGACAGCCTCCCGGAGTGGATTTTGGGACTTCTCCAAGAACGACAGCACCATCATCAAGACAAACTTGAGTTGATCCTGGATTGCAATGTCCACCTGCTCACGAGGTGCCTCAGAGGACGCCCAGGCTGGCCCATCATCCAACAGTTCTCTCGAGTCAGTGCCAAAGCTTCCACCAACACTGGAGAAGCTCGTCTACATTATTATCTACATTATACCAAGGTACCTTTTAGCTACCAAACCAACCTTGAGACTGATGGCTCAAATGATGAATCTGATGGTTCAAACGATGAGTCTGATGGCTCAAACGATGAATAGAGTCTTTCTCCACAACATTTTATTTTCTATGAAAGGTGCTTCTTAGCTCATATGGTACCTTGTTACTAAATGTTGACATGCATCACCTTTATTTCTCACTTTCGTATTAGTGTTCCTATGTAATTTCTACATACCGGACTGTCAAAGGAATCCATGATCAGTGAAACATGTTAGTAGGTATAGAGAGCTGTAAATTAAGTTTTGAGAACTCTTTAGAGTTGGAACAAATTAATTGTAATATGTCTCAATCTTCAGCACGTTTTTTATGAAAAGAAACATTCTTGACAGAGGTCTATATTATAAAGTTGCCGGGTAATTTTCTAGGAACAAGTAGGTAGTTAATTGACTGAATTGTAACTTTACAACTTGAAAATAGAAACATAGATTGCTCCATAACCAGAAGTCACTCTGCTTCAACCCTTAGCATTTTTTGAAGCTCTTTAAGGATCTCCTGAAGCCTTCCTACAATTGGCCTTTGTTCTCTTAGAAAGTTTTTTTTTTTTTGTTCTTCTGGTGATATCTTTATGTATTTAGCTCTCTTCTAGTTAAGCTCATGGAAAAGTCTTTTTCATCATGCTAAAGGTTAAGGTATGCCCATAGAACCGCACTTTAGCATATAGCACTTGAAATAACTCAAAAACATAGCATTTGCTACTGCCACTTTGTTCTCCCTATATTAGGCACCATAAACCTGAACATTATAAAAAGTTGTTATAGAACCTAGTATAGCAGTATGCATCCAGAACTGCTATAGCGGCAACCATTACCAATTTTAAAATAATATTTAATATAGTTATCATACTAATAGCTGATGCATTAAATTGGTCATGTACAAGATGTGCTTGCATGCTTTATTTGACCAATATAAAGGAAGCTTAAGAAAGGTTCATAGTAGAATGCATTTCAACAAGTTATAATTAGCAATTTTGCATCATTAAATTCTCTTAGTATTTTTTTTAAATCATGTATCTAGTCCCTTATACAATTCTGAAAAGTTTGGTTTAAGTCACTGCTCTTATATGCAGAGTAGGCTAGAAAGAGGTTAACGTGTCAGGATATGTTGGGCAGGTCAGATATGGAGCTACAAGTCCAATGCCCCTCCAATGGACATCAGTTGGATTTCTAGTAAACCATTAGAAGGAGAAATTTAGAGGCCTAAGTCAATAAAAATAATAATAGCAAGTCCATAAAGCCAATGCCACCTTTACCTCTAGTCCCAATTTCTACAAAAGTGATGTCAAAACCATCCCTATGAAGCTACACACAATTTGGTAGCCAATATGATGTAACTATGGCCTCAACTAAAGCCTTGTGCTCAACCCTAGCTAGCATGAAGGGAGCCTGGATCTCTTTGGCTCCAGACTGCTACGATGGTAAACCTTTACAATCTAGCATGGCTGTCTCGGCTGAAATGTTGGGCCAAGCCCAGCCCAAAGCCTAAATAGATTCCCCAACCGTTGTGTCAAACTAAACCTTTTTTTTCTTTCGTATCATACACCAACTAATATTTACCTCCACATATTCTTCAAAGAAATTTAGGATTCCAAATGTTCATAAGAGAATTGGAGATAGAGAAGCCCAAACACATCTAGATTGGATGATTTAAGCTCCCATACAAACAAAACTAAAGCCAGCCCCAGAATGAAGGAAAAGTCTTCCTACACTGCTTTCGGTGCAGGAAGAGCGCACCGGGTGCGCCCATTGGCCGCGTGCCCATGCGGGTGCATTGGGCCATGGCACGCGTGCTCGCACGGGCACGTGGCCAATAGCTGTGCCCGATGCATGCGTTCGTGCACTGGGGGCATTGCACAAAGCCATTCCCTAAAATTAAAGGGAACAATAGAATGGACTGGCAGGTGGGCAAGGTAGCAAGAATCTCTATAGAAACCTCCCACAATGCGAGACCAAAGTTGCCATGCACTGCCGAGAGGGGAACAAGGACCGTGCACAGAGGATGATTTAGCCAGGCCTAAATTTTATTAAAACTTCGAGTTTAAGCTTATCCAAAAAATTAGATGCACCTTGGTATTCAAGGCCAAACCTACCCAATGACTCTAAACCTACAGCCCAGGCCCATTGGTTTGTCCTTCATGCCCTCAAACCAGGTCCATTCAGCTTGCAAATAGCACTATGCAACATCATGTGCTCCAAGGAATGATAGCAAAACCTGCTGGGCAACTTTTGTGGAACAAGAACCAACCAGAATGAATACGACCTAAGAAAGGAAAGGCCTCTGTCAAATATGACCTAAGAATAAAAAATTTATCATAAAAATTTAACCCTTCCAACTCCAAACAACCCCTTATTTCTTTGTGCTTTTAAGCTATTTGGTAGGATATCTCCTATTCTTTTCCTATATCTTAAGTAGCACTGTAGCAAGGGTAAAAAGAAATTATTACTTCATAGACTTAGATATATATAATATTATGCTAAGTTGCAGTCTACCCAAGGGTTAGAGCCCTATGTTAATTAATATGTAATAAACGGTTTGTTTAAAAAAAGTTTCTTTTCTAGTCTCTAGGATATTTATTTTTTAATCCTAGCCTATGACGATTAAAGCAAATAATTCGCTAACGAATGAGGTACCAAGAAATTGAACAGCAGTATCCATAAAAATAACTTATGTTTGTTCAGAATAACAAGAATGCTTGCAAAATATTATAATAAGATTCCTCTATTATAGAAGTAGAGTAATCTTGCCACAGCTAAAGTTATTGTAGAGAAATCCTTGTAGAAAAATCCTGATTGACTAATCATATAAAACCTATTTTCCTTTACTTTAAATAATTTCTCAATTCATTCAGCTAAACCTCAATCAAAATAATATTCTAGGGTTTATCTCAACAACCACACCTCCACTCACCTTTTTTTCCTCTTAATTATCTTTGAACATTGTTATTTTTAAATAAATTCCCCTTTATAGCGTTCCCTAAAATATCAATATATAATTTTACAAATAATTTGAGAATGGTCAATATGTCAAATAAAATTAAAAAAATTGAATCAAAATCCAGGCTTAGGTTGACTTCTTAAATTTTATTTCGTATTGTCATTTTCTATTTAATTAACTAAATTTTTAATTATTAAAAAGAACTAATTACTTGATGTAAACTGCAAATTTGACCTGATTCTAATCGTCCTTAACCCCATCCTAAACAAAAAACCCTGCTGGATCTAATATATTTTTATAAAGCCAATCACCTGAACTGATCAGCTAATTATATTAGATAAGATTTTCTGAATATAAAGTTAAATGGGTCAAAGTTAACTAAGCATAAATCCTGCCCGACCTATTTTTAGCCTAATGTAGCAAGGCAATGAAGATAGTGAAAGTAGAGTAAGGCATTGGGCCATGCCGTGCCAGGCACGTCCCAGGCCAAACAGGCCGCTCCCTTAGGCGTGCCGTGCTTGCACGGTCCAATAAAAACGGATCATGCTACAGTTTGCATAGCCCAGCTCCTATCTCATCTGGTCTGGCATTTAATTAGCTACAGTTTGCAATATATACTGTTTAATTGACCAAAAACCCTCCCTATTTTGCTACTTGTTTAAAAATTAGAATGAAACTTTTCACTAGTATCTATTCAGCGAATTGTTCAGAATTTTAAATGATTACTTCAATTTAATACTACGCTGATGGCTGGAGCCCTTCACTAACTTGTTCCACGGCCATGGAAGACGACCAAGAGAATGCATTACGGACAAACCACTGGATGACCGCCAAGGCTGCAGAATTGATTACGGGCAACTTGTAATGATGAGTTGTTGGAAGCTCCAAAGGCCAACGCCTGGATCAAAAGGCCAAGTTAATTAAAGGCAACTTGTGCAAGACATAGGTCTTCGTTTTGGTGAGAGAGTGGTTTTTTATTTTTTTTTTTTTGGGGTTCTTTAATCTCTCTTAAGAAGTTCGCTTGCTGGAGTTAGGGTGAGAGAGAGAGAGAGAGAGAGAGCAATGAAGAGGACATGCCATCTTCTTCCCCGGCTTATTGGCGGATTTGAAAGCCAAATCGATAATCAGTTCATTGTTGGTAAGTCTCCTAGTTTCTTACTCCTTTCGTTTAAATGTTTGAATAATTTATTATAATATCTTAAAAGAAGTCTCACATCAAAAAAAATTGAAGTATTTATAAATCAAGTTCATCTATTATCAATTAGCATCCATTCAAATTTTTAAAGTCAAGCAATTTTGATATGTTAATAGATTAATTGGATCAGCAAATAAACTTAAGCATTACAAATGATATGAGACCATGGCATGAATCCTCTCTTACAGCATCAATGACCAAGCTTAGGGAGATTCTAGCTAGTCGTGACATGGAACCACTTTTGTAGCACCGATTCAAGATAAATTTTAGCTAACTTATGGCATGTTATGAAAATGTTGCTATCAATTAACTTTCATTCGAATTTGATGGGGCCAGTTGTCCCCATGAAATAAAAAAATTTTGGACAGCTCCAAGACTGACGGCCCCAAAGGCCGACACCTCCAAGAACAGCGGCTCCAAGACCGACGGCCCCAAAGGCCGACACCTCCAAGACCGACGGCTCCAAGACCGACGGCCCCAAAGGCCGACACCTCCAAGACCGATGGCTTCAAGACCGACGGCCTCCAAGGCCGGCACCTCCAAGCCAGCCGGCCCCGGCACTTTCCAGCCGGCCCCGGCATCTTCCTAGCCGTCCCCCTACGTCTCCAAGCTAGGCAGCCCGGCATCTTCCCAGCCGGCCCCCTACGCTCCAAGCTAGGCGGCCCCGGCACTTCCCAGCCGGCCCCCTACGTCTCCAAGCTAGGCGGCCCCGGCACTTGCCAGCCGGCCCCGGCATCTTCCTAGCCGGCCCCCTACGCTCCAAGCTAGGCGGCCCCGGCACTTCCCAGCCGGCCCCGACACTTGCTAGCTGGCCCCGGCATCTTCCTAGCCGGCCCCCTACGCTCCAAGCTAGGCGGCCCCGGCACTTCCCAACCGGCCCCGACACTTCCCAGCCGGCCCGGCATCTTCCTAGCCGGCCCCCTACATCTCAAGCTGGGTGGCCCCGGCACCTCCTAGCTGGCCCCCTACGTCTCCAAGCTGGGCGGCCCCGGCACCTCCTAGCCGGCCCCTACGTCTCCAAGCTGGGCGGCCCTGGCACCTCCCAGTCGGCCCCGGCATCTCCAGTTCAGCCGAGTCGGCCAAGGTCATCCTCGGCCGGCCCGACTCGGCCCCAGCGTCTCCAGTTCCGCCGAGTCGGCCAAGGCCATCCCCAGCCGGCCCGACTCGGCCCCGCGTCTCCAGTTCCACCGAGTCGGCCAAGGCCATCCCCGACCGGCCCGACTCGGCCCCGGCGTCTCCAATTCCGCTGCAAGGCCATCCTCGGCACTGTCTTGCCAGCGGGATTGGCCCCAGCCATCTCGGATCGACCCGGCTCGGCCCTGATAAGATGGGATTTCCCAGTTCCCGCCAGATCAGCCCCGGCGGTTCAAGAAACTGCCTCTCTGATGCGCGCCGCCTGACAGCGCCAGACGCGCCGCCTGACAGCGCCAGATCTGACAACCCAACAGCCCTGCCTGCTGATGGGACTTAGCCCACCGACCGCCGCTTTCTCTTTTTCTGATGGGACATAGCCCACTAACTAGCCCAGATTCACGCAAGGCTCAGCAGATCTTCTGACTTCATGCAATCCCATATGATCATGCCAGAATCAACCCCTATAAAAAGGTAAATCCACCCAGTAAACAGGTATGCGCGATAACCCCCAAAATCGCCATCTCAACTTTCAGGAAGGAGTCCCTCCTCCTGAGACCTCCTTTCTCATACTAAAAAGGGCTCACTCGAGCCCCTCTTCAGCTGTGACCTCAGTCGCTAACTTGGCCATCGGAGGGTCCCACCGGAGACCCCCTCCGTCCTGGAACTTTTCTGCAGGTAACCGGTGAAGAAGAGCCGGGAGAAGCACTCTGTTCCCGACGTCCAGGAGAGGTGATTGAGCATCATCAGATTGGAGCGCCAGGTAGGGGGGATAAGAAAAAGTAGCGAACGTTCTCCCTGAGCTACATCTTTCGTCCCCTCTCTTTTCCAGAAGCCATGGTGGTGACACGAGCTCAGGATGCCTCCATCAGCTACCCAGTGGGGTTTCCCCTGCCAACTAGACAGCAGGAGGCCAATCCCCCTGCTGCCGACCTTTCGGTCACCTGCCCGCCACCAGATGCCGCTGTCCAAACAGCGGAGCAGCTAGCAACCTCTCCCAGCAAGTCTAGAATCTCACTGCCATGGTCCACGGCTTCAGCAGCAGCAGTCCGTGGCCACCCAGCACCAACTGCTCCCCCCGCCAGTCAGCAGTCGGCGAGGGGAGGTTCTCCTCGGCGGAGGCCGGTCGGCGAGAGACCGGCCGACGTCAAGTTTCCCCTAGGAAGCCTCGATGCGAGCCCTCCAAGCGGCCACGGTCCCCTGACCACGGCCCCAACGAGTTTCCTCCCAAGCCACATCATCACGAGGAACCCAGGACGAAGTCCCGACTTCCGTCTCCATCTCCTTCTGCCTCCTCTTCTTCTTCTTCCTCCGAGCCACCTCGAAGGGCCCCGACGATCAGCCGCCAGGCGGAGGCACGCCTAGAAGAGTACAACAGGCACCTCGACGAGCTCACCAAGAAGATCAACCATCAGCCGGAGGAAGAGTTCGACACTCGTCCTCCTTACACTCGCCACATACTGGAGGAACCGGTTCCCTCCAGGTTCCGCTTCCCCTAAGTGGACCCGTACAATGGTACGACTGACCCCCTCGACCACCTCGAGAGTTACAAGGCTATGATGCAAGTCCAGAGCACCTCAGACGCCCCTCTCTGCAAGGCCTTCCCCGTAACTCTGTGGAAGGCCGCCCGTGCATGGCATTCGTGCCTGTCCCCCCACAGCATAGACTCCTTCTGAGAGCTGGAGAGGGCATTTTTGGCCCACTTTGATGCCTGCCGCCGGATCCCAAGGGTGGCAGACATCCTCTTCTCCGTCCGCCAGAAGGAAGGAGAGTCACTGCGGGACTTCGTGTCCCAATTCAAAACCGCCGCCCTCAAGGTCTACCATCTCAACGATGCGGTGGCCACCCTGGCGTTGAAGCGGGGACTCCTCTCGTCCCGCTTCACTTTCTCCTTGGATAAGAAGCCCCCAAGCCCTTATTCTGATCTCCTCCTCCGAGCTCAGAAATATATCTGCGCGGATGAAGCCGACTTCACCCGCCGGGAATCTTTAAGAAACTCCAGCCATAAGCCTGCTTGCCCCGAGCCCAACAGGCCCCCTCGACACAGGCGAGCTGACCCGCCTCGTCATTCCGAGAACAGGCGTCGGAGCCCTGTCCCCGACGAGAGTAAGCTCACTCCTCTCCTTGCCCCTCGATCCCACATCCTGATGGAGATCGAGGGCGAGCCTTACCTCCAACGTCCTCCCCCCATGAAGAAAGGTGCACCCTGCGACGTGAGCCGCTACTGCCGTTTCCATCGGGACTACGGCCATGATACCGACAGCTGCTACAGCTTGAAGCGGGCCGTCGAGGAGCTCATCCAGCGGGGCTACCTCGGCAAGTATGTCCAAAAGGTGCCGCAGCCACTACCAGCCATCATGGGGCCTCCACCAGCTCAAGCCATCGTCGACAACACTCCCACGGAGCGGACGATCGGGATGGTGTCCTGGGGATCAGCTTCTGCACCTAAATGGCCGAGGGGGGAGGAGTTGCCGGGTAATGTACTTCTTGAGAGGGTCCCTACCGCATCACCGAAACACTCCACCGGGGGGCATACAAACTAGAGGAATTTGATGGGAAACCCGTTCCACGTACCTGGAATGCGGACAACCTCCGCCAGTATTACCAATGATGTACTCCCAAAAGCATGAGTAATAAAGAAGGCCCCTTCTGACGCCACAGCTTGTTCTTCCTTGCGCCATAGGACCAAGTCTCTCAAAAGGAGCTCACTGGCATCGTGGCCCACGAGACACCACTCGGCCCCGGCATAGCGGTGCCCCCGAGTAGGTTAAGACCCTAAAGGCTTCGTACCCAGCTGAGTCACCACTTGGGCGGAACACAAACCCCCAGGATGGTTCAAAAGGAGCTCACTAGCATTGCGGCCCATGGGACACCACTCGGCCCCGGTACGGCAGTGCCCCCGAGTAGGTTAAGACCCTAAAGGCTCCGTACCCGGCTGAGTCGCCACTTGGGCAGCACACAAACCCCCAAGATGGTTCAAAAGGAGCTCACTGGAATTGCGGCCCATGGGACACCATTCGGCCCCGGCACGGTGGTGCCCCCGAGTAGGTTAAGACCCTAAAGGCTCCGTACCTAATTGAGTCGCCACTTGGGCGGAACACAAACCCCCAAGATGGTTCGAAAGGAGCTCACTGGCATCGCGGCCCATGGGACACCACTCAACCCCGGCACGGCGGTGCCCTCGAGTAGGTTAAGACCCTAAAGGCTCCGTACCGGCTGAGTCACCATTTGAGCGGAACACAAACCCCTAAGATGGTTCAAAAGGAGCTCACTGGCATCATGGCCCATGGGACACCACTCGGCCCCGGCACGGCGGTGCCCCCAAGTAGGTTAAGACCCTAAAGGCTCCGTACCTAGCTGAGTCGCCACTTGGGCGGCACACAAACCCCCAAGATGGTTCAAAAGGAGCTCACTGGCATCGCGGCCCATGGGACACCACTCGGCCCCGGCACGGTGGTGCCCCCGAGTAGGTTAAGATCCTAAAGGCTCCGTACCCGGCTGAGTCGCCACTTGGGCGGAACACAAACCCCCAAGATGGTTCCAAAGGAGCTCACTGGCATCGCGGCCCATGGGAAACCACTCGGCCCTGGTACGGCGGTGCCCCTAAGTAGGTTAAGACCCTAAAGGCTCCGTACCCGGCTGAGTCGCCACTTGGGCGGAACACAAACCCCCAAGATGGTTCAAAAGAAGCTCATCGGCATCGCGGCCCATGGGACACCACTCGGCCCCGGCACAGCGGTGCCCCCGAGTAGGTTAAGACCCTAGAGGCTTCGTACCCGGCTGAGTCGCCACTTGGGCGGCACACAAACCCCCAAGATGGTTCAAAAGGGACCTGACGACTCTCAGCTCTCAGGTCACCCTCCGGGGTTCAAAAGACTTCCAGACTCTGCATTGGGAGATGATTACTAGCCGCCCTCAGCTAGCCAAAGAAGGCACGCAGACGTCCATCCAAGGCCGCGCAAGAGGAAAGAGGTTTCCCCACCAAGAAGGAATCATAGTTAAAGCTAACATGAAAGAGCAGATGCCAAGGTAAAAGTTCTACACTCCTTTCGCTCAGCTGATGTGGGGCACGCAAGCTCAAGGAGTGTGGGGGGCATTTGATGGGGCTAGTTGACCCCATGAAATAAAATTTTTTGGATGGCTCCAAGACCGACGGCCCCAAAGGCCGACACCTCCAAGACCGACGGCTCCAAGACCGACGGCTCCAAGACCGACGGCCCCAAAGGCCAACACCTCCAAGACCGACGGCTCCAAGACCGATGGCCCCAAAGGCCGACACCTCCAAGACCGACAGCTCCAAGACCGATGGCCTCCAAGGCCGGCACCTCCAAGCCAGCCGGCCCCGGCACTTCCCAGCCGGCCCCGGCATCTTCCTAGCCGGTCCCCTACGTCTCCAAGCTAGGCGGCCCCGACATCTTCCCAGCCGGCCCCCTACGCTCCAAGCTAGGCGGCCCCGGCACTTCCCAGCCAGCCCCCTACGTCTCCAAGCTAGACGGCCCCGGCACTTGCCAGCCGGCCCCGGCATCTTCCTAGCCGGCCCCCTACGCTCCAAGCTAGGTGGCCCCGGCACTTCCCAGCCGGCCCCAGCACTTGCCAGCCGGCCCCGACATCTTCCTAGCCGGCCCCCTATGCTCCAAGCTAGGCGGCCCTGGCACTTCCCAGCCGGCCCCGGCATCTTCCTAGCTGGCCCCCTATGTCTCCAAGCTGGACAGCCCCGGCACCTCCTAGCCGGCCCCCTACGTCTCCAAGCTGGGCGGCCCTGGCACCTCCCAGTCGGCCTCGGCGTCTCCAGTTCAGCCGAGTCGGCCAAGGCCATCCCCAGCTGGCCCAACTCGGCCCCGGCGTCTCCAGTTCCACCGAGTCGGCCAAGGCCATCCCCAGCCGGCCCGACTCGGCCCCGGTGTCTCCAGTTCCGAGTCGGCCAAGGCCATCCTCGGCCGGCCCGACTCGACCCCGGCGTCTCCACCCGACTCGACCCCGGCGTCTCCAGTTCCGCCGAGTCGGCCAAGGCCATCCCCGGCCGGCCCAACTCGGCCCCGGCGTCTCCAGTTCCGTCGAGTCGGCCAAGGCCATCCATGGCCGGCCCGACTCGACCCCGGCATCTCCAGTTCCGCCGAGTCGGCCAAGGCCATCCCGGCCGGCCCGACTCGGCCCCGGCGTCTCCAGTTCCGTCGAGTCGGCCAAGGCCATCCATGGCCGGCCCGACTCGACCCCGGCATCTCCAGTTCCGCCGAGTCGGCCAAGGCCATCCCCGGCCGGCCCGAGTTGGCCCCGGCATCTCCAGTTCCGCCGAGTTGGCCAAGGCCATCCCCGGCCGGCGCGACTCGGCCCCGGCATCTCCAGTTCTGCCGAGTCGGCCAAGGCCATCCCCGGCACTGTCTTGCCAGCGGGATTGGCCCCAGCCATCTCGGATCGACCCGGCTCGGCCCTGATAAGACGGATTTCCCAGTTCCCGCCAGATCATCCCCGGTGGTTCAAGAAACCGCCTCTCTGATGCGCCCCGCCCGACAGCGCCAGACGCGCACGCCCGACAGCGCCAGATCCGACAACCCAACAGCCCCGCCGGCTGATGGGACTTAGCCCACCGACCACGCTTTCTCTTTTTCTGATGGGACGTAGCCTACTAACCAGCCCAGATTCACGCAAGGGCTCAGCAATCTTCTGACTTCACGTAATCCCACGTGATCATGCCAGGATCAACCCCTCTAAAAAGGTGAATCTGCCCAGTAAACAGGTATGCGCGATAACCCCCAAAATCGCCATCTCAACTTTCAGGAAGGAGTCCCTCCTCCCTGAGACCTCCTTTCTCATACTAAAAGGGCTCACTCGAGCCTCTCTTCAGCTGTGACCTCAGTCGCTAACTTGGCCGTCGGAGGGTTCCACCAGAGGAGACCCCCTCCGGTCCCGGGACTTTTCTGTAGGTAACCCGGTGAAGAAGAGCCAGGAGAAGCACTCCGTTCCTGACGTCCAGGAGAGGTGATTGAGCGTCATTAGAATTGAATTAGTGGATGAGCTTGGGGTATTACACCTATGCTTATAATAACAATAGATTATGGTATGTTTTGTTTGTAAGGACAAAGCCTGAGACATTCCTATGACCCTTAAGTCCAAGTATAGTTTATTTCGTTATTTAAATTCACTTAATATTTGTTTTCAACCCTTTTTTTTATAGGAGACATCTCTCATGCTAAAATATTTTATCACATTTGTACTCTAATCTTCAAATTTTATTTTGGTCAACGTGGACTCAAACCAACTACCTGAGAATTTCAGAATTTAAAGAAAATTAAAAATCCCTAAATTCCCAATACAGTATGTTCATGAACAGTACTTCTTAAAATTGAAAACAATATAACTTTCTATACCATGATTACTATGGTTTAATCCATGCAAAATGATATGATCCACTTTTTGCATGTTATTAGGACAATAGTTTGGGATTTTGTTGAAATTTGCTTCTTTAACTGAAAATTTGGACCTTAAAGATAAGCACATGTCCCTCTATTAAGCCTTGTTTTCTCAGTCTTTGTTTGGATTGCTTACCCACCAATGTGCCTTCTAATTGGCCTTCAAGGTTTCATACCAGTCCTCTCATTCTTATAGTGCCCTTACGTAGGGCCAAGTTGGATTGTCAGCTAGTATTGCATTTAGTTTAACAATTGTAGGTGGGTTGCACACTCAGTTGATTAAGCTTAACTCCAGTAATAAGCGATACCAAGGTAAGTATACTTAATCATGATTAAAATGCTTTCTAAATAATTAAGATTTAAATTTATATTTTATAGATGTTTTACTTAATTACACAAAAATCCTAGATTAGTTGATTTTATAGAATATTATATTGGAAGTGTTACCATGCTTAGAATTTAATTTTTTATATTTATTCATACAAGACATGTGTTAAAATTTTATATGATAGAAATTTATATATTCAAA
The DNA here is from genome assembly GCA_900491605.1 of Calamus simplicifolius. Lineage (NCBI taxonomy): Eukaryota > Viridiplantae > Streptophyta > Magnoliopsida > Arecales > Arecaceae > Calamus > Calamus simplicifolius. The sequence goes on along the minus strand of UESW01001915.1, from coordinate 112,324 downwards.
ATTATTTGCAGATGAGCTTAGGGTGTTGCACCTATGTAATAACAATATATAGATTATGGTATGCTTTGGTTTGTAAGGGCAAAGCCTGACCCATTCCTATGACCCTTAAGTCCAAGTATACCTTATTTGGTTATTTAAATTTATTCAATATTTGTTTTCGATCCTGGAGACATCTTCATGCTAAAATATTTTATCTCATTTGTACTCTAATCTTAAAATTTTATTTTGGTCAATGTGGACTCATACCAACCTACCTGAGAATTTCAGAATTTGAAGAAAATTAAAAATACCTAAATTCCCAAAACAGTATGTTCATGAACAGTACTTCTTACAATTGAAAACAAAAATTCTATACCATGATTACTATGATTTAATGCATTCAAAATGATACGATCCACTTTTTGCATGTTATTAGGACAATAGTTTGGAATTTTGTTGGAATTTGCTTCTTTAACTAAAAATTTGGGCCTTAAAAGATAAGCACACGTCCCTTTATTGAGCCTTGTTTTCCCACTCTTTGCTTGGATTGCTTACCCAACAATATGCCTTCTAATTGACCTTCAAGGTTTCATACTAGTCCTCTCATTCTTATGGTGTCTTTATCCTGTCATACTTTCAAAAAAAAAAAAAAATAGTAAAATTGCTAGTTTTATAAAATTTATTTGAAATGTTATTATACTTAGTAGAAAATATAGGCATTTCTAATGTGATAGGATTTTGTAAAATTTTTATAAATATTATTATCAAAAATTGAATCAAGTAAGCATGAAAATATAATGATATGTTACTCATGTGCCTATTAAATTTCTTATGAGATATTAATTCATATTGTAATTTACTTTTAAATTCATTTACATATGAAACTTGAATATTAAGTTATGTGAACTTGTATGACACTTAAGTAAAGCATAAGTTGTTTAATATGAAACAAGTTATGACAAGTTTGGCCATAAGCTATAAACTTCCAATCAACTATGATTCATGAAATGTTGTTCCTACTTTTCGAGGCTTGAACAAAGACTTATAATTCGAGACCCACCTTTGTAGAGAATATATGTGACGACATATTTTTGACCCATCTTCATAGGGTTAAATGCAGCAACCTGTTTTGGCCTCACCATAAGGTTTATATGTAACCATGGTTATCACTATAGAGTTGTTATTATAGTTTTAAAATTAAAGATATAATTTTAAAATTTATTATTGTTACTAAATGATATGCAAGAATTACAATTAAAATTATTTATAATATATTATTTAAGTATTTGTATTTTATGCATGTATTTGGTGCTCGATCCCTTTAAGCATGATTAAGGATTACTTACTATACATTAGTTCATTAAATTTTATGGTTGTTTTTATTTTAGAGATCAAGACATAAGCAGTAGTTAGCTAAAAGCTGACTAAGAATTGATTTCATTTTATTATAGGATACTTAGTATTTTCCATATAGTTGTTCCCTATGTTAACATTGTAGACATTAATGTTATTTGGATATTAATATTATGCTTAATTTCAATTTATTAATTAAAAAATTATTTATTTTAATTTAATAGCTCTGAGAAAGTGCCTTATATTCTAGAAATTAATTCGAGGGTGTGGTGGATTGTCATGTTCTATATCTATATCCACCTTTGGTTTGGAACGTGATAATTAACTCATTGATGGCTCAGATATGACACCCATGATGACCGTTGGTTTGTCCACCATAGCCACCACCATCACTATATCCGATAGCCATCACTATGATGTTAGATCCCTGTTGTTAATTGTTGCCGTCGGGATCCGTCCTCCGACTCGGGCGCAGTCGATCTTCAGGGGCGGACCTGCACACAAGTCCTCGCGCGAGAGGCATTGGGGGTGGCCCTCCGCGGAAGACCCTCCGACGCTCAAGTCAGTGGAAGGAAATCGGCGATCAATCAGAAAATGAGGAGGTGGATCTCTCCGGGAGTCTCTCTAGGGGCGGCCGATCGGGAGCTCCATGGGGAAGAGCCCCGATGAGCAGCTGGCGAGAGCGGGAGAGTGAGAGTGAGGGTGTCAGCGCATACCTGAGGAATCTGGGAGTGTCATATTTATAGGTTGTCACCTGGATCTTGAGCGCCTTCTGGAAGGTTCGAAGGTTGTTAGGATACGGAGACGGATCGAATCGGGCCGTTGGGATCCATATCTTGTTTGTTAGGGGATAGACGGCTAGGAGAGCCCCTTGATGGCTTGAGATCTGGTAGGTGTGTAGGTCCCAGGTAGCCGTGTTAGGTTCTAGACCACTTCTCAACATGATTCCTTGCCTGGGATGTTGTTACGATAGGCCTAGGCTCTCCAGCGTCAGGTTCCGCGGAGGTGAGTATTGAATCGTGGATCGCTCAGTGAAGCCGAGCCATGAAAACTCGGGGGAAACGAGCTACAGGAAGCTCGGGGAGGCCGAGCTATGGAAGCTCGGGAGGGGCCGAGCTAGGGCAGCTCGGGAGAGAAGAGCTGCAGGGAGCTTGGGAGAGAAGAGCTGCAAGGAGCTCGGGAGAGCCGAGCTATGGAAGCTCGGGAGAGTCGAGCTACAGAAGCTCGGGAGGGGCCGAGCTATGGTAGCTCGGGAGAGAGAGCTGCAGGGAGCTCGGGAGAGAAGAGCTGCAAGGAGCTCGGGAGAGCCGAGCTATGGAAGCTCGGGGGAGCCGAGCTATGGAAGCTCGGGAGAGCCGAGCTATGGGAAGCTCGGGGATATCTTGGCGGCAAAGGGATGAGGTCGGTCTTAGCCTTCTCGCACGGATATTGATGCAATAACGATTTTACCCCCCAACACATAACTTCGTTGGGGAGCAATCGACGAACAATCGGTTTTGTGCTTTTTTGCTGTTCTGCCAGCGCCCTGCCGTTCTGCAGGTAAATCAGTTTTTTATTTCACCAAAATTGATGATACGGCTCTGTAGGGAGCGAAAAGCTGTTTGGTGCTTTCCGGAAGGTTTTTAGGGCGTTGTTCTTTTCCCATGCGGGTCGTTTTGACGTACGGCGTATGCACCCGTTTACCATTGGAGGATATTACTTTCGTAGGATCTCCTGAACCTGCCAGTTTCCGTAAGGTCAGTGGGCGATTCTCTATGTTTAATGATCATGATTCGGGATCAAGAGGAAATCTTTGCATGCGTCACAGTTTAGGCGGTGGGCTCGGCGCGCAATAGGGCGCTGCTTTCATCCTGGGAGGCCACGTGGAGGCATGGCCTAGGTGTTTGAATCTCGGGGCTTATGGCCTTGGTGATTGTTCCCGGTTCATTTTTTGCCTATAAAAAGGGAGAGAGAGGGTCGTGTTAGGTTATCCCCAAAGTTTCTTTCCCATTGGAGTTTCCTCCATGCTCATTTCTCTGCTGTTGCGAGTGGAGGACCGAGCTTTCCTTTCATAAGCCCTTCACCTGGACAGCTGGGGTGATGAAGGAGATGCTGAAGAATGGCTCGCCCTTAGGGGATGAGTCCCGAGATCATATGGAGAGCGCACAGGGAGGGCGCAGAGATCACACGAAGAGCGCACATATGCGCTTCCAGTGTGACCTTTGTGGTTCCCTTTGGGGACGTATGGTAGGAAGTGCACGCGGGCTCCCCATGACTCGCTTGAACTTCTCCTCCTCCCCCGATTTGGATTCCTGGGCTCGCCCGCCTGGGGAATCTTTCACCACATGGGAGGGGGTGATAGCGTGCCGCCTGCCGACACCTTGCCTTGGAGTTTGGGCAAGTTGGGGCGGTACACACTCGGTTTGGAGAGCGTTCCGGCGCTAGGTTCGCGGGCTTCCTACCTACTCGCCGGGGGGCCTTTCGGTTGGGTGGTTCGGGGCAATATCCCGTCCACCCTTTCCGATCGCCCTGATATCTCGGTTGGGTCACCGAGATATCATTATTAACCGAAGCTGGCCGCAACTATTGGTCCATGTCGCCCGTCCATTATCGGCGCGAGCTGACCGTTTGCGGTTTATCCAGCTCGTCGGTCGGGAAAGCAAAACACTCTACAGGATAGAAAATGAGTAAGAATATACCATCAAGTCAACCAGAATGCATCCACTACCCAGGAATGGTAACTCACCCGCGAGGCATAGGCCCGTGTCATCCTCATGAGGGTCATATTGTCAATATCGGGAAGAAGATGGATACTTTCAGCCACGCCCTGCTGCCCGAACGCAGCATCAACCAACTCCAAGTCCACAAACTTGTCCGCCGAGGGATCTGCACCCGGGTACAAGGCCGACCTCATTAAAGCAGAAAACGCTTCCTCAACGCCTATGTTCGAGCTACTGGGCTGACCTTCTCCACCCGAGGGGCCAACCCGAGCGACCTCCGACTGAGAAGCCTTCAGCTTCCCAGCTTCTTCCATCAGAATTCTGGCTTGAGCCTCCTCAGATAATTCGGCCAACCCAAGTGCCAGCCTCCCCAAAACCCTTCTCGAAGGAGTCTCCATTGCGGGACTCTCATCTCGTTGTGATCCCTCTTCCAACCCGCCTCCTTCGGTCGCTGTCACTTGCGCCTCCCCTACAGGCTCTGCCGGAGCCTCTATCCGGCCTTCTTCTTGAACCGCCGCGGGCGACCCAGCGTCGCTACCACCGGACTCTCCCGCAAAAGGCCCAAGAGGGAGCTTGCCCTGAACCTCATCAACTACGGCTGCTCCCTCTCCCTCTCCTACTGGGGATGGGAGTAAACCCGTGGTTGGGGAATGCCCCCGGAAACGACGACCTCCGCCGAATCCATCACCGGCTCATCTTTTAAGGGGGATGCGCCCGGATGAGCCAATGGAATGTCGTCCGAACTATCCGATAGCTCCACTACAGGGGGACAAGGGATCCCAACTGTCCTCCTTAAATCCCCCCTCATCTCCGGCGCTCCCTCCGTGGTCACACCGGCATCCGACGAGCATCTTATGGAAGTGCGAGCCTTCTTTTCGGGCCCACTTCCCTCCGCGACACCGCTCTCCCCTGGGCGCTTACCTCTCTTTCTCTTGGCGAGGCTCGACCACGCCGACCTCTTGGCTGCAAAAGCAAAGGGTATACAGTTAAATCTAAACGCGTTCGCCTGGACAACCAATAACGGAGAAGACAAAAGGGAGGACTCACCTTGCGGGTCCAGAGGACTAAGCCCGGCTGCAAAAAGGGCATCCTCCGATAGCAAGTCATTGGCCGAGAACACCTGGCCGTTGCGGAGGACGTCCAAATCTCTCTCCTCTTGCTCAGACAAAGCCGGATGCGTCTCCGCATCCCGGACGAAATTTCTCCATCTCCGAGGAAAGTCGGAACCAATGTTCCCCTCAGCGATGACGAACCTACTCTTCCATCCCTTTATGGAAGACGGCTTATCCATGATTGTGTTAAAGGACCTCCGAGGTCCGATGTATGGCCACTCCGATTTCCTCCGGGTATCAGATGATAACAGGCACGGAAAAGAGGAAGAGTGGCGATGATCCGAATCTGGTGGCACATTGAGATAAATCCGATGAGGCTCCGCCAGCTGTTTGGGGCCACCATCGCCGGACAGATGTTATAGTGAGTCATGATTTCCTTCACCAAGGGGTGGAGAGGAAACCGGAGGCCTGCTTTCAAGCTGTCTTCGTAAACGAAGACCCCATGCTCCAGATCTCGCGAGACCCTATGTTCAGGCCCCGCACTCGCAGAACGACATCTGGAGGTATGCCATACCTCTGGCGAATCCTACCCACATCCTCGGCAACGACCTCCGTAGCTACGTCGTCGAGACTCATCGTCATCCTAGCCGGAAAAAGCACCGGGCGAGACGGCGAACGTCGCAAAAGACGAGACTCTCCAAGAAACAGAATGAGATAATATAACAAACAGATATAGCGCTGCTATCGTTTTGCTTCCCCCCTAAGGAAGCCGTTTTAAAAAGAGGAGGCGCCTGCCCGAGGCGTCCGGAACCGCCTCGATAAACGCCGCGTTAATCGGGATTTACTGCGTGGAGTTTCCCCAACCGTTGCCCCTGGAGGAGCCTTACCCACGAAGGCATGATGGCCCTGCCGCATTAATTAGGGCATCATTGCGCGGGCTGTCTAAACCAGATCGTCCCATCCAAAGCGTGCCACCTGGACTTATACTCCCTATGCCCGAACCTACGCTTCGAACTAGGGAGTGGAGGGCATGTGTTGGGGGGTAAAATCATTGCATCAATATCCGTGCGAGAAGGCTAAGACCGACCTCATCCCTTTGCCCGCCAAGATATCCCCGAGCTTCCCATAGCTCGGCTCCCCCGAGCTTCCATAGCTCGGCTCTCCCGAGCTCCCTGCAGCTCTTCTCTCCCGAGCTTCCGTAGCTCTGCTCTCTCGAGCTTCCATAGCTCTGCTCTCCCGAGCTTCCATAGCTCGGCTCTCCCGAGCTTTCATAGCTCTTCTCTCCCGAGCTCCCTGCAGCTCTTCTCTCCCGAGCTACCATAGCTCGGCCCCTCCGGGCTCTCATAGCTCTGTTCTCCCGAGCTTCCATAGCTCGGCTCCCCCGAGCTTCCATAGCTCGGCCTCCCCGAGCTTCCTGTAGCTCGTTTCCCCCGAGTTTTCATGGCTCGGCTTCACTGAGCGATCCACGATTCAATACTCACCTCCGCGGAACCTGACGCTGGAGAGCCTAGGCCTATCGTAACAACATCCCAGGCAAGGAATCATGTTGAGAAGTGGTCTAGAACCTAACACGGCTACCTGGGACCTACACACCTACCAGATCTCAAGCCATCAAGGGGCTCTCCTAGCCGTCTATCCCCTAACAAACAAGATATGGATCCCAACGGCCCGATTCGATCCATCTCCGTATCCTAACAACCTTCGAACCTTCCAGAAGGCGCTCAAGATCCAGGTGACAACCTATAAATATGACACTCCCAGATTCCCTCAGGTATGCGCTGACACCCTCACTCTCACTCTCGCTCTCGCCAGCTGCTCGTCGGGGCTCTTCCCCCTGGAGCTCCCGATCGGCCGCCCTAGAGAGACTCCCGGAGAGATCCACCTCCCATTTTCTGATTGATCGCCGATTTTCTCCACTGACTTGAGCGTCGGAGGGTCTTCCGCGGAGGGCCACCCCCAATGCCTCTCGCGCGAGGACTTGTGTGCAGGTCCGCCCTGGAGATCGACTGCGCCGAGTCGGAGGACGGATCCCGGCGGCAACATTAATAAAACTCAAGATTGGGAGAATGAGCACCAAAACAGTGCCAGCATACATACCATGTGCCAGTACAATATAGTATTAATGTGCTAAATTTCATTGATCAGTTTGGGTCCGGTACCAATTTTATAAACCTTGACCTACAATACAGCAAAAAGAAACAAAAGATGGTAACTAAATTTCATTGCACATAAAATAATTTCCAGCTGTTAAAACCTACTCAAACTTGGAATGCAATGAATCAATTTGCTAACATCATGGAGTATTCAATTTGGATAGAATTTTGTCCATCCATTACGTATGAACGTTTGAAATGAGCCAGCCATCCTTAAGGCTAATGCTCGCAAATTAACTAACACCCTCTCAACTTTGGTTGTTGTTAAGGCTTGCAAATGGGTTGAATTGGCCCATGATCCAACCTGATCCAAACACAATTAGATATGATCTGATCAATAAGTAGATTGGGTTTAGATTCAAAATCAAAATATAAATATAAAATCGAATTAAATCAGAATTAGATATAATCCGATCTGATCCATCCTATTTGTAGCCCTTATAGTCGTTAAAAAATTGGAAGAAGCTATTCACTATTCGGTGACTTGCTCGCTAACCTTAAAATTCAATCACTTCAATTTAATATTCTGTATAATTGAAAACTTTCAGTAACTTATTCCGCAATCCTCCGAGAATGCATTCTTCAAAGACAACCGTCCAGATCAAGAGGCCAAGTTAATTAAAGGCAGCTTGTGAAGAAAAAAAAAGTCTTGGTTTCGTGAGAGAGATTAGTTTTGTTGTGAGGCGTCATGGAATTGGAAAGAGGCAGCCATTTTCACTGCGGACATCTGAGAAAGCGAGCCCATTCACGTGATGCAAGGCAAATTTCATATTTTGATCATAGCCGTTTGCTCCCTCCAAATCAAACCAAGGCATAGGTGTTATCTTTTTATGATATTATAAAATTTCTAACAAATAACTAGGTTAGTGTTGAAAGTTAAAAGCGAGTCTGATTCAATAGGTCTACATTTCATCTCCCTTAATTCGTGCCTTCATGGCAAAGGAGCTAAAAAATTAGAATGGCGTCAGTGATGGTTCCTTGGAAAAAAAGCTATATTGAGTCATTTGTTCACACCTACACATCACAATGACAAAATATATAATAAGCGGTTTCTAGAGGATGAGGTCTTCATTATTTTAAGGCATAGAGAAGCTGCTGGCTAGAGTTGCATCATTAGTATGTTAACTGACATGTTATATGTAACCAATTGTACACTGTTTAAAATGGCAATGCATGAGAAAATATGGAGATGATCGATATTGAGTCTTGACTACTACTACATGTGAGTCTAACGGATTTGCTATATACTATGCTGTAGGAATTTTCTTTTAGTAGTTTGAAGAATTTGTATAACATAATAGGGTATATTTGCATGTAGATAAAAAGATGAAAAATGAAAACACTCAAGGCACTAAGAAGGAACAATGGGAAAGCTGAACTTAGAGTTGTAAAGAGTATATATAGCAAATGCTAAATTTTTCGTTATTTGAAATAATTTTTTTTAATTTAAGAATATATATATATATATATATATATATAAAGAAAGAGCGAGTAGTGTGCATGCTTGATTTAGTTATACTCAATTGGATCTCTGCATAGATCCAATCAAATCTAAATTAGGATAATGAAAGTTTCATATCAATGGTTTGAGCCATTAGAATTGACTTACTCTGTTTAAAATACTTATAAATAAAAAAAATAATGTGTTAAGTGACTACAAATTTGGATAATCTAATTAATAAAATAATATTTTTTATTAACTTGATATATGTTTTGAGAGTTTTTGAATCACATGATCTTTGATGTATAAGTATTTTAGAGATAGTAGATTCCATTGAATAGTCTAAATCATTGATTTAGGATCCCTATAATCTAAATCTAGACTGGACTAGATGTGAGCATAGATCATTCTAATTTACTTTAACTTCTTTGCAAGTAAATTTTATGATACAAATGCTCAATTACTATAAACTTAGGATATTATTAATTCTTTATAACATGCAATTATCAGTTTCTATATAAAATTTTTTCGTGGTTACCAATTACTATTCTTTCTATATAGCTCCAGCCCAACCACTTGAGTTAAAATGTAGCATTACCGTATTTTACTCATAGTAATATATTATATGAATTTAAAATAAAATTCTTGTATTAACTTACATATCATAGACTACTTAATCTAACTGCTAGCACATGGAATACATGTTGTCTAAACTCTCTCTCTATTTTCCTAATCGTTAAGATAGAAAAAAAAATCAAAGCATAAACTATTCGATGTCCAGAATAAATTGGCTATAGTTGATCATTCGGTATTCAGGAAAAAATATATGAAAAATCAATCAAGATTTCAGATAATAGAAACTGGAAATAAAATGATAAACTAAAAATAATTGGTCTTTCTAAGATATTTGTAAAGTAATATATTTACAAAAGGAGCAAAGAAAAGGTAAGAGTAGTAAATGAAAGCCAAAAACATCACATCCAGCAATATATAGTTTAATTTATAACAAAAAAAATGTCTTAGATTAGTCATAAACAACGCATGAATAAACTGAAAAATTCGTAGATAATTCTAGAATAATTGAATGGGTTTGGATGGATGCCTCTCTGGAATATTAATCCAGAGAACCATTCAATCTAGAGAAAATTTAAGAATAATAAATTTTTTTCAATAATTTTGATAATAATATTGTAATGATAAGCAAAGCTAAGAGCCGCAAAACTGGCCAGCATGACCTTTTGCCAAGCAAGACCCAGTACGCTATCCAAGTGAGTGGCTGTGGCGATTTCTGCGGCGATTTTCATGGTGATTTCCATATAGCTGTAGTTCTTTTGAGCCTATCGCTGTGGTAAACTGTCCTGATTGTTGTGGCATCTCTGTCTTACTGTGGTGAAGCTGCTACAGGGATTTTGATGCGCCGATTCTTAAAGCACCCTTCTTCAACATCTTGGCTGCTTTAAGATTCGGGTTTTGGTTTCTTCTTTCCCGATCTTCTGTGCTTGTCGTTGCTGTTTTTGTCCTAGCTTGAATCCGGTGATGGCCAGTTCTTCTGCCCAGCCTCCGATCGGCTCTGATGCCCCAATGAGTCCCGGAATGCCTTGGAGCCAGGCGCGCTCTGGCCGTTACGAGTGGGTTTCCCCTTCTCCCTTCCCAGCGGTTGTGGCAGAGTTGGAGAGGTTGTTTCCGGACATCATCCAAGTTCCGGTGATGTCTTTGGAGGAGGAGATTGCCAAGTGGAAGGACAAGGCGATCTTTGCTCGCAGCCTGGCGCGGTGGATTCCTCCGGAGGCGCTAGTTCGTGAGCTTCATCGTACCGGCGTCTCGGGAAGATAGAAGTTGTGGCTCTGGCGCATCGTCACTATCTTCTTCGGTTTGAGGATGCACATGCCACGGATTATGTCCTTCATCGCCCGTGGGTTGTTAATGGCCAACCCATTGCGATGGCGGAATGACAGCAGGAGTTTGTTCCGGGGGAGAGCACGCTTCTTTAGTCGCTTCTATGGATCCATTTGCCGCTTCTCCCCATTGAATTCTGGTCGGATGATGCCCTCTCGTCAATCCTCTCTGTAGCTGGAAGTTCATGTATTCGGATGATTCGACTAGGGATCGGAGTCGCGGCGGATTTGCACGGGCTTGCGTCAGTGTTGATCTGAGCAAGCCTCTTCGGCCTGGTGCTCGGATCAGAGGCTCTGGAATTCCCTTTTGGCAGCAATTTTCTTATGAGCATGTTGACGAAATCTGTGGATCGTGTGGTTCCTTGCATCTCTCCGGGGAGTGTGGATCGTCGCCGGTTGTCTCCTCATCTGATTTGGGCTTCTAGTTCGGGCCGTGGATGGCGGCTTTGAGGCGGAGGAAGACTCCGATGGTGCAGCGGGCGGATCCCCAGCAATCCTCTGCTCTTGGTAAGTCTGCGCTTTCTTCCTCTGCTCCTGTGGAAGAATGGCAATTTCCTAAGAAAGTGGTGCGGAAACATCTTACTAGGGGGTCAAAGAGTCTGGGTGTCTTCTCCTCCTCTGGGGGCTCTTAAGATCCCTCTCCTTCTTCCCCCAAGCTGGCTACTGTGTCTGAAGGGCCTGGGTGCCAATCATCTTCCCCTGTGCCGGTGGTGGAGGAGGTCTTGCCTCTGGTGCTGAGTGACTTGTCGAGGGCCCCCATCAGGAAGTCTAAGTTGGTTATTGATGGTTCAGGCCCCTCGATTCCTCCTTCCTTGAATGGGATTGCAGCGTGCCGGTCTGGAGTCTGCGTGCCGGCTGGTGTTAAGGATGGATCCCAGGCAACAGAGAGGGGTTCTTTAGTTTCTGTACCAGTGAAGTCTATGAACCCTGGGATTTCGGGTAATAACCCTTTTGCTATTGGGTGCCCGTCTAATTGGACTAGGTTTCCTAAGTCCTGTGGGGTTGGTCTATCGGGCCCATTGAAGAGGGCGCGGCCAGTGGAGCCTGTGTCCCAGCGGACTGTGTCCAAGGCATCCAAAGCCAAGGGGAAAGCACCTCTCCGAGGGAAAGTTAGTGACATGGGCTCTTTTACTTTTTTGGCACAGCCTGAGTCCCCTAGGGGCATAGAGGGTCTGGCCGGGATAAGAAAGATTAAATCCCATCACAAGGACAATCTGGTCCCTGGTTCTCTGCTAGGATCTTCTCAGTCGGATCAGGTTGTTGGTTCGGATCATGACGTGGCAGTTGCCCGTCTTAAGGATGCCATTCTAAAGGAAGGCATCACTGAGGCTATGGACTCTTCACGGGTGGATGAGCACTGTGATCAAGGAGCTGAGGGTCCTCTGGTGTCTAATGTTCATATTGTGGAGCAGGTAACGGGGGACATGGTTGGGGTCCCCCTTTCTCCAATTAAATGAAGATTCTTGCTTGGAATGTGCGAGGGGCACTGAAACCCTCGTTTGGTCTTCTTTTGGGAGACTCAACTAGCTTCATTCTTTGGATATTTTATTTTGTCAGAAACTCGATTGTCTGGGGATAGTCTTACTTGGCTTTGGAGACATATCTCTAGACAGTGGGAATCTTATGCTATTGAGTCAGTTGGTCTTTCTGGAGGCATTTTGGTATTATGGAAACCGGATAAAGTCCGTGTGGATGCTTCCACGGGTGTGGCTAGCAGGTGGCTTTGGTTGTCTCGGAGGGATCCTCTGCTCCCTGGTTGCTTTCAGGGGTTTATGCCAGTACTGATTTTAGGGCTCGTCGTGCGCTCTGGGATGAGATCCTATTGCTTCTTGGCTAGGGTTTTCCCTCCCTCATTGCTGGTGATTTTAATTGTATAGTAGGGGCCTCTGAGAAGCGAGGTGGTAGACAGGTGGTTGGGTCTTCGGACATTGTTGAGTTCAGATATTTCATCTCCTCGACAGGTCTTTTGGATTTGGGCTTTGTTGGCTCCCAGTTCACCTGGTGTAATAACCGTCAGGGGTCTGCCAGAGTTTGGAAAATACTAGATAGGGCTCTGACTTCGGCCAGCTGGCTTCAGCTCTTTCCTTCGACTACTGTCACTCATCTGCCCAGAATTGGCTCCGATTATTGTCCTATCCTTATATCCACTGACGTGATTGTTCAGCGTTCGAGCAGTTCAAGTTTGAGAAATTCTGGACTTATTTCTTTTGCTAGGCAAATCATTTCTCAGGTATGGTGGATGTCGGTCAGAGGGAGTGCTGCTTACCTACTATCTAGACGGTTGCTTATTACTAGCCGCAGGCTCTCTAGCTGGAACAGGCGGGAGGTGGGAGATATTATGAGGCAAGTTGAGCAGGTGGAGTCTATTAACTCTTCGCTGTAGGCTAAGGAGGATCAGGAGGGTTTCCTTCTGGATTCGGATCTGTCTACCCTCAGATCTACCATGGCCATCCACCACTCTCTATTATTGCAGCAGGAGACTTACTGGAGGCAAAGATCTTGTATTCAGTGGATCAAGGAGGGGGATCGTAATATGAGATTCTTTCATCAGACTACTTTACGTCGCCATGCGGCGAATCGCATCAGGTGTTTAGTTGATGATGAGGGGCATTCTAAGGATGATCCGCAAGCGATCAGGGATAAATTTCTTAACTTCTTTCAGTCTAGATGGACTAAGTGGTATGGGGATGGGATCTCGGTCACTCCAGTTCTGCATTCTTGTAAGGTCTTTGAAATGGAGAATGCTTTTCTCACTAGGCCTTTCTCCACGGAGGACATTCGCCTTGCTCTTTGGGACCTTGGCCCTGACAAGGCCCCTGGCCCTGATGGGTACCCGCCATTATTTTTTCGTCACTACTAGGACATTGTTGGTTCGGATGTGATCTTGGCTATCCAGTCTATTTTTCAGGCTAATCATATGCCGTCTGACTGGAAGAGGACTCTTATCACTTTGGTGCCTAAACGTCCAGACGCTTCCTCTCCTCAGCATTTTCGGCCTATCAGTCTGTGTACCACTCTATATAAGATCTATGCTCGTCTTCTGGTTAGTTGGATGGTTTTGGTGATCCCTCGTCTCATCTCTCGGGACCAGGAAGCTTTTCTCAGGGGGCGGAGTATCACGGACAATGCTTTGTTGGCTCAGGAGTTTATGCATGACCTTCACAGAGCCTCTGGACGCCAATGCCTTATGGCTATCAAGCTTGACATGGAGAGAGCTTATGATAGACTGCGATGGGATTTCCTGTATTGTACTCTTCGTGAGTTTGGCTTCCATGAGATTTTTGTTGATTAGGTGGAGTGTATTCAGAGGCCGTCTTTCTCTCTCCTAATTAGTGGGGGTCGTACGGAGTTCTTTCACTCGGAGGTTGGGTTAAGACAGGGGTGTCCTCTCTCTCCATTCTTGTTTATCATTTCTGTAGATGCTTTATCCCGGGATCTTACTCTGGCTATGCAGTCTTCAGCTATTAACCCATATTCGGCAGGGCCTCTTGGCCCGGCGTTGTCCCATCTCCTCTTTGCTGATGATTGCCTTCTTCTTGGGAAGGCTTCTACTAATAATGCCACCACCTTTGCGGCTATTCTTCGCTCCTATTGTCGAGCCTCGAGTCAGAAGGTTAATCTCAGTAAATCTTTGATCTGTTTTAGCCCGAGGACATCCCCTACTTTGAAGATGACTATTTCTCATATTATGGGCATTTTAGCCCAGTCCGATACGATGTTATATCTGGGGATTCCGATTACTAGGAGACGGCCACATTGTTCGGATTTCAGCTTTCTTGTGAGGCGGATCCGTGATCGTCTGGATGGTTGGCAGGCTTCCGGCCTTTCTATGATGGCGTGGATTACTCTTATCCGATCTGTGCTATCTGTGATACCTTGTTATCTTCTGTCTAACACTGCCATTCCTCTGGCTTGTTTGCGGAAGATTGAGCATCATTTTCGGGACTTTCTCTGGGCATCGACGCAGGAGGGCCATGGTCTTCATCTCCTAGATTGGGACACTGTCTGCTTGATGACATCAGAGGGTGGGCTTGGGATCCAGTTGCTGTCTGTCTGTAGAGAGGTATTGACTGCTAGGCATGCTTCTCGATTTCTGCTGGACCCGCACTGTCTGTGGAGTTCCTTCATGCGGGCCAAGTACGGCTGCTAGAACTCTTCCACTCCCTCTCAGTCTACCCGGGGGCACTCCTTTTTTTGGAAAGAGGTCTGTCGTTATGTTCCGACTATCCTGGAATGTACCTCTTGGATGATTGGTAATGGAATATCGGTGGATGCCATTCAGGACGTGTGGATTGCTGCTGTCTCATTGGCCGACCTTTGTTTGCCCCGACATGCCTAATGGTATGCATGTTAGTGATTTTATCTCTCTTGATAGTTCTGCTTGGTCATTTTCTCGGGTATCCAGGTTTTTCGGGAAAGAGCTCTGTCAGCGTATTCTATCTATTCTTCTCTTTCCAGGCACTACCTCTGATACCAGGGTGTGGAGGCGATCTTGCTCACCTCATGCCCCTATGTGTGACCTCCTATCTATTTTTGGACCCCACCCTCAGGAATCTTTGGAATTGGATTGGATTTGGCATCTTCTTGTTCACCCTAAAGTGAGACTTTTCATCTGGAAGTTGGCGCGGGACATTCTTCCGACCTGCTCCCTTCTGTTTCATAGAAGATTGAGTATTTCGCCTACATGCCCTCTGTATGATACTGAGGAGGAGACGACAGATCATGCTATATTTGATTGTGTCAGGGCTAGACAGATTTGGCAATTATCCGGTGCTTATCCTTGGGTATCCAGGTCTAGTTCCCATCGTATTTCTTTTCTGAGTCTATTAAAGCAGGGTAGGGGAAGGGGTATTCATCAGAGAGGTCCCTTGTGGGCATACATTGCTTATCAGATCTAGTTGTCCCGGAATCGGATTATATTCTCGGACAAGGTCCTTCTTCCTGGTAGAATTCTCAGGGCGGTTATCTCCCTTTATGTTGAGTACACTTTCTATCAGGGTTTTATGAATTTTGCAAACCCTGGCCACTGGGACTCCCTGCTGCTGCGGCAGCGAACCGACATACGGTTTTTATCTCTTGGGAGCCCCCTCCTCAGGGTTTATCAAAATAAACTTTGATGAGAGTGTCCGTGGTAGAAGTGCTTGATCAGCTTATGTTATTCATGATGCGGGTGGGATGATGCTAGCAGCTGGAGGGTTTGGTTTGTTGGATTCTTCTGTGCCTCAGACTGAGCTGCATGCGGCTTGGGCGGGGTTATCCTATGCTATTCGAGTTCTCAGCGCTCGTCGTCTGATCATTGAAGGTGATTATATCACCGTGATTCACTAGATTCAGCAGGAGCCCAGCTTCCATTTGCCTACTCTCCTCTTATTGGGTGATATCCGCTCTATGATTTTGGAAGCTACTAATATCCAGATTCGCCACATCTATCGTGAAGCCAATGGAGTCGCTGACTGGATTGCTGCCAGGATGACCTCTCACTTTGGTAATTGGAGATGGAGTCAGGGTGATCCTTGCCCTCTTATTCTCTCCCAGTTATTGTATTATGATATTTCGGGCCTAACCCGACCTAAAGTGGTGTAATCACCCATCTGTACCAAAAAAAATAAAAATTAAAAAGCAAGACCCAGCCAGCTAGCATGTTGTGGTCATTTCATAAATTCTAATCAAGGTGGATTAAGAGAGAGAGAGAGAGCTATACCATAACATCTAAAAACAAATAATAATATTTTCAGCCAAATCATCTCATATTTTAGTTTTCCTTGTAAAACTCTATCAATTAGAACCAAGGGAAAAAGTGCTAGCCTTACCACGAGGTACGCATATCATTTCAAGTGGCAAGGAGTGCACGACGCCCCATAGGCTATTTCCACATGTGAAACCGACCTCAAAAATGAACAACCGGGCATTTGGATCATGCCAACCCTGTACTACCTCCATACCAAGCTACACTATCTGTGCCATCCAAAACATACATATCGGGAATTTAATCCTGGTCTGTTGACTCGCTCTCCGTCTGATTTGTGCTTTAAGATTCCCGCTGGTTCTCTTTCGTTCTTGATTCTCTGGCAAGGTACAGCTTCTTCCTCGATCGTCTTTGGAGCTCTTGTTCCTCGCTTCATTCCGCTTCGTCTGATGGCTCCTGATTCTGCTAAGGAGCGTCCGAAGTCTTCTCGGACGGAGCCAGTTCGTAACTTCTCCTGGGTTTCATCGTCTCCATCACCGACAGAGGTGGCGAACCTAGAGATTCTCTTCCCAGATATTGTCCAAGTTTCCTGCTCGGCTCTGGAAGAAGAAATCGAGAGCTGGGAGAAGATGGCCATCCTGGTGCGAACGTTCCAGCGCTGGGTTCCTCCTGATGCCCTTCTCCGTGAATTTCGTCGTGCGGGAGTCCCTAGCGAGATTCAATTTGTTAGCTTGGCCCATCGTTGTCATATTGTCAAATTTTTCGATCCTTCTGCTAAAAGAATGGTTCTCGAGCAACCTTGGATCGTTAATGCTCAGCCGCTGGCATCTGAGGCTTGGCAAGCTAATTTCTTTCCAACACCGGACTCTGTTTCTTCGGCTCTGGTATGGATTCGGCTGCCTAATCTTCCTATGGAATACTGGTCGAAACCTATCCTCCGCTCCGTCACTGCCCCGGTCGGTTGTTTTCTCTTTGCTGACCCTCCGATGACGGCGAGAAGCAGAGCTGGATTTGCTCGTGTCTGTGTCAGAGCTGATCTCTCCCGTCCGTTGCGGCCGGGTGTTCGGATGAGGGGGTCTCTTGCTCCCTTCTGGCAATCATTCGTCTATAAGCACATTGAAGGGATCTGCTGCTTTTGTGGCTCATTGCATCTCCGGGGTCCCTGCAATCTTGGGCAACAGGCTGATTCTTCATCGAATACATCTCTCCCCTGTTTCGGCCCATGGATGGTGGTTGTTCGCCGCCGGGGGGGGGGGGGGGGGGAGGCTCCGCTGGCTGGGAAGTCGTCGGCTCCATCTCTGGATTCTGCTCCTTCGTCTCCTGCTGCTCCGTCCGCTAAGGACCCAGGCCCCTCTTCATCCTCTCCGGCTCACGCTCCGACTGTGGCCTTCTCTGCTATTGGTTCGGATCAATCCAGTGATGAATGGAGTGTTCCGCTCAAATCCGCTCGCCGGCGCCTCTCCAAGCTTGGGAAATCCATGGAGTCCATCGCATTGCCCTCGGCTCAGCAGGATGCAAGGCGTGACGGTTCCTCTGCTACAGTAACGGGAAAGAAACTTAAGAAGCCTCTGCGTGCCGGTTTTTCTCAGGCTGAGGCTGAATGTGTCTCTAGAGTTCAGACTCAGCCCAAGTCTCCTCCATCCAATCTGAATGTTCAGTCAAATAATCCGTTTGCTGTTCTTGGGTCTGACACTCCGATTGGCTGTTGGGATGCTAACCTTGTTCCTTTGAAGAGGGCCAGACCGGAAGAGTCTCAAATCCATCGACTCTCCCCGAAATCGGGTAATAGAAAAGGAAAAACTAAGGAGGGAAAAGCTTTCCTTCCTACCTGCCAGCTTACTGTTCGGGATCCAGTGACCCTCGCTCCCATGTCTGTGCTGCCTCCTGAGGGCCGGACTGATGCTCAAGCAGTTATTCCCCAGTTATCTTCAATGGTAGAAAGCAGTCATGAGGCTACAATCTCCACTCTTAAGGCGGCCATTTTGGGTCAGGGAGTGGATCCCTCGCTCCCTGCTGGTCCCCGGATGCTTCAGGGTGAGAGTGTTAGGGAGACTGTATCTTTAGAGGGGCTTTCTAATGTTGCTATGGCAGAGGCCTCGAATGGGTCCCAGACCCCTACTATTGTTAAATGAAGATTCTATTTTGGAATGTCAGGGGGGCTCGAAAACCATCTTTTCGAGCCTCTTTTGCTAGATTGATGCAGCTTCATCAATTTGATATTTGTGTTCTTCTGGAAACCCGACTATCGGGTGTCAGCTTGACGTCTTTCAGGAGACAGATTGATCGAGCCTGGTCTTCTTATGCTGTGGAGTCTGCAGGCCTCTCGGGAGGTATATTAGCTCTATGGCGCAATCCCTCTATCAGGGTTGATGCTTTTTATCAGTGTAATCAACTGTTGTCTCTGGTTGTCTCCGAGGGCAGCGCCGACCCCATTCTTTTATCAGGAGTCTATGCTAGTACCGATTTTCGGGAGAGGAGGGTCTTATGGGCTGAACTCCTCGCTCTTCTGGCGCACGGCCTTCCTTCCTTAGTTGCCGGTGATTTTAACTGTATCATTGGGGCTAATGAAAAGAAAGGAGGAAGACAGGTTGGTGACTCAGTTGAGATTTCTGAGTTCAGGTCCTTCATCTTATCCGCTGGATTGCTTGACTTGGGATTTTCGAGTACCCAATTCACTTGGTGCAACAATCGTCAAGGCTCTGCCCGGGTGTGGGAGAGATTGGACAGAGCTATGGCCTCTGCCCATTGGCTCCGAATGTTCCCTTCGTCATCTGTCACTCATCTTC
This sequence comes from Calamus simplicifolius, assembly GCA_900491605.1. Classification (NCBI taxonomy): domain Eukaryota; kingdom Viridiplantae; phylum Streptophyta; class Magnoliopsida; order Arecales; family Arecaceae; genus Calamus; species Calamus simplicifolius. The sequence continues at coordinate 93,280 of UESW01001915.1, read as the reverse complement.
CCAGGATGCCTCTGACCATTGCCCCATTATGGTCTCCACTGAAGCTAACTCTCAGACTCAAAGGCAGTTCCGGTTTGAGAAATTCTGGTCTTCTTATTCAGCGGCTCGCTCTATCATTTCTCAGGTCTGGCACTTACCGGTTCGAGGCAATGCCATTTACAAACTGTCCAGGAGGCTGGAGCTTGTCAGGCGCAGGCTGTCTAGATGGAACAGAGAGGAGGTGGGGAATATCTTGAGGCAAGTTGAGAGGGTCGAAGCTGACATTGTTTACCTTCAGTCCTGTGAAGATAGGGATGGTTATCTATCTGTTGATGACCTTTCCGCTCTTCGTGCTAAGCTTGCTATCCATCATTCTCTTCTTCAGCAGCAGGAGACCTACTGGAGGCAGCGGTCTAGGGCCCTGTGGATACAGGAGGAAGACCGTAACACTAAATTTTTTCACCAGACTACCTTGAGGCGTCGGGCAGCTAATCGGATTCGGCGCTTGGTAGAAGAGGATGGGGGCTCTCAGGAGGACATTCACGTTATTCGTGATCGTCTATTTCAGTTCTTTCGGTCCAGATGGACTGAGCATTCGGCTGAGGGGGATTCTGTTCAGAAGGTTTCTTCGTTGAAGCAGGTTTCTATTCAAGAGAATGTCAGTCTTGTCAGACCTTTTACTGCGAAGGAGATCCGGCTGGCTCTTTGGGATCTTGGATCTATTAAGGCCCCGGGGCCTAATGGCTTCCCGCCTTTTTTCTTTCAGCACTATTGGACTATTGTTGGTCCGGAAGTGGTTCAGGCTATTCAGATTGTCTTCCAGTCCAACTCCATGCCTACTGAATGGAATAGGACCCTCATCACTCTAGTGCCCAAGCGCCCTAATGCTTCTGCCCCCCAGCACTATCGGCCCATTAGTTTGTACACTACCTTATATAAGATTTGTGCTCGCTTACTAGTCAATCGTCTGAGGGTGGTCATTCCCCGTCTTGTCTCTGATGAGCAAGGGGCTTTTATTAGGGGGCGTTGTATTTCGGACAATGTCATTATAGCCCAAGAATTCATGTCTAATCTCCAGAAAGCTACTGCTAGACAGTGTCTGATGGCAATTAAGCTAGATATGGAGCGTGCCTATGATAGGGTATGCTGGGATTTTTTGCATCGCACTCTGCTTGAATTTGGTTTTGGCAAACTCTTTATAGAATGGATTATGGCCTGCATCCGGTCGCCGTCATTCTCCCTGATTATCAATGGAAGTCATTCCGATTTCTTCCATTCTACTGTTGGGCTTCGACAGGGGTGCCCGTTATCCCCATTTCTGTTCATATTGGCTGCTGATGATTTCTCTCGTGCGTTACATCAGGCACAGAAGGATTGTCGTATCGCCCCCTTCATGGCTGGCCCTCTCGGCCCTTCGGTTTCGCATCTTCTCTATGCGAATGATTGTATCTTGTTGGGTCAGGCTACTGTTCGGAATGCGACCATCTTTGATTCTATTATTCAGAGCTATTGCCAGGTTTCTGGTCAAAAGGTTAATCTTCACAAGTCTATGATTTGCTTTAGCCCTAAGACCAGAAGTCATGTTCGGGAAAGCATTCTCCATACATTGGGCATAAATAGTCAGGCTGATCGCCTTCTGTACCTTGGAATCCCTATCACCGGAAGACGGCCCCGCAGCATAGATTATGCTGATATTGAGCGGCGGATCCACGATCGCATTGATGGTTGGCACATCACTTCATTATCTATGATGGCGAGGATTATCCTTATACGATCGGTTCTGACGTCCCTACCTCTGCACCTCCTCTCCAACACTGCTATTCCGTACATTTGCCTGAGGAGGATAGAGCGGTGCTTTCGGGATTCTCTGTGGGCTTCCGGGCAGGATGGTCATGGGACTCATCTTTTGGCATGGGATATAGTCTGTTTGCCTATTCATGAAGGTGGCCTGGATATTCAGTCTCTGACTGTTCGGAGAGAGGTACTGCTTGCTCGTCATGCGTCGCGGTTTTTACTTGACCCATACTGCTTCTGGAGCTCCTTTATGCGGGCTCGATACGGTGACTGGACCCTATCTCTGGATGATCAGCCCCTTCGTCGGCACTCCTCCTTTTGGAAGGAGGTTTATTGCCATGCTCCGATTATTTTGACCAATACCTCGTGGTTGTTAGGTGATGGCTTTATGGTTGATGTTATCCAGGACAAGTGGATTGCTGACCTTCCCCTCTCTCTTTGGCCTACTTTCTCCAGCATCGATATTCCTAGCAGTATGAGGGTCAAGGATTTGATTTCTCAGGATTCCTCTGGTTGGCATATGAATATTGTTACTCAACTCTTTGGTCAGGAATTAGCTCGACGGATCCTTGCTATTCCACTTATTCGGGGGAATGTTACTGATACCAGATTATGGCACAGATCTTCCCTGCCTTGGGCTCCTTCCAGAGACTTGATGAGTATTTATAGACCTTCTCCACATCGTACGATGGATGCTGGTTGGGTATGGAAGCTCCCTATTCATCCCAGGGTTCAGCTTTTTGTTTGGAAGCTACTGTGGGATTGTATTCCAACTTGCTCCTTCCTTGCTAATAGGGGCCTTCATATTCAGTCTATTTGCCCCTTGTGTTGTCAGGAGGAGGATACTATCGATCATGTTATATTTAACTGCCCTAGAGTTAGGGGAATCTAGCGGAGTGTGGGTTATGATTGCCGTGCTGATGCGGCGGGCTTTCTGAGATCTATGTTTTTGCATATTCTTCGGCAAGGTAGATAGTACCAGACTGGCTTATGGGCTACCACTGCTTACCATATCTGGCTATCACGAAATCTTCTCATCTTTACTGATGAATCTTCTCCTTCCTTCAGGATTGTTCGGAAAGCTAGGCTGTTATCGGTTGATTTCTCTTCTCGTCAGAATGCTCCTGTGTTTGGCAGCCCTGGCCACTGGGGATCCTCTGCTGCTGCGGCAGCGAACCGGCATACGGTCTTCATCTCCTGGGAGCCCCCCTCTCCAGGGTTTGTCAAACTTAATTTTGACGGCAGTGTTTGCGGCAGGCTTTCTGATTCTGCGTTCCTTATTCGTGGGCCTGCTGGAGATTTGTTGGCAGCTGATGGCTTTGGTAGTCTTGACCTATAAGTTCCTCTTGCTGAACTTTATGCTGCTTGGGCCGGCATTCTTTATGCTATTAGATCCCTGCATGCTCTTAATCTGATTATTGAGGGCGATTCTCTTACAGTTATCCGATGGATCCAGAATGATAACTTTTCTCAAGCTCCTGTCAACCCCCTGATCCTTGATATATGGGCTACCTTACGGGATGTTGATAGAGTCCAAATCCGTCATGTTTATTGCGAAGCCAACTCTGCGGCGGATTGGGTAGCGACGGAGGTAGCTCACCATGGTGGTTATAGGATTTGGTCACAGAGTGACCCTTGTCCTTCTGTACTTAATCAAATTTTACATTCTGACTTATCTGGGCTGACTCGCACTAGAGTGGTGTGATCGCCCGCTTGTACAAAAAAAAAAAAAAAACATACATATCGCCGTAGCCATTCACTCTTTTAAATTAAATACATTTCAAGCCAATGAAATCAACTCAAACGTAGAATGAAGTAAGTCATACAAGATCAATTTGAAAACAGATCTAATGATAGAAGAATCAACTACATGGAATTGTTGTTGGGACATGTACCCATAAACAAATGACATTTATTATTTTACTTGATAATTTAAGAAAATTTTTAATATTATACTTGCATGCATGTTTTGATGCTTTATAAATATCAAAAATCCCTGGATTATTTAAATGTAACTTTAAATATTGTATATAAGTGTTATATATAGAGGATAATATTTAAAGTAAAATAATCTAAATTGTCCATAATTATAAATTAAAATAGGGATCTTTAATTTAAAATTACTAGCACGGTTCATTACATTCTAAATGAAACGATCTTATCCAGATTATTGATAATAAGATTATTGGAATGAAAGTGCTTTGTATAATTTGATTATATAGGACTGAAACGATTAATTATGAATCTCTAATAAATTTCATTGTTAAAATAGAGTATTCAAAATTAATCAATGATGGCCATATATGAATCGATCTTAATTTTGAGTAATTAATACTCTTGTTTATTGTATTATATTTTTTAACATATCGGGTAATGACACAGAAACATAGTGTCAAATTCTTGGTATATTAAATATATAATAACATAAGTAGCCAGGAATATTAATATACAAGATGAAATCCATTCCTTCGTAAAGAAGTCAAATGGACATTCGGGACTTGAATAATAAGAGCGCTCAATTTATGATTGGATCATAAATATATTATTCATTATAGAATTAATGGTACTTATGGATAAAGATATAATTAAAGAGGTTAACAGAAAATGCCTAGCTTTAATCATGAACCGTTTAAGGAGGATTGATTTATATGTAGTGACTATATCAGACTATTCAAATCCTTTTGAATATAATTAATTTTATAATTTTAAGAATGTAGTTCCAAATTTTTAGTGAAGTAATTTGGAATTAATAATTTTGATATTTTAATTAAGGTGGTAATTGAATGTCAAAATTATTGGAGCTTAAAATTATAATGTCCATAGTTCCTCTTGATGGCTCCATTAAATTATGTGAACTTTATGATATGTTGGGTTGAGTTATTAATTTAGAATTGAGAATTCTAAATTAATTTTCATACAAAAATTAATTGGATTAATTTCTATTTTATATAATATGATTATTTAAAAATAAATTTAAAATTATTTATTTACGATGTGCTAGGAATACATCATAGCATATTCCACGAGAAGAGTTAAGTTATTTTTTATGAATATATAGATCTGAGAGCCTTTCTCTCTCCCGTAATGTCCCATGATAAGTATATCAAAAAAACTAACAATTGGTTGTCTGATTGATATACATTAAAGTAATTCCAAGAGTTGAAAGTTATCTTTAAATTGATTAATTAATTAAAGAGGTTGGTAGTTATTATTCTCTTAGAATATAAGATTCACGAGAGAAGAATAACATCGGACAACAATCATCAACAGTTTCTCTCCTTCAACTTCACTTTATCTCATGAGTTGAGAAGACAAAGTGAATAAAACTCAGTTGTGTGATCTCAACCCAAATCAAAAGGAATGCCCACTCATTCGCGTTCATCATAATTTGAGAACGTTTGGAAAGATCCGTGGTGATCGAAAGGATTTGGTGATTCTAAGGTATGTTGGTGAGAACGAAAGGTCAATTTCTTAATCTTCTTATTGTTCTTGTTATTAAATTAATACGGGTATAGATGGCTAACTCAATTTTTAAGATATGTGATTTGATCCTTATCTTATTTCCGCTAAGATATATGATTTGATCCTTATCTTGCTTCCGCAAACATCTCAAAGTCGTATTAAGATTACCATCAATTAGTATCAGAGCAGATTATACCCCTATTAATTTAATAATAGATTATATGATAATCTTTATATGATTGGGTTGGCACTCATGCATAATGGTCTATGTTTTTAATATTTTTATGATGATGATGTATGTTCAAATGATTGCTAATTTTTTCAATTCATGGAATTTTTAATTTTATTTTATTAGGTATTGATTATAAGATTCCTTTTATATTGATAAAGAAGGTTCTTCATGGTTTTGAGAAAAGTTCTCAATTAGAATTTTTTTATACTTATTAAAGAGACATGTTTTATTGAGAATTTTTTTAAAAGCTGTCCGATAGGAGATTTTGAGTGGGGAATCCCTTCCCTTGGCTCTGAGCCTCATCGTTTTCCAGGAATTCGAAGAGCCTCACCGTTTCCAGTGATTCAAAGAGCCTCACCATTTTCCAAAGATTCGACGAGCCTCACTATCTCAAAAGACGTGAAGAGTCACATGAAGTTTTTTTTTTCATTTCACTTCTTATTGAATATTTTTATTATGTTGATAATAATTACATTTACTCTTCACGTATGAGAAGTTTTTCCATTCCGATTTTATGGAAATTTTTTTGTTGATAATAATTATATTTCATGCATATTATATGACATATTAGATAGAAAAGTGTCTACCTATTTATTATATGTCATGCATTTATGTGCATTATTATTTTATTATTTTTTTACTAAAAAAGTTTTAGTAAATTATATTTAATGCACTTTGCTATAAATTTAATGAGATTAAATTTGTAAATTAATTTAGCAATTGGATTTGCAAAATTAATGTGCCAATGTTTTAAATTTAAGTGTTATATTTAAGTTATCACATTTAGCTTATTTTATAATTTTAAAGTGTTTAAAATTATAAAATCTTAGTGATTTAAATTGTTTAAATTAACTAAGGGTTTATAAAAAAAAGTTGTTTTATAAATAAAATATACTTTTGTAAAATAATGAGTGGAAGGGGTAATATGAAAATATAAACCTTTGGTCTCCATCGTTAGTACAACACCGTAAGTTATTAGTAGCGCCTCGAAACGCTTTGATTTCGTTCTCCCTACGGAGGGTATCTACTATCTACTAAGCAATACCAAGGTTGTCTTCCATGAGATAGGTCTTTTAAGATGTATTTTAGAATTGACCTACCCTACAATGGCAATTTCTAAGTTAAGTCTCAAAAGGTCAGATACGATGGGTCGCACTCATAAAGAAATAATTAAATTAGTTAATTATTTTCTTGACCAAAATTTAAGAAAATTAATGAGTATTAGAAATATGAGATATTTGGGAAGATACTTATTAATTGAGAAAGTCTCATTTTAATTAGCAACTATTTGACCTACTTACGGCACTTAGTTGTGGAGATTAAAATTCCTTTGGCCTTTAAAGTAAACATATTTTTGTGTATTTTAACATGTGCATTTATGCATCATATTTACTTTGCCTTAAATTATATAATGATATTTATGTAATTATTTATTAAAAATTTTTCTTTATTTTTCAGTAAATATGTTAAACCCGATTTTCTCACTTCTCGCCTCTCAAGTATTAACGAGTGAAAATTTTGTTAAGTGAAAAAGCAACATGAATATCCTTCTCATTAATGAAAACTACCACTATGTCCTTAAGGAGGATTGTCCTCCAGTGCCTCCAACCAATGCATCCAAGGTTGTTACTGATGAGTACAACCATTGGATTGTTGCAAACAACAAAGCTCGCTGCTACTTGTTAGCCGCAATGAATGAGGTGCTTAGAACTAAGCACAAGGCCTTTAAAACTGCAAGGGAGATTATGGAATCTCTGCAATATGTTTGGACGCCCATCTAATCAGGCTCGCTACGAAGCTGTAAAAGCCATTATGAATGGAAAATGGAGAATGGTTCTTTTGTTCGTGAGCACATCCTCAAAATGGTCAATCATTTCAATGAGGCTGAGATCAATGGAGCTAAAATTGATGAAAAGACTCAGGTTGGCATGATCCTGGAGGCACTATCTCCCACTTTTTTTAATTTAGGACTAATTACATTATGAATCATAAAAAGTGTAATATGACTGAACTCTTCAATGAGCTGCAAATATATAAGACTCTTATAGATGATAAGAGTGGTAAGGCAATTGTTGCTGAAGCCAACATAGCTGAGAAAAAGCCTTTTCCTTCAAAGAAAAAGAAGAAGAATTATGTGGGAAAGAAAAAGGATAACAAGAAGAAGGTCCAGAAGAAGAAAGGAAAAGGCTGCTCAGCCTAAACCTAAAGGAAAGTGTTTCCACTGTCATCAAGATGGCCATTGGAAAAGGAACTATAAAAAGTACCTTGATGAGCTGAAACAGAAAAAGAAACAAGGTAAATTAGATTTACTAGTCATGGAAACATGCTTAGTTGAGAATGATTTCTCAAGCTGGATTATTGATTCAGGAGCATCTAACCATGTCTGTGTTCTTTGCAGATGCTTGAGTCTGCCCGGGATCTTCAAGTGGGAGATTTTACGATGAGAGTAGGCAGTGGGGAAAAGGTGTCAGCGACAGCAGTAGGGATAGTTTGACTATCGTTTGCTAATAATAAATATTCGCTTTTGGACAATGTTTATTATATTTCAGATTTCAAACGGAATTTGATTTCGGTGTTCAAGTTGCATGAACAATTTATTTATGTTTCTTTTAGTATTGACTCTGTTTCAATTTTTAAGAATGAAATAAATATTTGTTCTGGGTATGTTGAAAATGGTTTATTTTGTTAAACCAAATTCCTACAACTTGCTTCAAACCGAAATGTTTAAAGTCACTGAACCAACTCCTAAAAGAAGAAAAGTTGCGAATAATGACAATGGCACATATTTATGGCATTTGAGGCTTGGTCATATTAATATAGACAGAATAGAAAGACTAGTGAAGGATGGTCCTTTAGGAGAGCTAAGAATTGACACTCTACCAGTCTGCAAATCCTGTCTAGAAGGCAAAATGACCAAAAAACCTTTTTCAGCAAAAGGTGAAAGAGCAAAAGCACCTTTATAAATCATACATATTGATGTATGTGGGCCTTTGAATGTCAAAACTAAAGGGGGCTATGAATATTTCATCACATTCATTGATGATATTCTAGATATGGATATGCATATCTGATGCAAAGAAAATCCGAGGCCTTTGAAAAGTTCAAAGAATTCCATGCTGAAGTAGAAAAAATAACTCAGTAAATCAATCAAAACTCTTCGATCTGATCGAGGAGGAGAGTACTTGGTTATGAATTTCAGGACCACTTGATTGAGAATGGAATATTATCACAGCTCACGGCACCTGCGACACCACAGCAAAATGGTGTAGCTGAAAGAAGGAATCGCACTTTGCTTGATATGATAAGATCAATGTTAAGCTATTCTTGTTTGCCTACCTCATTTTGGGGATATGCATTATAAACAGCTGTATACATTCTAAACTTAGTTTCATCTAAGTCAATCCCTAAGACTCCCTTAGAGTTATAGAACGGTCGCAAACCTAGTTTGAGACACATCCGCATATGGGGATGTCCAGCCCATGTGATGAAGGAAAAGACTAGAAAATTGGAACCTCGTTCAGAAGTATGCATGTTTGTTGGATACCCTAAGGGAACGAGAGGAGGTCTATTTTATAGTGCTAAAGATAACAAAGTATTTGTGTCAACAAATGCTACGTTTCTTGAGTACAATTATATGATCGAATTCAAATCTAGAAGTAAAGTAGTTCTGGAAGAGTTGCTAGCTGATGAGATCAGCTCCACACCAACAAAAGTTGTTGAACGACAAAAAGTTGAGACCACTACTCAAGATCAAATTACCACCACCACCACGTAGTGGGAGGAAAATAAGATTACCCATCCACTATGGTCAGGATGGAGAAGCACAAGTTTTAGTCACCGATGGCAGTGATGATGATCCATTGACATACAAGATGGCAATGGAGGATGTTGATCAAGAGAAATGGCAGGAAGCCATGAAACTCGAAATGGAATCAATGTATTCTAATACAGTCTGGAAGCTTGTAGATCTACCAGAAGGCGTAAAGCCTATTGGATGCAAATGGATATATAAGAGAAAAAGAGGAGCCGATGGAAAAGTAGAGACTTTCAAAGCTAGGTTGGTGGCAAAGGGTTTTACCCAAAAGGAAGGAGTAGATTATGAAGATACTTTTTTGCCAGTAGCCTTGCTAAAATCCATTCGGATTCTCTTGTCCATTGCTACTCATTATGATTATGAGATATGGCAAATAGATGTCAAGATGGTGTTTTTGAACGGCCATCTTGAAGAGACTATTCATATGGTCCAACCAGAGGGTTTTGTGGTTAAAGGCCAAGAGCAGAAAGTCTGCAACTTGCAAAGGTCCATTTATGGGCTTAAGCAAGCTTCTAGATCTTGGAACATCAGATTTAATGAAGCCATAAAATCTTATGGTTTTGAACAAAATTTAGGTGAACCTTGTGTCTATAATCTAAAGGAAGGAAAGAAAGTGGTCTTCTTAGTTCTTTATGTGGATGACATTTTACTCATTGGGAATGATGTAGGATCTCTGTCCAAAATAAAGAACTGGCTAGCCAGCCAATTCCAAATGAAGGATTTGGGAGAAGCAAGCCACATTCTTAGCATCCAAATTATACGGGATCGCAAGAATAGGCTTTTGGCATTGTCTCAGGCATCGTAGATTGACAAGGTGCTTGTCAGATTTGCGATGCAAAACTCTAAGAAAGGTAATTTACCTACTCGACATGGAGTTCATCTTTCTAAAGAGCAGTGTCCTAAAACACCGCAAGAGGAGGAAGATATGAGACGGATTCCCTATGCTTCGGTAGTTGGTAGTTTGATGTATGCAATGTTGTGTACAAGACCCGACATATGCTTTAGCCGATACCAGTCAAACCCAGGATTGGATCACTGGGTGTGGTCAAGCATATTCTCAAATATCTGAGGCGAATGAGAAACTATATGCTGGTATATTCTGGTAGGGATTTGATTCATATTGGATATACAAATTCTGATTTTCAATCAGATAGAGACTCTCGGAAGTCTACCTCTGGAGCGGTGTTCACTTTGAGAGGAGGAGCCATTATATGGAGAAGCATCAAGCAAACCTGCATTGCTTGTGAAGCAGCTAAGGAGGACAGTCTGGCTTCAAAAATTCTTGAAAGATCTAGAAGTTGTTCCAGATATGCATGAACCAGTTAGACTCTACTGTGACAACAGTGGCGCAGTAGCCAATGCCAAGGAACCCAGAAACCACCGTAAAGGAAAGCATATAGAGAGAAAATTTTACCTTATGAGAGAGATTATCAGTAGAGAGACATTTCAGTTGATAAGATCGCATCTGCGATCAATATAGCTGATTCGTTCACTAAGACATTACCGGCTCAGGGTTTTGAGCTACATCTTGAAGGAATGGGACTTAGAGACATGTCTCATTTGCTTTAGGGCAGTGGGAGATTGTTGGGATATGTGCTCATAAACAAATGACATTTATTATTTTGCTGAATAATTTAAAAAAATTTTAATATTATAGTTGCATGCATGTTTTGATGCTTTATAAATATCAAAAATTGTTGATTATTTAAATGTGACTTTAAATATTGTATATAAGTGTTATATACAGAGGATAATATTTAAAGTAAAATAACCTAAATTTGTCCATAATTATAAATTAAAGTTATCGGGATCTTTAATTTAAAATTACTAGCGGTTCATTACATTCTGAATGAAACGATCTTATCCGATTGTTGATAATGAGATTATCGGAATGAAAGCGCTTTATATAATTTGATTATATAGGACTGAACGCGATTAATTATGAATCTCTAATAAATTTTATTGTTAAAATAGAGTATTCAAAATTAATCAATGATGGTCATATATGAATCAATCTTAATTTGAGTAATTAATAGACTCCTATTTATTGTATTATATTTTTTGACATACCCGGTAATGACACAGAAACATAGTGTCAAATTCTTGGTATATTGAAATATAATAACATAAGTAGCCAGGAATATTAATATACAAGATGAAATCCATTACGATTCTCATAAGTGTTGATTCGGGACTTGAATAATAAGAGCGCTCAATTTATGATTGGATCATAAATATATTATTCATTATAAAATAAATGGTACTTATGGATAAAAATATATTATTCATTATAGAATCAATGGTACTTATGGATAAATCAATGGTACTTATGGATAATATAATTAAAGAGGTTGACAAAAAATGCCTAGCTTTAATCATGAACCGTTACTATATCAATGGACGATTCAAATCCTTTTGAATATAATTAATTTTATAATTTTAAGAGTGCAGTTTCAAATTTTTAGTGAGTAATTTGGAATTAATAATTTTGATATTTTAATTAAGGTGTTAATTGAATGTCAAAATTATTGGAGCTTAAAATTATAATGTCCATAGTTCCTCGGCTCCATTAAATTATGTGAACTTTATGATATGTTGGGTTGAGTTATTAATTTGAATTGAGAATTCTAAATTAATTTTCACATAAAATTAATTGGATTAATTTCTATTTTAAATAATATGATTTTTAAAAATAAATTTAAAATTATTTAAGTGTGCTAGGGAATACATCGTAGGCATATTCCACAAGAAGAGTCTATGTGAAATTATTTAGTTGTTGAAAAAATATATGGGATCATCCGTTTCATCCCATGATAAATATATCAAAACAAACCAACAATTGGTTGTTGGATTGATATACGTTAAAGTAATTCCAAGAGTTGAAGTTATCTTTAAATTTTAATTAATTGATTAATTAATTAAAGAGGTTGGTAGTTATTATCTCTAGAATATAAGATTCACGAGAGAAGAATAACATCGGACAACAATCATCAACCATAGAGAGTTTTCTTCTTCAACTTCACTTTATCTAATGAGTTAGAATAAAAAGTGAACAAAAACTCAGTTATGTGTAGAGGTGCAACTTGGGCCGGGTTCAACCCAAACCCAGCCCGCCGAACCCGATTTGCAGCAGTGCTCAAATTCTAGTTTGCTTAACCCGAACCTGAAGGATCCGGGTTGAACCCGGACCGATTTCCAACTTGGGCCAGGTTCGGGTTGCAGTCAACCCGAACCCAAGAAAACCCGAACCCAAGAAAACCCGAACCTGTAAAGCCGCAAGCGGCATGCCCACTGGTGTTGTGGAAGTGATGATTTAGCCTTATTCGTTAGGTTTAAAGATATGTAGAGTTGACAATGGTGTTGTAGATGGATGCTTATGTCCGGTACCTTACCAACAACACTATCCCCAAGGACCCTGCGGAAGCCAAGATGCTTAAATGGTGAGCTCCCAAGTTTCTAATACTGGATGGGCAGCTGTACCGAAGGTCCTCGTACCTAGTTCTAAAGTGTGTCGACCCTACAGACGCCGACTACATCCTTCACGAGATCCACGAAGGTATCTATGGGAGCCATCTGGGGGCAGAGCGCTGGCATACAAGGCTCTACGCCAAGGATACTACTGGCCCACTATGAAGAAAGGCGCTGTCGAGCTAGTTCAAAGGTGTGATAGCTGTCAGCAACATGCCAACATTCAGCGACAGCCAACGTCTTAGCTGATCCCCTTAGCAACCCCATGGCCCTTTGCTCAGTGAGAGATGGACATTCTGGGACCATTCCCCCCAGCATCCGATCAGAGAAGGTTCATACTTATTGCCATCAACCACTTCACCAAATGGGTGGAGGCCAAGACGCCGGCAAAGATCACCGAGAGCAAGGTGAGATCATTTCTTTGGAAGTCTATTATCTACCGTTTCGGGCTACCCCACACCCTCATCACCGACAACAGTCGGCAATTCGATAACACCCCCTTCAGAGGATTCTGCGTTGAGTCGAGCATCTGCCAGCAGTTCACCTCCGTTGGCCATCCACAAACAAACGGAGCGGCCGAGGTGACTAATCGCACCATCTTTCAGGGGCTCAGAACGCGACTGGATGACTTCAAAGGAATATGGATGGAGGAGCTCCCTAATGTGTTGTTGGCCTATCACATGATGCCATGAGCTCCCACTAGGGAGACCCCTTTCAACCTCATGTTCGGGTCCGAGGCCATCATCCCCATGGAAATAGGCATCCCGAGTCCTCGGGTAGAGTCATATAATGAAGAAGACAACCCAAACCGACCGCGAGCTAACCTCGACCTCATCGAGGAGGCACATGGCCGAGCACAACTCATGATGGTTGCCTATCGCCAGAAAGCCGCCAAGTACTACAACGCTCGTGTTCGCCCTAAGATATTCCGTCTAGGGAACTTGGTTCTCAGGTGAGCCAAGGTCTCGAAGCCAACAGAAGGAGGCAAGCTATTGCCTAACTGAGAGGGACCCTACTGGGACACCGAAGCCCTCTACCACGGAGCGTACCGAAATGAGGGACTGGACGAGCAAACACTCCCCTGCACCTGAAACTCGGATAATCTCCGTCGATACTACCAGTAATGTGTACAAATATTTAATTATGAATTTGAGCATTTTACTCTTTATGAGTTTGTGTGACTCACCCTTTTTGGGTAATAAAGATATGTTCAAGTATCTCACTTTTTCAACCAAAGCCCGACTTCGATCGGCACTGAAAGTTCGAGGCCAGCTCGACACCAAAGCCCGACTTCGAGCGACACCGAAAACCCAAGGCCAGCTCAACACCAAAGCCCGACTTCAGTCAGCACCGAAAGCCCGAGGCCAGCTTGGCACCAAAGCCTGACTCCGGTCGGCACCGAAAGCTCAACCCCGATCAACACTGAAAGCCCAAGGCCAGCTCGGCACCAAAGCCCGACTCCGGTCGGCACCGAAAGCCCAAGGCCAGCTCGGCACCAAAGCTCGATTCCAATCGACACTGAAAGCCAAGGCCAGCTCGGCATCAAAGCCCGACTCCGGTTGGCACTGAAAGCCTGAGGCCAGCTCGGCACCTGAAGATCGATTCCTGTCAGCACCAAAACCCTACGGCAAGTCGGTGCCGCAGGCCTACTACAAGGTCAGCACCCAAGACCGACCACGAGTCTTCATAAAGGCCGGCTCTAGAGCCAGCCTCAGCACTTGCTTTGAGATCCGCTCTAGCACTACAACCAAGTCTCGGGCTCGCTTACGGCGAACACCGGGACTAATGTAGCTCTATCGGGTGATCCTATAAGTACGAACTAAGAAAGGAACGCGCCACACAGAGCTAAGTATTAAAAGAAACTTTTAAAGACTTAGAAATTTCAAGAAAAACTTTATTACTTGTCAAAGCGTTTACAAAATACCGACTCAGGTCGGACTTCAGTACAAAATGCCGACTCAAGTCGGACTTCAATGCAAAAGAGAAGAAAAACTCAATGGAGGCCCTCAGATGCCAATCGGCGCAGACCCACCACCAGCTGGCTCTTTTGACTCCTAGTCGGCGTCAGGCTCAAGGTCGTTGAGGCTCGCGATGCCAGAGACCCTCGCAGCCTTCCTCTTACCCTTTCAGAAGCCCTGGAGGTAAGCATCCATGGAGGCCTCTGCCACCTCGTCAGCAAAGTCAGTGGAGCCCCAAAAGCGCTCCATTGCCTCTGCTGCCGCCCCCTCCACCATCGTGGCCCTTTCCTCAACATCTTGCGCCCTCTGAAAGGCTTTGCTCGCTCGAGCAGCAGCATCAGCGACCTTGGCGTTGACTTCAGCGACCTTGGCATCCACCATCCGGGCGATCTTCTCTGCATTCTCGGTTCGCCCCTCAAGTTCCCTCACCTCCTGGATCACTGTATCCAGTTGGTGCCGATTAGCCTCCAGCTCGGCCACCTTTATCGCCAACTCCGCTTCAGCGACACGGGCATGCCTGAGGTCGATCGCTCCATGTCACCTGATCTCCTCGACCTCCCCTTGGAGCAACCCCAGGGTCCTCTTGGCCTCCTCGGCCTCCCTCCGGGCCACCCCCAGCGCCCTCTGGGCCACCTCAGCCTCCCTTCGGGCCACCTCTAGTGCACCCTCGGCCTCCCTTCGAGGAGCCTCCAGTGCGCTTTCGGCCTCCTCGGCCCTGGCCATGGCAGCCAAGGTCACTTGGTAGGCACGATCGCTTTGGAGGGCAGTGTCCCTCAAGGCCGACAAGGAGTTCACTGCCTACACAGTGAAGCAGGAAGATAATTCAAAGAGAAGAGAAGACACTTACCCACAAATGCACCGTGAAGGCATCCAGCTGGCTAAACTCTGCTTGGAGCTCCGACAAGCAGACCCCAGCCAACAGCCGCTCCGTCGTGTGGCCATGGTGCGTAAGGGACACCCTGGATGGGATCACCTCGATCCTTCCCCCCTCTATGGGCCTAGCCGAGGCCGAGGGCGCGGATGTTGCTACAGGCACTGGCGGCGTTCCTCCGTGGCCCTTGCTGGTTGAGGCATCCCCTGTGGCTGCCTCAGCCACTAGCGAGGCATTCCCGCTCATCGACGGGCCCTCTCCCAGAGATGGCGCGATGGTAGGTTGGGTCGGCTCCACACTCGGGAGGACCATCGTGGCTCTCGGCTCCTCTGGGGGCATGTCGATGATAAGATCTATCGATGAATTAGTTGGCAGAGCTATCAGCAGGACAGCAGGTGGGGCGATCGGTAGGGCGACCTCCTCATCCGCCTGCTGGTCATCAGAGGGAGGAGCAGGGGACTGAGACCGAGGTCTCTTCCTCAACCCCTCTGCCTTATCGGCGGTCCTCCGCCTCTTCACAACCGCTCTCATCAAGGTTTCAGTTGGCAGCCTAATATTTGCACAAGTCAGAGTTGATTAAAAAAAAGAAGGAAAAGGAAGGAATCTCCGTGGCTGCTCACCACCGCTCGGGATGACACCTGCGAGCTAGAGATTATCCTCCAACAAGAGCTCATGGCAGCGAGGGACCACGGTGGTCAACAGCTGGTCAAATGCCTCCTTATCCCTCGAGACCATCGACTGATTCTTGTTGGACCCTGCATCCGGATCCCCCCGATGTGGTTTCATCCCCTCTAGGTTTAAGAAGAAAAATTGGGTCTTCCACCCCTTAATGGACGTAAGGAGATCCAATCTGATGGCTCGGCCGGGCCTGGGTTGGAACAACCACCAGCCCGACTGGTGACGAAAGGTGTAAAGGCTGCGGAATAGGAAAACCATAGCCTCTATACCCTGAAGGTGGCACAGCACCAGGAAGGCATAGATGGTCTGAATGGAATTTGGGACCAACTGTATGGGTACTAAAGAATACCTATCGAGAAGGTTGGTGATAAAGGGATGGAGAGATAGCCGGAGGCCCACCATAAGGAATACCTCGTACAAGGCAACTCTTCCAGGTCGAGAGGAAGTCACCCTGTCGTCAGGGCTAGGGACGAATAGTCGGACACTAGCGGGAATCTCATACAGGGCCCTAAGGTTCGCTAGCTCCTGGGCGATCATGATAGAGGCAGCCCCTTCCGAGGATTCTCCTCTAACCCTAGGGGAGGACTCGCAACGACCGGATGACCCCTAACGAGGGCCCGACTGGAGACATGCCGTTGTGACAGAGGAACTAGGTCCTCGAAGGAAGGAGAGGACGAGGACCATGGAAGCATGGGGGAAGGAGAGACCTGCAGTTGCGAGGAGGAGACACGGTCCTCAGATGGAGAAGCAGAGGACCATGAAGGAGAGGAAGCCATGGAGGAAAGACAAGGAAAGGTCGGGAGGACTGAACTGGGCAAAGGAGGGAGAACAGCAAGTCCGGGGAAGGAAAACTCGGGCAAGGTTCAAGCTCAGGGGGAAGAAGAAAAAAGTCTCAGGGATGTAAGGAGTCAGGTCCGAGGCGACCCTCCTATACCCTTTTTCAAATCATCCCGCCTAGTTCGACCAGCCACGTGCACACCCGTCATTGGAGGGGATGCCTCGACAATTGCTCGGTGCACGGAATGCGAGATCTGTAGCCAATGATGAGACATCGATAGCGTCAGTGCAATAATGGCAATAATGGTGATTGCCTTTCTGTGGGTTCCGAAAGGACTTCCCCTTTTCGAAAAGGATCCCCTCAGATCTGACGGTGAGGGTTGACATAAGCAGTGGCATTATGATGCCCCATACCACCGGCATTAAAGAGTCTCTGCCCTCGAGGACACGCGCCTCTCCATTACTATTAGTGCACCGGGATCAACCACTTGGTGATTTTATGCCCCTTTCACCGAGCAAAAAACGAGCCCGCATCATCTTAGGGGTGGGAGAGCATCTTATGTGGCTTATCAAGCCACATTAGGGCTAACGAATTAAACAACCGATGAAGCCTCTGCCTCGGACTCCAGGGTCCCCATCGGCCTCGGACTCCGGCGTCTCCCTCGGCCTCGGACTCCGGCGTCTCCCTCGGCCTCGAGCACCAAGATCCCCTTTAGCCTCGGACTCCAACGTCCCCCTTGGCCTTGGACTCAAAGGTCCCCTCGGCCTCGAACCTCGGAGCCCCATTTGGCCTCGGCTCCAGAGTCTTCGATGGCCTTGGCACCTATAACCGCCTTATGGCCCACCAACCGTTTGTCATCGCCACGTGGCCCATCAATCACCTATGATCGCACATGGCCACTGCAAGTTACGACGCAGGCCTGATATGACCAGGCCCACCTACAGCTTGTAGTGCCGCATCTGATAGGGCTGATAGGCTGGACCACTCTTGACAAACTCAGGGGTGGTTGTGACCTGTCTCTGTCAACCTTGCTGCATATCCTCTGCCGGACAATAACATCTCGAATACAGCAACCTTCCAAAAGCGAATAAATGGGACTTCTGGACATGTATAAAAACTTTCGCTCATAATGAGAGAAAGGATCTAAACTTCAAGCAATTTGACTAATTCTTTTAATCTTCATTTCGTTACTATTTTTTAAATCACTCACTGGAGCGTTGAAGGGTCCCCATCGAAACAATAAATCCCCAAAAACTTTCTTACAAGATTTCCGTTCGCGGAAAAGACACTAGGAGATTTCTGAACCCCTGTTCATCATCCTTCAGATCCTCTCCATTACACGACGTTCGAGAAACATGATTTGATAGCAATAGTATGCATCGCATGCCAATCATCCTATGCGATGTGCTTGTTCTGCACCGTGTGGTGCAGTAAAACTTTTTCTTATGGGAAAGGATTCCAAGAAGAATGGCGTTGGTGAGGGACACTTTTCCAAAAAGCCCAAAGAGATTTCAAAGAGCATGGGCCTCAAATAAGAGCAATTGAGAGTGCAGGTCTGAGACGGCTTTTGCCGGTAGAGAGAGACACGTGCCTTTTTTTCTATCCTTTCTTTTAGACAAAAAAAAAGTCCTGATGTAGAAAAAGCTGAATTCTGTTAAGATATTTTAGTTTATACAACTCTGTTTTCAGTGATGAAGGTAGGGGAATGGATTCATAATCTGCTTAGTAGTATTATTAATAAAAATCTGATCACAATTATCATCTCTTTTATCATTAGAAGAAAAGGGGAAAATAACTAAGAAACGACACATCAGAATTTTATCATGGGAGAATTGGCTTTCTCATGACCAATGTATGGTACAATCGTTTTCAAGATGCACCATAATCATCTCCAGTATGTATTCTTTATCTGTCTCACATGTTTTGCTGTGACCAGCTACTTTACTAGCATGAGTGACTCCTTACATTCAATAACTCCTTCATGACAACCCTTTCATTCAATGCAGGATCAACTTTAGACATCTGATTGCAGTAATGGAATAAGCAAATCGACAAAAAGGCTTTCTGGAGCTGTTAAGATGCCGATATACGGAGGCCAACTAGAATTGAGCATTTTAAATAAAAACCCAGAAACATCTCATCATTAGTGCCTGTCAGATCCTAAATCCATCATCTAAGCCTTGGCTCGTGATATGGCACAAGCTTTCCTAGGCAAGACCGAAGTTTTCTGATCTCTAAGATAAAAGTCAAGGGATTAGCCAATCCCTTGATGCCTGGCAGCAGTACCTTGTGCCAATAAAATATAATTTGGGGTGTTTCAGACTCACTAACAGTAAAAAACCATTAAGTCTTGTGGACAATCAATTAATGAATTTCAAGAAATTGCATATTCATTAGATTAACCATGTCTTTGTTCTGAATATCTTGTGGGTCCAGGCCAATGTAACCTAGAGTCAGTGGCTAAACACCTAAAGTGCAAGGTAGTTCCTGCACCAAAAATTACCTTTACAGTGCAAAAGACAGAGGCACCAAAAAAAAAAAAAAAGTGGAATTAACTTATTAATGATTACATGCTGATCTGCTGACCGGGGAATAAAAGAGCTTGTGGATTCATACCAGTGTGAAATGCACAAAATATTTCAATAAGTGCAGACTTAACTCAGAATTATTTAAGCATCATTTCGTACCATCACATTGGTAAAATGTTGGAAGAAAGATATATTCAGTACGTCATAGCTGGAGGAATGATGAAGACAAACAAATTGAAGAATTTAAATCATCTTAGATCTGTTCTCCAAGGTTAACGTTTCACATATGAAGGCTGAAGTAGGACTAAGACCTCAGATGGCACAAGATATTTCTTCCTAAATCTTCTTTCAAATTCATAGGTAATAATACAAATAAATGAACTCTGATAAGATGTATCATGAGTATGTAAGATCAAGTGTGGCGCATCTAAAGTCTAGGTGAGTCACACAGGTTTGAGAGCTTAGGCTACCTAAGTTCTCAGGTTCTTAAATCATTTGGGTCGGCTTGTGATCCAAGAATAGAGAGCATGTGAGCCATGGGTGTACATGGCTCAGGTTTGAATGCTTTCTTGCATGGCTTAAAATGGAGTTTTTTAAGAGAATGTTTAATAACCTAATTGTAGGTTATAAGATTGGGTCCATGGGGATTGGGATCAGGTTTTCTAGGCTTCTATATTTTTAGAGAGTTTGTTAGGGAGTTGGTTAAGGGCTGGTGCGAAGAAGTTTTATCATCCAAGATGGATGATAATTTAAGGCTCTCTTTGAATGTAACCGGATAGACCAAGAAAGAATTAAAGGCATTCTGTTTTTCTTCAATATCCATCTATTCTTCTTCTTCTCTATCTTCCCTCATGTGCCTGATCTCGACGAAAGCTGCGCAACAAGTGGTATCAAAGCATTAGAGAGGCTTTTTCTCTCATCTTCTTCTTCCCATCCCCTTTTCTTGCCCTCTCACAAGAACTGGATCATCCTCCCAGGGAAGCGTGCTCACGATTCAGTGATTTCTCCCAAGTGCATGGCCGTATGGGGAATTTCTTCCAAGAAAAGAGTGTTCAGAGATCCGTACGTGGTTTTGTGTAATTGGGATCTTGGACGTTGATGTAGAAAGCTCGGCTTACTGACGTGAAGATCACGTCAAGTATGGGAAGAGCTTCCAGCATTAAAAGAAAAAATTGATTAAAATAAATCTTTTAAAGAGGCTGTGCGTGAATTGAACTAGCAACCAAAGGAAAGAGCGATAAGGCAACTAACCATTGCAACAATTTGATTGATTGCAATAAGCAAGGAAAGGCCAAATATCTTATCCAAGAAGAGGCTGCAGAAGGGGATTTCGCCTTCTAGGTATTTTTTCTTAATTTATCTCTGTGATTATTGTTTGTGGCATGATCAACCATGAGTAGTGAAAGCAAAGTTGAGTTTGAAAAATTTAATGAAAAGATAGTTTTTCCATATGGAAGGTGAGGGTTAAGGATTTACTAGTGCAAATATTTTTTAATGTTGCTTTGGAATCAAAGCCTGAGGAGATATCAGAAGGGAATTAGTTGTCTCTTTAGAAGAGGGCATGTGCAGCGATCAGAGGATGTCTTGCTGATTCGGCTTTGTACAGTATCCTAAATGAGAAGAAATCGAAGGGTCTTTGGGCGCAAAAATATATGCAATAAACTTAGGAAAAGACTTTGTACACCACCTCCGGTACGCAAGTCTGCACCGTTCCTTTTTATTGGTCCACATACGCACGATACCCATTGAAAAATATTAAGACAGCTTTACGACATTCCGAGAGAAAATTTTACGATACCCTAATTTTAAGCTTACGATACCGTAGTTATAAAATTAGGACATCCGTTTAGAAAGCAAAAAAAATTACGACACCCGTAGTTATAAAATTACGAGACCCCTTACTACACCCCTTCAGAAAATGTGTCTGTAAATATTCCAAAAAAAAGCTGAATGGGTATTGCATGTCACGTCAAAATTAAGATACTACACCCTAGTTTTAAATTTATACCCTAGTTTTAAATTTACGAAGTTATAAAATTAAGACACCCGACATTGTAGTTATAAAAAAAATTATGACACCTATGTCTATACATAAATTCCAAAAAACTTACGACATTGTAGTTATAAAAAAAATTATGACACCTATGTCTATACATAAATTTCAAAAAAAAAAAGACACCCATTAACAAAATAAAAAAAACTTACAACATCCTAGTTTTAATGAACGAGTATTAATGAAGTTTAAAGCTAAGATGTAAGTTTTTTTTGTCTTAACCCGTTCAGTTTTTTTTGGAATTTGTGTACATGCACATTTAAGTTTTTTTTGCTTTCTTAATGGATGTTTTAATTTTGACGTGGCCGTTCAGCTTTTTTTTTGGAATATTTACAGACACATTTTCTGAAGGGGTGTCAATAATTTTATAACTACGGGGTGTCGTAAGTTTAAAAGTTGTAATTTTTTTTTTTACTTTCTGAACGGATGTCTTAACTTTATAAATATGGTGTCGTAAGTTTAAAACTAGGGTGTCGTAATTTTTTTCCTCGTAAGGGTGTCTTAACATTTTTTAATGGGTATCGACCAATAAGAAAGGGTGGTGCAGCCCACGTAAGACTTACTGCACCGAGGCAGTGTACAAAGACTTCCATAAACTTATGTTAGTACAAAGACTTTTCCATAAACTTATGTTGAAGTAATAATTATATAGTCTTCGAATACAGGGAGGCGGGGATATTGTTCTTCATATTCAGAAGTATGATAGGGTATGCACTGATTTGATGACTCTTGGTATTAAGATGGAGGAAGAAGATAAATATCTTCTCTTGTTATGTTCATTGCCTGTGTCTTATGATCCTCTTGTTATTACACTGCTTTATAGAAAAGAAACACTGCTTTATGAAGATATTGTATCTGTGTTGAGATCCAATGAGCAGCGAAAAAAGATGTCAGGGGAAGGTGTACCTCAGGAGGGCCTTACAGTGGGAGAGAGAACCGGCAAAGGTAAGGAGGTCAGCACAGGAACGATCCAGATCCAAGTCAAAGAAAGGCAAAGAAAAGTTCAGATGTTACAAGTGTAATGGGGTTGGAGACATAAAGAGGAATTGTTCTCTTTGGAAGAAACATCAAGAAGAGAAGAAAGAGAAGGAATCTATCAGTACTGTTGAAGATGTAGGGGTCAAGGAGGACCTCTTAGTAGTTTCAGATGCACACAGAAGATATAGCAAATTTGGTTTTTCTTTGCTTTTTCTTCTTTTCAATAAGAAAGCTTAGTTGTACAATTAAAGCTCATGTAACTAGAGTGCTAACACAAAGCAACCAAACTCAAGATTCTTTTTTTCTGCTTAACAGTGATATACAGTTTTCCAACAAAAAAAAGAATCCTGGACTAGGTTCCACCGAGAAAATGCTTTTAGTAACAAAATGCAGCTTTAGAAAGCAAGAAACAGTAATTTCATACATGAAATTTCACGAGAGATGCTAGAGGGAAAACATATTAAATACAAGCACAAAGAACATTGTAGGCTTAAAAAGAAAATTACCTCCTTTTCAAGGTAAAGAAGGCCAAGATCCATTGGGAGTAAGTGGCCTCCTTTTCAAGGTAAAGAAGGCCAAGATCCATTGGGAGTAAGTGGGTGAGCGGCTTATTCAGAATGATAAATTAGTATTTTTATTACTTTCATTGAATATGTGTATGCAGTTTTGCTCCTAAAAGCTATACTCATTAAAACTTTAACAGGAAGAGAGGACCAACACTAAAACATGAACTGAATATCTCACAAAACAAAGGAAGAACTATAATGCTCCAATATTAATCAATAATAAATTGTTTCTAAATTCATAAACTCAATATGTATTGCTTTTAATTGCTGACTTAATTCATAATCTATGTAATACTTTTGCTAAGGGAACTTAAAAAAATTACAACAGAGTTGAGCAAAAAGCAGAATATCATTCTTTTATAGAGGCTTTAAAGCATATTTATGTTTTCAATTCAACAGAAACAAAATATATGCAAAGTATACTAATTCTACTATTTATTAATAAAAAGGAAAACATAAAGTTATGATATACTTGGGTAATTATAAACGTCAGCACCTTATGGATCTCTTCTAGAGATTTGGGTTCCAAGACATAACATGGCGAGCAAGAGTAAAGTATCCCTCATTTAGTTTAACATTATTGACTACATGCAGCAAGGCCTTCCTATCATCATCATCAACATCATCATTTGCAGCTAAATTATCATTAAGCTCCAAAGCTAATCCTTGAATTACAGAAAGAGTGATCAGTAAAATAAGTTCATCAAACATCACGTGGAAATATAATGAGAAATTATGCATACAGAGGAACACCAAATTTGCTAAAATAGATAGCTCAAGCCTAACACAATAAACTAGTAACCTAAATTCTTATTTGAGCAAGCAGTAGGATTTGTATATCTTTGTTATAACAATAAGAAACTGAATTTGATGGACGCTTCCAATGTTAAATGTTCAGTAAGATAGGAAAAGCTTAGATGGTGAGAAATAACATACGAATATTGCTTCTTCGACAATAGGTGTGTTGTCAATGTGTAGGCTTGTTTCATATACTGTCATGACAACAAAATCTTATTAAAGCATGTTCATGATAGCTAAACTTTGTTTCAGTGAGAGAAGTAAAATGAAGTTTTTTAAAAACTAAAACAGTCACAAGTGAACCTCAATCTTATTAATGAAGAGTGCAATATGTATGGCACTTGCATAGCCTTCAAACTTCATATAAATTGAATTGGAAAATCCAAAAATTATGAAACCTAAAAGACAGATGTTGGACTTAACATTACCTTATTCTCCCTTTCATTGAGGGCACCACGTAATATCATTGCTAGTTGACGAATGAAAACAAATGCATGTTGATATGCACTTGGTGGGTCCAAACCATATAGTTCACTAACACAATTTCCAAGGAACTGAATGTGTTGCAAGTTTGATCTACTTACAGATTTGGATAGCTTGCAATTTAGAACATAAGCTTTGTATACACCCTTAAGGCATTTATCAAGACAATCAGAACCAATGCGAACACACAAGTCTCTCAGGAATAGAAATGAAACAACCGGTAGAGCACCTTGTCCTGTACCCAAGCAGTATAGGGCAACCTGTGAATAGAAAAAATATTATAAGTGGCATCCAAGACCAAAACCAAAAGTCTCTTATTCACATACAACAATTTGAAAGATGAAACCACAACCATGCATAAGCAAGGATAACAAGATGTCATGCTTATAATTTATAAATGGCAGGAGGATATAAGCACTTATGTACCTTCACATACTTCCTCAAGATAGCAGGATAAGCTACTAGAAACACAGCTGATGCCTTGATACGCTTTAAGGTGAATGCTATCATCTGTTCATCAGTCATTTGTGTTAATATATGGAGTGTATTACCAAGATATAACCTCATCAAGCTGCCAAACTTCCTCCACTTCTCAGTGGTTCTCAATTCCATAATGGTCTCCTTTTTCCTTCCAGAGCTAGGAGCTTTTAACATTTCACAAAGGATTCCATCCATTTCATTCAGAACAAACATCATTATCTTATTAAATACGTTACTAGATATGATACCAAATTTTGGTGCTGAACCATTGTCTTCATCAACTCCATAATGGCATGCCGTCCTAAAAGCTTGCAGCAAAGATCAAACTGGACCAAGTCTACCACTTTCTTTGGCTCCCTTGCACCATGAGTCAACCATTGCAGTTGTAATAAATTTGCCCTGTTGTTTCTGTTCCTTGGGCTGAGATTCCACATCCTCCTCCAAATCAATGTCTTCCTCCTTCAAATCAGTTCCTTCACCCTCCTAAATATAGTTGATTTATAGTTTCTTATGCCAAGAATGTCATTAAAAGAATATCAGTATATACTCACATCGATATCTTCATCATCAAACTCTAAAAGCTCCTTATCATGCTCCTTCAAAAATTGGTAGAATTCTGGATCCTGCAAAGTGAAAAATGTCAACACAATCAGATGACAACCATAATTTTTTTTAAAAAAAAATTTGATAGATAATCATTTCTCTATAACCTCCGAAGAAGTACAATTCCATGATTGGTTAAAAAAATATTTTTCCCACATAATATAATTTTAAAATATTTTGTTGGAAAATTTGTTCACACATAATATGAGATTAAAATATGCTTATATATCAACAATTTATGTGCAAATCATCAAATCCTATTCTACGGAGTTCCTAGTCTAACATGATGCCCCACGTCAGCACGAACATTCATCAAAAACTTGCATTTCTGTATTAGAAAATCCTTCCATAGAAATTTTTCTACTAGGAAGCCAAACACAAGAGAAGAAGAAAAGTCACCCACCTTTTCCTGAAGTCTTTGCAACTCCTCCACATGCTCTTTGGCTCTTCCCCGTGAACGAGAGAGGCTTTCTTCTTCATCGGCATACCTGCTCTTATCTAATGCCAAAAGACAACATATGAACCAAGTTAAATCACGAGAATTTTCATTCTTCACATATAAAGACAGTTCTCGGAGCTGACCTGAATCCTTGATATCTGACATGATTTCGTCTGTAAGAAACCACAAAACAAAACAAGACGAAAAAAAATATCAATCCCAAACTTCTCTCTTCTAGAGCAGAGGAACACTGAGGGGAAGACCCGAAAGGGCTTTGGTAGGGTTCATAAACGTGAGTCGGTTCATTGGGTTGCCGCTTCTCTCAACCACGTCCGCGCCGTGTCTCCAAGATAAGAAGCAGAGGACGTGACGGCTCCTTGCGAGACCCCGCCGGTGACCGAGAAGAGAGACGGGACGCTCGCGGAGGCGTATTTTGATGGAAAGGAAAACAGTGAGCGAAGAAAGATCGATGGGGCGGAGGGGACGGCCGCGATCTCTTTCCCCTTTCCCTCAAAACCCGGAGAATTTAGGGTTTCTCAAAACCCGACGGGGTCGAGCGTCCATAATTGAACGCTCCAACAGGCTGGTCAATGATAAAATGGATAATTAAAATAAAAAAAAAGGTGATCCATAAACCATAATAATAAATAAAATATTTTTTTAATAAAATCTAACTAATTTTATGGCTTCAAAAGTTGTATTCTTAAACTTAAGTCGTTTACATTATTATAGAACGTAATACCCATATCAATATTTTAAATTAATATTGAATTTTTAAAAAAACTTGAAATATTTTTATTAGATAGATATAAATAGGGGGTGTGTAAAAAAATTATAAAACTATAAAACCAATCTGAATAGTTTGATTTAGATTTAAAAATTTACTAAAATAATCAATTCAGTTTTGGTTTTGATTTTGGTTTTAAAAAATTGATTCAAATTGGTTTGGTTCCAAATATATCTTTAAGTCAATCAGATCCAAACTATATGTACCTTTGAATATAGATAGAAAGAGAATTGTATTAGTTAAAATAAAAAAATAAAAAAAATTTAAAAATAATATTGATATATAAATTATATTAATTAAAAGATAATTTTAAAGGACATAAATTGATATGATTTTATTTGTTCACATGGGTCATTGGTTAATTAAAAATCAATTAATTCACCAATCAAACCTGTTGACTCCAATCTAATAAGTATGGTTTTGAAAACCTTTTTTGGGGACATCTAATTCATGGCATGCTCAGCACTTTTTAAAGGAAACTTCTTGCTTCGAGATTTTGATTCCCATGCCCACCATCCATGCAAAAATCTACAATCCTTTAGTAAGAGAATATTTTCGATTTGAGAGAATGAGTTTAGTTTTGCAAACAAAAATAATTGGGTTTGACTATTGTCCTTTCTTAATTTTCTTTTAAAAAAAAATTGGCTTCAATTCAATCCATTTAAGGCCTTCTTTGAACCCTTTAAAACCTTTACCTCAAACCTTATATCTTTTGATTTTCCATAAATTATGATACTACTCACATACAACTAGAAGTGTGATAGCAAAAGCTCAAATAATTATATATAGTTAGGCTTTTTTTATTCTATAATTATATTAATATTTAAGCTCTTGGTCACTACATAATATAAATAGGTTAGAAGTGGACTGAGTTCAGTTAGACTATGCTTTTGCTTAAGTCCAGTCTAAAATTATTTTAAGGCTTCAAATCGAGCTGAGTCTTGAAAACTTTTTTAGAATCTAGCTAGGTCCAATCTTCATCCAAACTTAAGCCCAGGCCTAACTTGAAATCTAATCAAGTTGGTCCATAGCATCTCATTTGAATCAAAAATTGAGCCAATAGAGTTAATTTTTAGTTTTTAAGTATTAATGCAATGTCAAGTAACATTTTAAATAATTACACTTAATTACTCAAGATAATATAAAGATCTAAAATTACTTGATTCTCAAGAAGTAGAAATTTTATTCTGGTGTAAAGAGTTATTCTCAGACAATAACTAAAAAATTTAGTATAAATTTAAAAAGCAGCTGGGTTTTAAGGGTTTGAAGATTGGATCTGGACCAAATTTAAGCATAATTTAGTGTTTATGCTTCGAGTTAAGCTTGAGCCTGGGTTAGACCAAGTACTAGCTCAACCTTTATTCAAAATTTTTTAGGCTCAACTTTAAACACAAACTTGATCCGAATTAGCCTAGGCCTAGCTTATGGTTCAACGGTAGTCGAACCAAAGCCACAAACCTTCTTGTTAAAACCCAAGTCCATTTAGCCTTTCTAAATTATCGCTTCAAATTAGGTTTTATTGAGTGAACACCTCAAAACATAAGTAACCATATCTCAACCAGGAGCTCGGCTCCATTTCAATAAATAATAATTATAATATATAAATATTTTAAATATTATCTTTTATTATTTGGTGTTCCTTTTAACAAAAATTGTTTTTTAGAATTCACGGCAACTAACATCACTTAAGATGGTTCAACAATATGATTGAGAAGTAACCCAAATTTTTAAAATGAATAGTAATCTCCTTTCAAAAATACTAATGTTAATGCTAATACTAATACTGTCGAAGTTTCTCAAAAAAATAGTGTTCTACTACAATTTATGCCATCTTTTGAGTAATGAGAGCGAGATGGAGTTAGCAAATCATTCATTGGACATGTCTTACGGTGACAACCCACATCTATTCACACATTTGTAATGATATGAAATATTATAATATAAACAACCTACCAATATATATGCTAAGCACTGAATGATATTAACATTAGTGATATGCCTTGATGAATACTTTTATCATATCTTTTTATAGAACTTTAGGTTTTTAACAATATTCTAGTATAACAGAATTTATAGATTTTAAATTTTAAGAATTAGTTTAACTTTTATGCTTTTCTTTTTTATATAGTTTGAACTAAAACTAAGGAATCAGCTTTTATTTGTTAAGAAATATGAATTTTGAGTATTTTTATTGAACTAAATGGGGTAAATTATTTATATGTAATGTCTTAAGTAAATAGAAAGAAACGAAAATAAAATCAAAACAATGATATTTACTTGTTTGGATTTCTTTTTATATAAATAATTGTTGTTTCTGAGAGCCGTATTAAATGCCTTTTAAGGTAGGTAGATTATGTTATATTGAATGTGGAATTATCTAGCTAGTATTTTAAATATTGTATAATTTTAAAAATTAGGATTTAAAAATTAGATTAATTATCATATAAACCTGATAAGCAATGCCAAGCTTATATATTTTGTTGAATACAAAGCCTAATTATTCTTTAAAACTCTATTGAAATCCTAGCTAGGGTTGAACTATTTCCTACCTTTGAAATTTTAAGAAGAATTTAATATTCAAACCCTTTCCAAACTAGCTATCATTTTCAATAGCATAAATAGTATAAAATAATATTCAACGTATGTTTTTTTTTTTTTTTTTTTGTAAAAGATAGCTTTCCTCCATTTTAAAATTCCAACCAAATACTTTTCCAACAATCTCGTCATCATACATCTGTGAGATTTTTAATTTTAACGTCAAAGACCGGTTTTACATAATAATAAAACAAGCATCCACGGTGTAAAATTTTTGGTTAAAATTAACCACCATACTATTTGTTTATGTTGGCTTACAAAAAAAAAAAAATGCACCAGGTTGCTGACATACAAATTTACAACTCATCCAACTATTTTTTACAAATAATAATGGATCAAGATACAGAGCATTATAATAAGTGATGGCACCAAGACACCTTCCTCGAACGTCGGGGATGACGGACGTCTCCCTCCTCGAAGTCCTGCAAGAAAAGTCCCCGGGGACCGGTGGCGCCGGTGGGGACCCTCCGACGATCAAGTCAGTTGCTTGGGCTCAGACAAAGAACCGCTCCAGCGAAGAGGAGCTGAGGCGGTTAGGGTTTTTGCTTGGAGGAAGAAAGCTCAGAAAAACCAGAGTTCAGATCTTCTTACAGCGTGAGCATGTGCCTTTTATACCTGTCCGAATACCCTAACTTGCGGCTTTGGAAGATCTCCATCGTACCGTTGACACGTGTGATGCCACACGTGTCCGGTAGCTGTGTAGGCGTTCAGTGTACGTCGCCGGTTGATATGACTGGGCACCATTGCTAGAGGTAGCGAATCGTACGCCGTAGCGAGGCATGGCGATGCACAGGGACATGCAACGCGCCAAACACCGTTATGAGGCATGTCCCTCCGTAACGGGGCACAATCACGGGAGTACTGAATGGTACGCTGTGGCAAGGCATGGTCATGCACAGGGGCATGCAACGCGCCAAACATCGTTATGAGGCATGGCCCTCCGTAACGGGGCACAATCACGGGAGTACCGAATGTACGCTGTTGCGAGGCGTGGCCATGCGCTGAAAATCATGTGTAAGCACCGTGCAACCTGATAGTTGTTTTCCTTGGCAGTTGAGTCGACCCCGATGTTGACATCACCATGATGACCCCACCCCCCCGACCCCGAGGGGGTACCGGGGGTGGGGGAATGACAGTGCACCCCGAGACCGTGGGGGCCTCGGGGTTAAGAAATGATGACCCCACCCCCCGACCCCGAGGGGGTACCGGGGGTGGGGGAATGACAGTGCACCCCGAGACCGATGGGGGCCTCGGGGTTAAGAAATGATGACCCCACCCCCCGACCCCGAGGGGGTACCGGGGGTGGGGGAATGACAGTGCACCCCGAGACCGGTGGGGGCCTCGGGGTTAAGAAATGATGACCCCACCCCCCGACCCCGAGGGGGTACCGGGGTGGGGGAATGACAGTGGCTGTCGTTACCTTTTCTGACGATTCTGGGATCAGTCATATCAGATGCCCCCTCGCCCCTGGGGCGAAGCGGGTCCCACCGCTGAGGCTCAAGGGGCGTTCTCCACGTGGCTGATCCCTGTCCTCGACTTTTATGCGGACGGTGTGGGGAATGTAAGGAGGCGGCCTTCCGTACACTGTGCCAGCCACGATCACCCTCGAGAATGAGGACTGGCTCTTCGGAGTCCGTGCGAAAAGGCGTATCATCATTTCCTCTCATTACGGCGACATCAGCGGGGTCCCATCACTGGCTGGGGGCGTGCCGCACCACGCGCTGGGGCGTTCCTCGAGGCGAACCGGCGTATGGCAAGGAGCCGCGTGGCCGACGAGACATGGCGGGACGTTTTGAAAACTCAATAAAGCTAGGTGAGGGGGGGTGGACTGATGCCACACCGCCTTTGCCATCGTCTTCTTCCTTGCTTACTCTCCAGTTTCTCCTGCGACCTGCGAGCCTGCGCCCGGTTTTCTTTGCCCTCCCAGGTTAGCTTCCCCTGTCTTATTCATGAGTTCCCCTCCTGGACCTCGGAGGACGGTTCTGAGGACCGTCCTCCCTCTGTGAGGCGCCATATCTCTCCCACTCCTTCTCCCCCACTTGAGTGGTCCTCTGATTCAGAGGACCACGTCCCTTTGGCCCGGCGACAGGCCACGGTGGAGCCCCATCGAGGGGCCACCGGCTGAGGGCCGGGACCTCCTCGAGGGCGGAGGAGTCCCCAGAGGGGACGGCCTCCTCAATGAAGCGGTCGGACCTGGAAAGGATCCGGGCCCGCTACAGAATCCCCCGGGAGATCGAATTATTCCCGCCAACTCCTGACGACCGGGTCATCTCCTCCCGACCCGGTCGGGTAGCTCTCTACGAGATCTGCCTACAGGCAGGTCTTCGTCCCCCTTTTCACCCTTTTTTTGTCAACCTCCTCGACTTTTACTCCTTGACCCCCTCCCAGCTAGTCCCGAATTCTTGTCGTGTAATTAGTGCCTTCATCATTCTCTGTCACCGTCTAGGTATCACCCCTAGGATTAGCTTATTTCGTAACTTCTATTCCCTCCGAGCCCAAAGGGGTGGTGGCTGTTTCAGCCCCGACCCAATAGGGTTCTGAAGCTTCTTCTACCTTCATCGATCAAGGGGTGGAAACCCGCTTCTTCTTCGCCAACGTCGACCAAGTCCGGCCCCGGTGGGGAGACCCCGACCTCCGAGGGAACGCCGTGGCTATTCAGCCTGGAGACCGGGAGGCAATGGGGTTATTGCTGACCACCGAAATTCCCCGGTACACCTTGCTGCTATCGGAGGACAACTTGGAGTCGGCGGGCCTCGTCTCCCATCGGGGTAAGCCTTCTCCACACTTAGCCAGAAATTCTGCCCTCTTCTTTTTTCTTCTTTTTTTTTTTTTTTTTACTGTTCTGAAAACCTAACTTGTGTCATGCAGCAATGAAAATTCCGACTGCGAAATTGATAAGGGCCGCCAAGAAAAGGGCCCGAGAAGGGCCGTCCAGGGGCCAGCAGGCCCCGGCCCCGAAACGCCCGGTGGTCCGGGCCTCCCTCCCGACACCAGTCTCCCCACCCCGGCTCCGCCACACGTCCCAGCCGTACCGGAGGTCGACCTTACGGCCGACACTCCACCGGAGGTGGGAGCGACAGTGGGAGCCACCGCCGAAGAGCCAGCAGCGGGGGCGCACGTGCCAACCGAAGAGCTCCCGGTCCCCGGGGGAGCGACCCCACCAGACGCTGCCAGGGACTGGGGCGAGGGACCATCCGGCCCCGCGAGCCCACCCCCTGAGGGGCCGCTTGGGAGTGGCCCGCACACAGAGCCGGGGACATCCGAAACGGCGGAGGGAGGCGAGGGCGCACCCAGGCCGCCCCGAGACTCCCTGGACGACGGCCATTGGGCCGAGCGGGTCCTGGGTCCAGTCTTTGATCCTAGGATCATTGAGGATCTCAGTCATCAGGGGGCGGGTGCATTCTTCCGGGACTCTTACGCCGCCGTGGTCAGGGTAAGCAATCTTTTCGTTTTTCCCCCTTTATTGTTCATACATATATATTTTGCTGACCTGGGCTTATGCGTGCAGATCGCGCACTCCCTGAGGGCTGCCAGGGAGGTAATCCAAGGGGGAAAGAACGTTCTGCGGGAGACGCAGAAGGAGATCGAGGAGGCCCAGCGCCGCGCGGAAGAGGCAGAGAGGGCGCTGGAGGCGGTCAAGGACACCTGCGCGAGCGAGGTGAGGGCCGCCATGAGCCGGGCGGAGATGGAGGCCGACCGTACGCGCGCAGCGCTTTCTCAGATGACGGAGGCTGAGCGCGGTCATGGCCAGAGATATGCATATCTCTGAGTTGACCTCAGCTCTCCAGGAGGCCGAGGACCGGGCGGGCGCGGCGGCGGAAGAAGCAAGAGTGGCAAGGGAGGAGACCTGCCGGTGCGAGGAGGAGATGAGCCGCGCTCGAGAGGAGATAAGCCGCGCTCGAGAGGCTGAAAGGATCGCGGCGGAGGCCCTCGCTGCAGAGAAAGCTCGGGCCCGGGCTCGTCGAGGAATACAAGGCGTCTGGGCGTTTCGCAGACGACCTGGCCGAAGCTTCGGCCGCTGTATTCCTTGACGGGTTCCAGCACGCCAAGGAGAAGGTGGCCAGGGATTTGAATTTCCCCCGGGCCCTGGAGGTCGAATTGGAACAGTTGTCAGACCAGGCCCCTTCCGACGACGAGCCCGCACCGGCAGAGCCATGAGTTCGCGCCCGTGATTTTGCTTTTTCTTTTCTTGCTTTTGTAAGCCCGACTACGTCGGAGTTTTGTAGTCCTCAGTTAATGAAAATACTCTTCACAATGATCTCCGAATTGTTGTTGACTTCATCAATTGATATGTGGCCCCACGACTCTATTCATTCTGATAATTCCGGGGGACACCTCCCCACCCGCGCCACCCCGCCTTAGTCGCTTGAACCCTAGAGTTAGAGCTAGGTAGAGTTAAATTTTAGGAGCAGGGACGCCGCCGTCGGAGATTAGGCTGGTAGGCCCCCTCGGGGCCATAGGCGCAGCGCCTTGTCAAGTATTGGACCTGGTGCTGGTCTGGCGCGAGCTTGATGCCTGCGGGACTTAGCTCTCATTTGACCGGCAGGGTGTCGGGTCTTGACTGTGAAGAATTGTTGGTGCACCGCTCGCCGGCGGTTAGCTGGGCTTTGTGCCTGGCTAGTGCAGGGCTTGAGTGCCGACGGGGCGCCGGGCTTTTGTTGTTGAGAGCCAGTGGCACACTGCTCTGCCAGTGGTACACTGGGCTTTGTGCCTGGCTAGTGCAGGGCTTTGAGTGCCGACGGGGCGCCGGGCTTTTGTTGTTGAGAGCCAGTGGCACACTGCTCTGCCAGTGGTACACTGGGCTTTGTGCCTGGCTAGTGCAGGGCTTTGAGTGCCGACGGGGCGCCGGGCTTTTGTTGTTGAGAGCCAGTGGCACACTGCTCTGCCAGTGGTACACTGGGCTTTGTGCCTGGCTAGTGCAGGGCTTTGAGTGCCGACGGGGCGCCGGGCTTTTGTTGTTGAGAGCCAGTGGCACACTGCTCTGCCAGTGGTACACTGGGCTTTGTGCCTGGCTAGTGCAGGGCTTTGAGTGCCGACGGGGTGCCGGGCTTTTGTTGTTGAGAGCCAGTGGCACACTGCTCTGCCAGTGGTACACTGGGCTTTGTGCCTGGCTAGTGCAGGGCTTTGAGTGCCGACGGGGTGCCGGGCTTTTGTTGTTGAGAGCCAGTGGCACACTGCTCTGCCAGTGGTACACTGGGCTTTGTGCCTGGCTAGTGCAGGGCTTTGAGTGCCGACGGGGCGCCGGGCTTTTGTTGTTGAGAGCCAGTGGCACACTGCTCTGCCAGTGGTACACTGGGCTTTGTGCCTGGCTAGTGCAGGGCTTTGAGTGCCGACGGGGCGCCGGGCTTTTGTTGTTGAGAGCCAGTGGCACACTGCTCTGCCAGTGGTACACTGGGCTTTGTGCCTGGCTAGTGCAGGGCTTTGAGTGCCGACGGGGCGCCGGGCTTTTGTTGTTGAGAGCCAGTGGCACACTGCTCTGCCAGTGGTACACTGGGCTTGGTGTGAAGATTTAGATAGCTAAAATTGAATCTTGTTAGCATTGAATAAG
Source organism: Calamus simplicifolius (assembly GCA_900491605.1). NCBI lineage: Eukaryota > Viridiplantae > Streptophyta > Magnoliopsida > Arecales > Arecaceae > Calamus > Calamus simplicifolius. The sequence goes on along the minus strand of UESW01001915.1, from coordinate 58,388 downwards.
GGGTGAAAACCCAAGCAAACACAGGGATGATACTTAACATGAAAAGAGGGATACATTACTGATAATACCGGCGGAGGTTATCCGCATTCCACGTCCTAGGGAGTGGTGTCCCATCAAGTTCTTCAATTTTATAAGCCCCGTGGCGCAGCGTCTCGGTGATCCGGTAAGGTCCCTCCCAGTTAGGGGCTAGCTTGCCTCCCTCAGTTGGCTTTGAGACCTCAGCCCGTCGAAGGACTAGATCTCCTGGTAGGAACGTCCGGGGGCGCACGCGTGCGTTGTAGTATTTCGCGGCCCGTTGCCGGTAGGCTGCCATTCGAAGCCGCGCCTGTCCCGCACTTCCTCCACCAGGTCGAGGTTGGCTCGCAGTTGGTCAGGGTTACCTTCTTCACTATAAGCCTCCACCCGGGGGCTGGGTGCCCGATCTCCACAGGGATAACAGCTTCAGAGCCAAAGACTAGCTGAACGGCGTTTCACCAGTGGGGGCTCGAGGCGTTGTATGATAGGCCCATAGCACGTTGGGGAGCTCCTCTACCCATCGTCCCTTGCAGCCATCCAGTCGAGACTTCAGTCCCTGGAGGATGATTCGGTTGATCACTTCAGCTGCCCCGTTGGTTTGAGGATGCCCGACGGAAGTGAACCTCTGACAGATACCCAGCTCGGAGCAGAACTCCCGGAAAGGCGCATTGTCAAACTGCCGGCCATTATCAGTGACTAGTGTGCGCGGCAGCCCGAACCGACATATGATTGACTTCCAGAAGAAAGATCTCACTTTGCTCTCGGTAATCTTGGCCAGAGCCTCAGCTTCAACCCACTTGGTGAAGTGGTCCACCGCCACCAAGAGGAACTTCCGCTGCCCGGAAGCCGGGGGAAATGGACCCAAGATATCCATGCCCCACTGGGCAAAGGGCCAAGGCGCCACCAGGGGGGTCAGGTGAGATGTCGGCTGTCGCTGGATATTGGCATGACGTTGGCAGCTATCACACTTCTTGACAAGCTCGGCCGCGTCCTCCTTCATTGTCAGCCAAAAGTACCCTTGGCGCAGGGCCTTGTAAGCTAGGGCTCTGCCCCCCAGATGACTCCCGCATACGCCTTCGTGGATCTCCCTGAGGATATAATCTGATTCAGTTGGCCCCACACACCTGAGGACCGGGTACGAGAAAGATCTCCGATAAAGCTTCCCGTCCATCATCAAGAATCTCGGGGCCCTTCGTTTGAGCAGCTTGGCCTCAGCGGGGTCCTCCGGGAGAGTGCCGTCAGTCAAGTACCGGATGTAGGCGTCCATCCAGGAGGGCTCCTGCTCCACCGGCAGCACTTCATCCGCGGCCTCAATGCTTGGGACTTGTAGGTGCTCCACGTATGTTCTTCCCAACGTCCCGTCGACCGAAGTGGCCAAACGGGACAGCGCGTCAGCCCTGGCATTCTCCGCCCTGGGGATATAGCTGACACGGAAATAAGAAAAATGAGACGCCTGGGACTGCACCTTGCTCAAGTAGCGGGACATGGTGGGGTCCCTAGCCTCGTACTCCCCGGCGACTTGTCCAGAAATGAGTTGAGAGTCCGTGAAGGCCCTCAAGCGCCCCGCGCCCAGCTCCTCGGCTAATCTCATCCCCGCCAGCAGGGCTTCGTACTCCGCCTGATTATTGGTCGCCAGGAACTGGAATCTGAGAGCATACTCCACCACGTCTCCCTCCGGGCTCGCGAGAATGAGTCCGGCTCCGCTCCCTTGAGAGTTTGCCGCTCCATCTACATGCAGGATCCAGTCCTCCGCCTCTCCAGATGAGGGAGAGTCCCTAGGCTCCTCCGGTCGCGCCTCCTCCACGTCCTTCTCGGTCCAGGAGCACTCGACTAGGAAATCCGCCAACACTTGGGACTTCATGGCTGATCTTGGCCGGATGGACAGGTCGAACTCGCTTAGCTTGATGGCCCATTTAGCCAGCCGGCCGGAGGTGTCGGGGCGAGACAGGATAGCTCGCAGGGGCTGGTCCGTGAGCACCACGATGGGATGGGCTTGAAAGTAAGGCCGAAGGCGCTGAGTAGAGACCACCAAGGCGAAGATAATCTTCTCAGTTTTTGAATACCTGGTCTCAGCGTCATGGAGTACCTTGCTGGTATAATAGATTGGCTTCTGGGCTCCGTCGGTATCCATGCGCACAAGCACGGAGCTAACAGCCTCGGGGGAAGCGGCCAGATATAAAAAGAGCTCCTCTCCATTTTCAGGCTTGGACAGTAGCGGAGGAGTGGAGAGAAACTGCTTCAATTCTTCAAAGGAGCCCTGACACTCTTTCGTCCACTCGAAGCCGTTAATCTTGCGCAGCGCCTTGAAAAAGGTAGGCACCTCTCCGCCGACCTTGACATGAAACGACTCAAGGCCGCCACCCTCCCCGTCAGGCGCTGCACCTCCTTCTTGCTGACCGGAGGCCGCATCTCCAGGATGGCTCTGATCTTGTCGGGGTTGGCCTCGATCCCGCGCTGGGTCACCATGAAACCCAGGAACTTGCCAGCCGCTACTCCGAAGGCGCATTTGTGGGGGTTGAGCTTCATCCGGTACCGGCGCAGATTGTTGAAAGTCTCCTCGAGGTCTGCTACATGGTCTTCTGTTGGTGCTCTTGGTCAGCATGTCATCCACATATACCTCCATGTTGCGCCCCAGCTGATCCTCAAAAACCTTGTTCATTAATCTTTGGTAAGTAGCCCCGGCGTTTTTCAGTCCAAAGGGCATCACCCTGTAACAGTAGATCCCCTTCTCCGTGACAAAGGAGGTTGCTTCTTCATCTGCTGAGCTCATCTTGATTTGATTATACCCCGAGAACGCATCCATGAAACTGAGCGTCCCATGCCCGGAGGTGGCGTCTACCAGCTGGTCGATTCGGGGGAGCGGGAAGCTGTCCTTGGGACACGCCTTATTGAGGTCGGTGAAATCCACGCACATTCTCCAGCTTCCACTGGCCTTACGAACCATCACGACGTTCGCCAACCAGTCGGGGTAGCGCACCTCGCGGATGTGGCCAGCCGCCAACAGCTTCCGCACCTCCTCGTCAACAGCCTTCTGCCGGTCCGGGGCAAAACTCCTTTTCTTCTGCCTGACGGGCCGGCACTCCGGTCGAATGTTGAGCTGATGTGTAATCACCTCCTCCGGGATCCCGGGCATGTCGGACGCTGACCATGCGAAGACGTCGGTTGGCCCGCAGAAAGGTAAGGAGCCGGTCACGAGCTTCGTCCGGAAGTAAGGCTCCAACTCGAACCGTCTGCATGGGGTCCTCCCCGAGGGGGAAAGTGAGCAGCCGCTCGGCCGGTTCCCCCCTCCTCTCCAAGTCTCGCGGGTCAAGGGCCTCGGGTGTCGGTGCAGATGGCGGTGCAGGCGCTGCCTCCTGGGGACTGGGGGCCAAGTGATAGCAAGCGCCGGCAGGCCCTGCTCTCCTCGCATCTCGCCGATCCCTCTGGTGGTTGGGAACCTCACCAGGAGCCGCTTGGTGGATATGACGGCATCCAAGAGGTTGAGCCCGGGCCTCCCAAGAATCGCGTTGTACGCCAGGGGCACACGGACTACCAAAAATTTTATAAGGACAGTGCTTTGGCACGGAGCCGTTCCAGCCGTTACGGGAAGAGTAATTTCCCCCTCGACCCTCACAGAATCTCCTGTGAATCCCATCAAAGGCGTGACGACAGGTCGAAGTAGATCATGCGACAGATTCATGCGAACAAAGGCATCGTAGTTCAAAACATCTACGGAGCTTCCACTGTCGACTAGGATTCGTTTTACAGGATGTTTAGCAATCGTCATGGATACGACGACGCTATCATCATCTTTATTTACAACCCCCTCCAAGTCCTTTTCGAAAAAAGGAATTACAGCTTCACTCCTCCCTCTCCCCTTGGTCTCTTCGACGGGCCTCCTGCCCCCCAGGAAATCATCGCCACTGTCTTCTCCGTCGGGGTGTTATCAATACCGGCGGTGCAGGCGCTGACGGGCCAGGAGCTCCCGGGTTGTTCCTTTGGACAAACTTCCTCAGATGGCCTTGTTGAATGAGGTCTTCAATGGCTTTCTTCAGCTGCCGGCAGTCGTCGGTGTTGTGGCCATGGTCCCGGTGGTAGCGGCAGTAGAGATTTTTGTTCCGGGGAATCTTCGGGTTGATGGGAGGAGGGCGTTGCAGATAGGGCTCCCCTTCGATCTCGAGCAGGATCTGAGATATCGGGGCAAGCAGCGGAGTGTAAGGCCCGTCTCTCGGTGCAGGAGGTCGAGGACGGTGGTCTGGTCGGCGAGGAGGCTCGGGCCTCCTGGGGCGGGCTTCGGCAGGTTCTGGCTGGGTTGGCTTCCTGGGTATGCTCCCGCCAGCTTCACGCCGGGAAAAGTCAGCTTCGTCTGCCCGGATGTACTTCTGGGCGCGGATCAAAAGTTCGGAGTAGGAGCCCGGCGGCTTTTTGTCAAGAGAGTATGCGAAGCGAGAAGGGCGGAGCCCCCGCTTCAGAGCCAAGGTAGCCACCGAGTCTTCCAAGTTGTAGACCTCCAGGGCGGCCTCTTAAACCGGGCGACATAGTCCCGCAGAGGCTCGCCATTCTTCTGCTGAACGGCAAACAGACTGTCGCCACCCTCGGGATCTTCCGGCAGGCGTCAAAGTGGGCCAGAAAAGCCCTCTCCAACTGGCGGAAGGAGTCGATGCTTCGTGGCGGCAGGCGAGAATACCAAGCCCGGGCAGCTTTTTTCAGAGTAGCCGGGAAAGCACACACATAAGCGAGTCAGTGGCCCCCTGAACTTGCATGAGTACCTTGTAGCTCTCCAAATGGTCCAGGGGGTCCGTAGTCCCATCGTATGGGTCCAGTTGAGGAAGGCGGAACCTGGTAGAGATAGGCTCCTCCATGATGCGGCGGGACAGGGGAGGTCGACTGTCGTAGTCAGTCTCTGGCAGGTGGGTGATCCGACGGCTAAGTTCTTCCAGCTTCTGGTTGCACTCCTCGAGTCGACGCTCAGCTCGACGAGGCATCCGGCCATCAAAGGAGCCCTCCCCTGAAGATTCAGAAGAAGAACGGGGGCGGCGATGCCGGCGCGGGCGCTCCGCCTCCTTTCCGTGCCGCCGCTTAGGAGAAACGCTGGCGTGACGAGAAGGAGACCGGGGCCTTTTGGATGCTTCGCGGTGATGCGGCTTGGCCGGGGATCGGCGGCGATGATCTGCAGGAACTGGCGATCTCCGGCGGGAGGAATGCTGGCTAGGCTGCATCACCCCAGGGACAGATGGGTTCGGCTCCGGTTGCCGCAAGGCTGCTTGCTGGTGCTGCATGCCTTGAACCATCGCCGCCAACGACTGGACCTGCGTGGCCAGGGCAGCGAATCGATCTTCCTGAAGTTGCTGTGGAGCAGACGCAGGGACGTCATTCGGCGGAGCGGAAGGCCCTGCCCCCCAGAGATCAGAGGCTCCGGAAGACTGGACGCGAGAGCCGGGGGGGCCTCCGCGGGTGGACCAGCCCCGCAGCGCTGCCCCCCAGCGCGGCCGGCTGAAACTCCTTTCGTTCGAGTCGTCACCATGGTTTCGAGGTCCTGAAGTCAGGAGAAAGAAGAAAGCTACTGGTTCGACGTCTTTCTTGCGCTCCCCCTTCCTGGCGCGCCAATCTGATGGCGCCAAGACACCTTCCTCGAACGTCGGGGATGACGGACGTCTCCCTCCTCGAAGTCCTGCAAGAAAAGTCCCCGGGGACCGGTGGCGCCGGTGGGGACCCTCCGACGATCAAGTCAGTTGCTTGGGCTCAGACAAAGAACCGCTCCAGCGAAGAGGAGCTGAGGCGGTTAGGGTTTTTGCTGGGAGGAAGAAAGCTCAGAAAAACCAGAGTTCAGATCTTCTTACAGCGTGAGCATGTGCCTTTTATACCTGTCCGAATACCCTAACTTGCGGCTTTGGAAGATCTCCATCGTACCGTTGACACGTGTGATGCCACACATGTCCAGTAGCTGTGTAGGCTTTCAGTGTACATCGCCGGTTGATATGACTGGGCACCATTGCTAGAGGTAGCGAATCGTACGCCGTAGCGAGGCATGGTGATGCACAGGGACATGCAACGCGCCAAACACCGTTATGAGGCATGGCCCTCCGTAACGGGGCACAATCACGGGAGTACCGAATGGTACGCTGTGGCAAGGCATGGTCATGCACAGGGGCATGCAACGCGCCAAACATCGTTATGAGGCATGGCCCTCCGTAACGAGCACAATCACGGGAGTACCGAATGGTACGCTATGGCGAGGCATGGCCATGCGCTGAAAATCATGTGTAAGCACCGTGCAACCTGATAGTTGCCATTTTCCTTGGCAGTTGAGTCGCATGTTAATCACCGATGACCCCACCCCCCGACCCCGAGGGGGTACCGGGGGTGGGGGAATGACAGTGCACCCCGAGACCGGTGGGGGCCTCGGGGTTAAGAAATGATGACCCCACCCTCCGACCCCGAGGGGGTACCGGGGGTGGGGAAATGACAGTGCACCCCGAGACCGGTGGGGGCCTTGGGGTTAAGAAATGATGACCCCACCCCCCGACCCCGAGGGGGTACCGGGGGTGGGGGAATGACAGTGCACCCCGAGACCGGTGGGGGCCTCGGGGTTAAGAAATGATGACCCCACCCCCCGACCCCGAGGGGGTACCGGGGTGGGGGAATGATAGTGCACCCCGAGACTGGTGGGGGCCTCGGGGTTAAGAAATGATGACCCCACCCCCGACCCCGAGGGGGTATCGGGGGTGGGGGAATGACAGTGCACCCCGAGACCGATGGGGCCTCGGGGTTAAGAAATGATGACCCCACCCTCTGACCCCGAGGGGGTACCGGGGGTGGGGGAATGACAGTGCACCCCGAGACCGGTGTGGGCCTCGGGGTTAAGAAATGATGACCCCACCCCCCGACCCCGAGGGGTACCGGGGGTGGGGGAATGACAGTGGCTGTCGTTACCTTTTCTAACGACTCTGGGATCAGTCATATCAATAAGTATAAGAAATATCAACACAAAAATCTTGGTCTGACTAATTATTGCAGACTTGAGTAGCTTATTTTTTTTTACCTTAAATATTTTCTTAATTCATTCAACTAAACTTCAATTCGAACTAATGTTCATCTCAACAACCACATCTCCTCTCACCTTTTTTTCCTCCTAATTATCTTTATTTTTTAAAATAAATTTCCGTTTATAATATTCCCTAAAATATCAATATATAATTTTACAAGCAATTTGAGAATGATCAATATATTGAATAATATTAAAAAAATTGAATCAAAATTTAGTTTCAGATAGACTTCTTAAATTTTATTTCCAACTATCGTTTTCTATTTAATTAACTATATTTTTAATTACTTAAAAACAGACTAAATACTTGATCTAAACTCCAAATTTTACCTGCTCCTTATCATACTAAACCCCATCCTAAACAAACAACACTACTGGATCTAATATATTTTTATAAATCCAATCATCTGAATTGTTAGCTAATATATTAGATTTAGATTTTCTGAACATGAAGTCATTTTGGGTGAGAGTTAACTAAGCTCGAATCCTGCCCAACCTGTTTCAGTCCTAGGTGGCGAGGCAATGAAGGTAGTAGAAGTGCTGGCGGAAATAATTGCGAGGGTGAAAGTTGATTCGTTCAGTCAATCTAACAAAATAACCATATTTATATTAAAACAATGAGCTATGTTTTAATGAAATTTATAATAATATTTATACAACATTGAAAAGAATTTTCTGTCCAATCGAGGATCAACACTGATGTTTGCTCTAACAAATTAGTCATACAATCAAAGCTACCTACTTAAAAACAAGTGACACCAATGATGTATAGTTTTCTACCAAAAAGAAACCTTATGTTAAGTTCCACTGAGAAAATGCTTTTAGTAACAAAATATGGCTTTAGAAAGCAAGAAACACTGATTTCATGCGTGAATTTCACAAGAGTTCCTAGAGGGAAAACATATCAAAAATTTACCTGCTCCAAGGTAAAAAAAGGCCAAGAGATACAAGGAGCAGGTAGGGAAGTGACTCATTCAATTCAGTGTCACTACAGTCCATTAAGGCAAAAATAATATAAGGACTCTTTCGTTCTTATCTTAAAAGTTCATAATTATGAACTCGAACGCTAATTTTAGATTCTTTTGCCTTGATTAATATCCTTATGAATAACTTTAAATTTATTTGATATTTGTTTGGCCATCCCACAAAATATTATGAAACTCATTTGCATACAAATTAACTATAATAGAGGATATTCATGGTATTAGTATTTACCTGAAGGGACCTTTAGTCCTCTTCCTTGAAATCATGCTCTCATTTGTAGGGCGGGTTATTATTATTATTATTTTTCCTTCTTGATCTACTACTATTAGTAGACTAACCAATCATCATCTTCTTCTCTTTAGAGACGGGAGTAGGGATATTGGATCAAGAGTTCTCAGTCGGGGTGTTATCTTCCACCATAAACATCAGATAATGTGTGTTCTTTTGTTTCATCTTCTTACTTGATTTAGAGCCAGAAGCTGAGTTTCTTCTAGCTAACACCCTATTGCCTTGAAAAGCCCCATGGCCTAGTATCCGAACAACACTTTAGCTGGTAATCAATCCACTACTGTTCCTCTCTATTCTATTCTTTGGTCTGAAATATAAGCCAATTAACTCACTGTAACTAGCTTTGGCCATTCCCGATCTGGTTTCTGGCCATGGAGTTTGAGCTCCATGAGTGGCTTCGTGAGGAAGAAGAAGACATCATGTCTTCTTAGGTGATGGTGAACGGGCTCATAGGTGGAGCCAGGTTAAATCAAACGGGTCTGAGTCAATTTAAATCAAATGGGCCCGTGATCCAAAAAGGACTGGTTAAACCAAAATTATAACCCGATCCATTCGGCTTAATCAATTGATTGAAGTGACCTTTGAGGTTCTAGTTGGGTGAACTCATTTTGACCTGATGTAGGTTAACCAGATCTAGAATTATTTTAGAAGTTGGTTCAACCTAATAATGCTTTATAATATTGAGTCTTTTTGATCTGATTCTTGGATCTAATCAATTGAATCCAGCTGATCTCAAACCCAATTTCCTTCTGGGCTAACCTGTAGACATTGAGCTCAATCAATTAGATTTAGTTTATTTCATCAATTGGACTGAATCATGTTTGTTGGGTTCCATCAATTGAACCCAATTCATATCCTTGGGTCTGAACCTGAACCAGTTAGATTTAATCAGCTGCGTCCAATCAGATTCGACCGAACCCAATTTGATGATCTATGGTGGACTTTATTGTGAACCCAGAACCCAATGCAGGTTCAAATTAGTGAACCAAACTTTTGGTTTAGGCTTAAAATTGTGGTTTGTAACCAGATTGAGCTTGGTTCAGTAAACCAGAATCCAAATTGAACCTGAATTCAAATTGAGCCAAATCCCTAAACCAGAAGTTCAATGGGAGCCAATCAGTGAACTAGAAATTTAATTTAACCCAAATCAGTGAACTAGGAAGTTAAATTAGAGCTAATTGACTTGGGTTCAAGCCAATTAAAGCTGGGCTTAATTTAATTAGACCTTAATTAGTCTAATTTAACTTTGATTATGCTACCAAATGACCTAATTAATATTATATAATTATAATATTGATATTATAATATATATAATAATAATAATATATTATTATTATTATATAATATTTATAGATTATAAATAATATTATAAAAAGGGATAGAGAAAGACCGAAAATTACATAAGAGAAGGTCATGAAGAAACCTTTATATCTTACAAAATGGTTATTCAACATTTTCACCTCTTAGGTAGTAGTGATCCCTATCCCCATGATGATTCAACATTCTCATTCCGTAGTTAGTAGCCATCCTAATCCCATAATGATGGCACATTACTTTTCAAATAAGAATACTAATTAGAATAATTTTATCACCATCTTAGAATCACCAGTGACCTTTACAACTCAGCCAAAAACAGCTACTCATGTACAAGATGGGACTTAATTCTTAAAAGTAAGTTAAAAAGCATGTTGATTTCCAAAAGTTCCTTTCATATAAGAAATCTTATTAGGAAAGACTACCAAAAACTATAATATATCAACGAAAAGAAGTGGTAAGAAAGACTAGCTTCACATGTAAGTAGCATTTGATGAAACTAATAGGCAAAATGTATGTAATTCTGAAACTATTGCTAGAAGGAAGCAGTAGAACATTTGCAAGAAGTAATGTTGTGATTAAAATGTTTAAGAATAACTAGGACCATTACTTGTATTGGAGAAACCTTGGTTGTTGGAATCAAGAGAAGATGCATGAGGAAGCACATAGAAAGCAGGATCAGATTTGAAGTTTGAGATGGTCCCTAGAGTGGGTATGTCACTCAATGACAGAAATTTCCTGCTACCACAAGACAAGAAAAACAAAGAACTGCATTCTTCTCACTCACTTCCTCTGCTCTGAGTGCAACGAGTGCATCAACCACTCCATCTACGAGTCTCCATATAGTCGCTGGAGGGAGGCTGGAGGCAAGAAAATGATAGAGGAGATATGGTACGAAGGACACGTTTTAAGAATCCAACCAAAATCAGGCCATTCCATTGTTTTGACCCAAATAAGCTAATTTGGTTTAGATAGATGATTTTCGAGATAGGCTTGGTCTGGGCTCAGCATCGAGCTCTAGAATAATTTTTGGACCTAGGCCTAAAAATGTTTTAGGTTGGGCTCAAGCAGGGATATGGCTTGACCCACGCGGCACACTTCCAACCCTCTTCTCATTAAAGGTCCAACGATACGTTAGGCACTTATTAGTGGCTTATAAACTCACAGCAAGGTTTCTTTGCATAGCCAAAATTTTCCTTTTTTAAAAAATATGCATCTCTTTTACTAGAACTTGCATTGTGGTACAATAACTCTACATTACAGGCTTTTTGTAATACTATTAAAAGAAATAATATTCCACATCATAAATTAAAATTTTATTATTTTTTAATTATTAATTAGAATTCCTTGTCCAAAAATATATTTCCATACCTTGTATTTTATGTTTTACTTAGTTGTATCATTCGGCAAAAAAAAATTATGATTATTTAGGTTGAGGTCATAATATCTATTTATTTATTTAATGATTTAAGTAAAGCTAAAAATATTCTGATCAGAAAATAAACTCTTTTTTTTTCTATGCCACATGTATAAATAAGTTAAATAGTTTTTAATCTTATTGTTAATAAATAAATTATAAACATCAAGAATTAAAGGTATAGTGTTTTCATAAATTAATTTTTTAGATGTAAAAATATCTTTTATCAGATTAATGCATTTCATTTATCTTATGCTACTTTGATTTTAATTTTAAAATATTATACTTTTAAAATTTATTTTAATGATATAATATAAAAATATTTTTTTTATTTTTAAAATTAAAATAAAACCATAACCTATGATATTACCTTAAAAAATGATGAATTTTCATTTATTAGCATCTTAGATCATCTATCTTTTCTTTGAGAATTATATTTGAAATCTGATTTTTAAGACAACATTAGATATTTATTAAGATAACTGAGTATGTTTTTTTTTTTTTTTGGTACAAACGGGAATCACACCACTCTAGGGTGACTCAGACCCACACTATCAGAATACAATATTAAGTTCAGACCAGGATGACACCATTCACCGGGCTTCCAGCACCAGAATCCAGAATGATCAGCAACTCTAGCGGCAATCCAGTCAGCCGCTGAGTTGGCTTCCCTGAATATATGGCTAATCTGTATACTGTGAACCCCCTGAAGGAGAGAACGAATATCAGAGATCAAAGGGTTGGTGGGTGACTGCGCACACTGATCCTAGCGAAGCCATCGAATCACCATGAGAGCATCACCCTCAAGAATAAGACGACGGGCATGGAGACTGCGTATAGCAAAGGAGACTCCAGCCCATGCAGCATAAAGCTATGCAAGCGGCACTGACGAATCGAGATGTCCAAATCCCCCAGCAGCAATCATAGTACCGACAGGATCCCGAATGACATAACCCGATCCGGCAGATCTGCCTCGGACACTCCCATCAAAGTTAATTTTGATAAACCCTGGAGGGGGGGGGTTCCCAAGAAATAAAGACCGTTCTCCAGTGCGCTGCCGGGGCAGCATGGGAATCCCAGAGGCCAGGGCTAACAAAATCACAACCAAGACGATGGGATGTATACTCAGTAGATAGGGACACAGCAGTCCGGACAACCCTAAAAGACGGAGTAGGCTCCTGAGTAAAGACAATCCGGTTCCGAGATAACCAAATCTGATAAGCAATGTAGGCCCTCGTCGCGCCCTGCTTACTGCACCCTCTCCTAACATCCTGCCTGATCAAGTCCAAGAAAGATAATGAAAGAGAAGAAGAGGCGACAGCCCAAGGCTTGACACTAGCGATCTCCCAAATGTGGTGAGCTCTGAGACAAGTGAAGATGGCGTGATCCACCTCCTCCTCCTCAATACCGCATATCGGACACGTAGGCTAAATCCCCATGCCACGTCTAGAAAGAACCGAGCAAGTAGGGAGACAATTCCGAGCAATCTTCCATAGAAAAAGACGAACCCTTGGATGAATGGGAAGATGCCAAATCCAAGTCATGTCTATTAACGGTCAGGATGGAGCACGGTAAATCTTGATGATGTCCCTAATGGGAGCACTCGGTATACCGGACCACCTCCAAACCCTGATATCGGGGGAGTGCCCAGGAGAAAGAGGGATAGCAGCTATACGTCGTATAAGCTCCTCGCCAAAGAAGTGGGATAACAGAGGAGTAGACCATGAGGAATGATCCGGCACCGTGAGGTCACTAACTCGCATATCAAGAGGAATATCAGTGCTGACGAAAGTAGGCCATCGAGACAAAGGAAGGTCAGCGATCCAAGAATCATAAGCAACGTCCACAGAAGCACCATTGCCAAGAATCCAGGAGATACTATGAAGGATGTCCGGAGCATGAGAACAAACCTCTTTCCAGAAAAAAGAGTGATCCCGAAGAGACTGCAGGTTAGTGGAAGGAGTCCACTCCCCATACTTGCCACGCATAAAGGAGCTCCACATACAGTGCGGATCAAACAAAAACGAGTAGCATGCCTAGCAATCAAGGCCTCCCTCCGAGCAGTCAAGGACTGGATCCCAAGGCCTCCCTTGGAAAGCGGCAGACAGACACAATCCCAGGCTAAAGATGAACACCATGACCATCCTGGGACGAACCCCAGAGAAAATCCCTGAAATAATGCTCAATCCTCCTCAGACAAGTCAAAGGGACAACAACATTAGATAAGAGATAGAGAGGAAGAGATGTGAGCACTGATCGAATAAGAGTGATCCTCGTCATCATAACTGAGTATGTTTAACCCAACTTATCTGTTGGGTAACCAAACATTGTGGGAAAGGAATCGAACGTGAATGGCGCTGGTGAGAGGTACTTTTCCAAGTGGCCAGAGATGTCGGGCATTATTCCAAAGAGTGTGGGCCTCAGATAAGAACAATTGAGAGTGTAGGCCTGTCCCTTTTTTCCATCCTTTCTTCTGGACGAAAAAGTCCTGAGGTCTCGTTTGGAAAGGAAGAAAAAGCTGAGTTCTGTTAAGATAATTTAGTTTCTACGGGGTTGTTTCAATGATGAAGGTAGGGGAATGGATTCATAATCTTCTTAGTAGTATTATTCATAAAAAACTGATCACATTAAAAGAAAAGGGGGAAAAAACTAAGAAACGACACATGAGAAATTTATATTGGGAGAATTGGCTTTCTCATGACCAATTGTATGGTACAATCATTTTCAAGATGCACCATAATCATCTCCAGTATGCATTCTATATCTGTCTCACAATGTTTTTGCTGTGACCAGTTACTTTACTAGCATGAGTGACTCCTTACATTCCATAACTCCTTCATGACAACACGACTGTTGGAAGATTATTGAAAATCATATGATCCAATCCTTTTGATTTTGATGATTACTAAAAGCCATTGAGTTCATTAAAAGATATAATGAGTTTATTTAAATGAGTAATAAATTTATTTTGAACAATGAATGAGAATGTTAAAGTTTGACTTTAATCAATTTTGAAAGTAACTTTAAGCTCAATGTTTAAACTTTCAAAAAGAAATTTTATAATTCATGTTTTATTCAATAAGTTTTTGGAATAGTTCTTGAATCAATTCCTAATGTCAATTTTATTGAATTCAAGTCAAAACATTGAATTAAAATGAATCTGGAACGATTTTAATGTCAATCAGAAAAGTTTCTGATTTTTGATACGTTCCGGAGCCGACTCCTGAGTTTCAGAGTCGACTCCGCTCAGTGTACAGAAATGTACATCTGTCTCAAGTCGACCCACGAAATTTGTCGAGTCGACCCCTGATTCTGTCGAGCCGACTCCATGACTGTGCGAGTCGACTCCGCTCAGATACCAGAAGAGTGTTTTTCTGAGCACTTCGCGAGTCGACCCCCAGCTTTCATGAGTCGACTCCCGACTTTCAGGAGTCGACACTTTACTTTTGGTGAGTCGACCCCTAACCTTTATGACATTTCTATTTTTGGTAAGACGAGCTCGAGCCGACTCGGGAAAAGCATGAGTCGACTCCAGCAAATCTGGGCAAAATTTTTACGGATGCCAACTCAGCTCCAACGGTAAGTTTTTCGATAACGGCTATTTTTCTTTGTCTCTAACGGATATATTTTGCAGAATCTATAAATAGAGGAGCTCTTTTCAAATCAAAGAAGTAATAGAGAGAGATAATTTCAAAGAAAAAGAAAGGGAAAAACAGAGCTTATTGAAAAAATCCGTTATTCAAAATAGAGTGAAAGAAAAGGAGTGAAATCAAAGGAAGCTTCTGTGCTCAAGCTCTACAATCCACAGAAGCTTCAGAAGAAAATCCAAGAGCATCTCAAGGATTTCCACACTCAAAGAAAAAGGGAAAAGCTTCAAATCAACTCCAAACTCAAGAATCCGTGCTGAGGCCGATTCTACATTCAAAGGAGTTGAAGAAAAGAAGAAAGCTCAAAGCCAACCAACTGCAAATCAGGCTTTCTAAACTCTATTCTTATTTTTGTTATCTGCTCATTGAGGAGCATTGTAACTAAACAAACATTTTATTATTTGTGCTTATTCAATCAGGGATTGAACAGTGGAGGTAGTTTACCTCGGTAAGCTTGGTTAGCTTGTGTTTGGGTTTTGTGCTGGTAAGCCCGTGTAAAACCGGCTGGGTTCGTTGTGATCCCGGGAAAACAACAAGTTTGAGTTGTGAGCTTGAAAACAACTCGGCTGTAATCTAGGGAGATTATAGTGTGGACCCAAGTGAATCTTGGGAGTGGACGTAGGTGTTGGTTGCACCGAACCACTATAAAATCTTGTGTTTGCCGTGCTCATTTTCTCTTCTCTATCTCTCTTTATTTTGCTTGTGCATTGCTTTAGTTAATTTCTCTCACTTGCACATCTTGCTAATTAAAACATTTAAAAAGTCTTAAATTTTTAAGAACCCAATTCACCCCCCCCTCTTGGGTTGCCATCTGGGCCAACAATTGGTATCAGAGCAAGTGCTCATTTAGAATTTGATCTCACGATCAAGGGCTAAAGATCCTTATGGCAACACAAAGTGGTTCATGTTTTGCTGAAGGTCATTCTACGAATAGACCTCCTTTATTTAATGGAACCACTATTCATATTGGAAAGCTAGAATGAGAATATTCATTCAAGCTTCTGACTATGAATTGTGGGGAGTAATAATAAATGGACCTAGTACACCCACACACTTATTGATGGCACTATTGTTCCTAAGCCCGAAAGGGATTGGAATGATAATGATAGGAGAATGGCACAACTAAATGCTAAAGCCATTAACATTTTATATTGTTCCTTAGACTCTAATGAATTCAACCGAATCTCAACATGTAATTCCGCAAAAGAAATTTGGGATAGGTTGGAAATAACACATGAAGGAACAAACCAAGTAAAAGAATCAAAGATAAATATTTTGGTTCATAAATATGAATTATTTACAATGGAACAAACTGAAACCATCACATGCATGTTCACTAGATTCACTGATATTGTGAATGGTTTGAAAAGTCTTGGTAAAGTTTATACTAATCTGAGCTTGTTCGCAAAATTCTTAGGTCACTTCCAAGACTTGGGAAGCCAAGTGACTGCCATCCAAGAAGCCAAAGACCTCAACATCCTACCTTTAGAAGAGCTTCTAGGATCCTAATGACTCATGAGCTTCAAGTGAAACAACATGTCAATGAGGATGAGTCAAGAAAAAGAAGACCATCGCCCTCAAAGCTGCAGAAAAGGAAAGAGCAGCGATGATGAAGATGATGATGATGATGAGACAGCTCTCCTTGCAAAAAATTCAAGAAATTTATGCAAAGAAAGGCCCTTCCACAAAAAGAGATTTGGAGCAAAAATGGAAGGAGAAAAAGAAAAGGATAAGAAAAAGGAAAAGGAAAGAGAAAGAGCCCTTAGTATGTTATGAGTGTAAAAAGCCAGGGCACTTTAGATATGACTGTCCTTTACTTAAGAAGGCCTATAAGAAAAAGAAAAAGGCCTACATGGCAACTTGGACTGAGTGAAGAGTCTTCTTCCGAAGAAGAAGAACAAAAGAAGTTGCAATATCTGCTTCATGGCGGACGACAACGAATGAGGTAAGTTCTGAAACCCCGATGATGAATTTACTTTTGATGAAATGTTTGAGGCTTTTAATGAACTTATGATTGATTTAATTTGAAAAAGAACATAAATTTTGAAAAATGAAACTTAAATTTAGCTAAAAGAAAAATGAATTAGCTTTAGAAGTTAAAGATTTAAAAGAAAAAGAAAACTTCTTAATGAAAAGAATGATTTGTTCAAGATTGATTTGTTAAAATCTGAAAATGAAAATCTAATTAAAGAAAAAGAATCAATCTCTAATGAAAATGATTTTCTTAAAGAAAGATGTTAAAAAGTATAAAGACATTGTTGAGAAATTCACTTAAGTTCAACTAAACTAAACATGATTTAGATAGTCAAAAAGCTGTTTTTGACAAAGCAGGTTTAGGTATAACACATTTAGAAAACAAAAATCTTTAAAGAATATTTTTGTAAAAGCCAACCAAAGTAATATAACTTGTTTTAAATGTAATGAAAAAGGTCATAAATCATTTGAATGCAAAACAATAATAATAACAAGTTAAATGTTAAAGAAAGAAAATATGGGTTCCGAAAGGAACAATTTTTGTTGCTACTAACCATGAAGGACCCAAGAAAGCTTGGGTACCTAAACATAAAGTTTGATTATGTTGCAGGAATGTCTTGTAGCCAAAAGATCAAAGAAAAAGTGGTACCTTGATAGTGGCTGCTCAAGACATATGACGGGTGACAAAGATGAATTCATCACCCTAGAAGAAAAGAAAGGTGGAGTTGTTACGTTTGGCGATAACGGTAAAGGTCAAATTATGGGCCTTGGTAAAGTTCGTATAACTCCATCTACATTTATTGATAATGTACTTTATGTTGATGGTTTGAAGCATAATCTAATTAGTATAAGCCAATTATGTGATAAAAACTTTAATGTTTCATTTAAATCTTCTATATGCACTGTAACTAATTCTATTGATGATAGCATTGTATTTACTGGTTATAGACATGGCAATGTTTACTTGGTTGATTAGAAAAATTATCTTTGAGTGATCATTGCTTAATTGCTGACAATGCTAACATAAATGAAATTAGTTGGTTGTGGCATCGTAGATTAGGTCATGCAAGCACACACCTTATTTCAAAACTAATTAAAATGGATTTAGTTAAAGGATTACCTAAACTAGATTTTGAAAATAACAAAATATGTGATGCATGTCAATTTGGAAAACAAACTAGAAGTTCTTTCAAATCTAAAAATTGTTTCAACTTCTAGGGCATTAGAGCTACTTCACATGGACCTTTTGGACCAACTAGAACCACAAGTCTAGGAGGAAAGAAATATGGTCTAGTGATTGTAGATGATTATTCTAGATATACTTGGGTAATGTTTTTAGCTCACAAAGATGAGACTTTCTCGATATTCCTGAAATTCTTCAAGAAAGTCACAAATGAGAAAAACACTACCATAGTATCTCTAAGAAGTGATCATGGAACTGAATTTGAAAATCACTTATTTGAAAGTTTTTGCACTGAAAATGGAATTAATCATAATTTTTCAGCCCCTAGGACTCCACAGCAAAATGGTGTAGTTGAAAGGAAAAATAGGACTCTAGAAGACATGGCCCGTACCATGCTATGCGAAAGTAACCTACCAAAGTATTTTGGGCGGAAGCAATTAACACAGCATGTTACATCTTAAATAGAGCCCTAATAAGACCAATATTAAAGAAAACACCTTATGAATTATGGAATGAAAGAAAACCAAATATAAAATACTTTCATGCATTTGGATGTAAATGTTTTATTCATAATAATGGTAAAAACAATTTAGGAAAATTTGATGCTAAATCTGATGAAGGAATTTTTAGGATATTCAACAACTAGTAAAGGCATATAGAGTATTTAACAAGAAAACCTTAGTAGTTGAAGAATCCATTCATATAGTTTTCGATGAGTCTTTAGCATCTAGTTCTGAAAAGCTTGATGATGAGGAAGATACAAACATAATTGAAAAAGATCTTGAAAAACTTAATATTGAAGTATCTTCTGATCATGAGCAAGAAGCTAAAGATGATGATTCACATAAGGACGATGATGTCAATATTGATCATAATGATATAGATCTTCCAAGAGACTGGAGATATGCTCATAGTCATCCCAAGGAATTGATTATAGGTGATCCATCTCAAGGAATAAGAACTAGATCATATATGAGAAATATTAGTAATCATCTTGCATTTGTATCACAAATTGAACCTAAAACTATTGAAGAAGCTGAAAAAGATAATAATTGGATGTTAGCAATGCAAGAAGAATTAAATCAATTTACAAGAAATAATGTTGGACTTTAGTTGAAAGACCTAAAAATCATTCAGTAATAGGATCAAAATGGATTTTAGAAATAAACTAGATGAAAATGGCATAGTAATTAGAAACAAAGCTAGATTGGTTGCTAAAGGATATAATCAAGAAGAAGGTATTGATTTTGATGAAACCTTTGCACCTGTAGCTAGATTAGAAGCCATTAGGCTATTACTTGCATTTGCATGTCATATGAATTTTAACTTATTTCAAATGGATGTAAAAAGCGCATTTTTAAATGGATTTATAAATGAAGAAGTTTATGTAGAACAACCACCAGGTTTTGAAGATCACGAATTTTCAAATCACGTTTTTAAATTGCACAAAGCTTTATATGGTTTGAAACAAGCACCTAGAGCTTGGTATGATAGGTTAAGTAAATTCTTAATAGAAAATGATTTTACAAGAGGAAATGTTGATAAAACTTTATTTTTGAAAAGAAAAGTAAAGATTTACTTGTAGTACAAATATACGTAGATGATTATTTTTGGTGCTACTAACGATTCTCTTGTCAAGAATTTGCAAAGTTGATGCAGGGAGAATTCGAGATGAGCATGATGGGAGAACTCAACTTCTTCCTTGGACTCCAGATCAAACAAAGCAAAGAGGGAATCTTTATCAACCAAACAAATACACAAGAGAAATACTAAAAAGTTTGGTATGGAATCAATGAAACCCCTCGGAACTCCAATGAGTCCTTCATGCAAGCTGGACAAAGATGAAGAAGGTAAAAGGTTGATCAAAATATTATCGAGGTATAATCGGATCCCTTCTTTATTTAACAGCAAGTAGACCAGATATTATGTTTTCAGTATGTTTATGTGCTAGATTTCAATCTGAACCTAAAGAATCACATTTAATAGCTGTTAAAAGAATACTAAGATATTAAGTGGAACAAAAAATGTAGGTTTATGGTATTCTAGAGACTCCACATTAAACCTAATTGCATACAGATTCTGATTATGCTGGATGTAAAGTTAGATAGAAAAAGCACAAGTGGTGCATGCCAATTCTTAGGAAGTAACTTAATCACATGGTTTAGCAAAAAGCAAAATTCAGTTGCATTATCAACTACTGAAGCTGAATATGTAGCAGCTGGAAGTTGCTGTGCGCAAATCCTATGGATTAAGCGACAACTTGAAGACTATGGTATCACACTTGATAAAACACCCATAAGATGTGATAACACAAGCGCAATCAATTAACTAAAAATCCAATTCAACATTCAAGAACTAAACACATAGAAATTAGATATCATTTTATAAGAGAACATGTAGCTAATAATGAAATTTGTCTTGATTATGTTAACACTGAAGAACAATTAGCTGACATATTTACAAAACCTTTAAATGAAGAAAGATTTGTTATCTTAGAGGAGAGTTAGGATTTGTGATCCATTAGAATGAATTTGAAACCCCTAAGGAAATTTATCTAAGATTCTTTCAAATTTTGATCTTAAGGAAATCTTATCTAGAATTCATATCAATTGATTCACAAATCCAATGATTATTTTATCAATTTTATGATCAAATTCCGGACACATTTCAGAAATTTTATGTTTTTGCTCTGAAATGGTCTCGGAGCCGACTCGGTGCGTATCGGAGTCGACTCCTGGTTTCGACTGAAACTCTCGGAGTCGACCCCTCTCGGCGCGAGTCGACTCCAAGTCGGGATGGTTTTCTGTGACTGTCCGAGTCGACCCCTTTGCGCGAGCCGACTCGAAGTGGTCCCAGGTTGATTTATCTAGGGCAGAGTCGACTCGCCGTTCATTTCAAACTTTTCAATCCTTCAAAATACTCTCTCCAAAACTCTTCCAAACCTTCCAAACTTCCAAAATCCTTATTGACACTTCCAATCGACAATGGCCCCCAAAACCGTGGATCCAATGCGGCCGGCGTCAAGAGGAAGCGAGCCGTTAGGAAGACCGTGAGGCGTCCCGTGCGTGAGCCGTCACCCAGCTCTGATTCTTCATCTTCCTCATCTACTCCGAATGCTTCTCTGCTGCTGCTTCTACTCAGGTAGATAGATTAGCGGATAGGATCATTACTACGGGTAGGAAAGGTAGATTTTGAATTGTTTGAAGCTGAGGGATTTTTGTTGGGAGACAACTTGATGAGATGGGATGGGAGAAAATATGTTCCCTGGATTGTCCCACCTATCCCTCTTGTAAAGGAATTTATAAAAATTGTCTAGAGGAGATCATGGCCTTAGTTAGCAATGTGAGAGGCATAGGATCTCTGTACTGTTGAGCTTCTTTCTAGACTGTTGGATTACCCTTTATCTGGCACTCCACCTTTTCTTCAGAAGATAGTCCCGCCTTCCAGATTATTAAATCGGGATGTAGGGATTTGAAGAGGTTTTTGCCAATCAACTTTCATTAGAATTGAGATTCTTACATAATATTTGCAGTAGGATACTCTTTCCAAGACGGAAGATTTGACTATGTATCGGAAAGAGATATCTTTGTGATGGATGCCATTGTGACAGGCAAACCTATAAACCTTCCCAGCATGATACTATGGTACATTGCAGACTGTGGAGGAAAAAGAAAGTCAAGTCTGCCCTATGGAATGATTCTAACAAAGATTTTTCTGAGCCAAGGAGTTGTGATTTCAGATATGAGCCAATGAGGAATTGCGACATACTGACTTTATAGCTTGGCCACCATTCATAGAATGGGTTTTATCAAGAAAAATGGAAAATGGGAGAGGAAAGGACTGATAGAAGAGAGAGCTACAGATGTTGAGGCTGCAGGACCTTCTGTCAGACATCTTCACCTGCACCTCCGAGCCCTTTGCTTCTGCCCCTGCTCCAGCCCCAGCTCCATTATTTGATCAAGCTCATCATCTTCTGCCGGTTTCTCAGATCACAGCTTAAGCAACTCAAAGTTCTATTTGATGATCAATCTGAAAAACTTAAATCTGAATTTGAGAATAAGTTATGAATTTGAGGGAGACTCTTTATTCATTGGATGATCGTATCTCTAAGATGAGTCTACTCTCAGCTCTTCTTCGGTATCTTTAAGTGGAGATCTCAAAAATATATTTGAAGAACTTAAAGGTATATGCGGAGATGGAGAGACTTATGCAAAGTGCAATGCGGAGCTCAAGACAAGATTTGACTGCTTGCACCTTTGTGATGAGAGGCTCAAAGATTATGTGAAAATTCAATCTGATGGAATGAAGAACATAGTAGATCATTTAACTAGGATTGTAAGAACTCATTTCTGAGTTATTAGATTTTCAATCCTTACTATGTACTGAAATTTTGTTTTGATATCAATGTATTAAAAAACTTGATGTATTAGACCTTTGATGAAATGAATTCTCTATGTTGATTACCCAATGTATTTCCTTCTTTCAATGAATGAATGAAATTGTCAAATCTTATCTTGATTGAATGAATGTTTATGCTTCTCTACCTTTTTGTTGATAACAAAAAAGGGGGAGAGTTTTATAGTTTTATGATTGTAAATACATTTGAGAAAATCAAAGTAATCAATGAGATAAACAATGGATATTTATTTAAGTTTCATAGGGGGAGCTACCTCATTCAGGGGGAGCCTAAGCCTAACTATGAAACAAAATAAATTCACTAATCAATCATGCATAAACTCAATGTTTTTGTCATCATCAAAAAGGGGGAGATTGTTGGAAGATTATTGAAAAATATATGACCCAATCCTTTTGATTTTGATGATTACTAAAAGCCATTGAGTTCATTAAAAGATATAATGAGTTTATTTAAATGAGCAATAAATTTATTTTGAACAATGAATGAGAATGTTAAAGTTTGACTTTAATCAATTTTGAAAGTAACTTTAAGCTCAATGTTTAAACTTTCAAAAAGAAATTTTATAATTCATGTTTTATTCAATGAGTTTTTGGAATAGTTCTTGAATCAATTCCTAATGTCAATTTTATTGAATTCAAGTCAAACAATGAATTAAAATGAATCTGGAACGATTTTAATGTCAATCAGAAAAGTTTCTGATTTTTGATACGTTCCGAGCCGACTCCTGAGTTTCAGAGTCGACTCCGCTCAGTGTACAGAAATGTGCATCTGTCTCGAGTCGACCCACGAAATTTTCGAGTCGACCCCTGATTCTGTCGAGCCGACTCCATGACTGTGCGAGTCGACTCCGCTCAGACACCAGAAGAGTGTTTTTCTGAGCACTTCGCGAGTCGACCCCCAGCTTTCATGAGTCGACTCCCGACTTTCAGGAGTCGACACTTTACTTTTGGTGAGTCGACCCCTAACCTTTATGACATTTCTATTTTTGGTAAGACGAGCTCGAGCCGACTCGGGAAAAGCATGAGTCGACTCCAGCAAATCTGGGCGAAATTTTTACGGATGCCAACTCAGCTCCAACGGTAAGTTTTTGATTAACGGCTATTTTTCTTTGTCTCTAACGGCTATATTTTGCAGAATCTATAAATAGAGAAGCTCTTTTCAAATCAAAGAGAGCAATAGAGAGATATTTATTTCAAAAAAAGAAAGAAAAAATCGGAAAAACAGAGCTTATTGAAAAAATCCATTATTCAAAATAGAGTGAAAGAAAAGGAGTGAAATCAAAGGAAGCTCCATCTGTGCTCAAGCTCTACAATCCACAGAAGCTTCAGAAGAAAATCCAAGAGCATCTCAAGTGATTTCCACACTCAAAGAAAAAGGGAAAAGCCCAAATCAACTCCAACACTCATTCTGTGGAGAATTCGTGCTGAGGCCGATTCTACATTCAAAGGAGTTGAAGAAAAGAAGAAAAGCTCAAAGCCAACCAACTGCAAATCAGGCTTTCTAAACTCTATTCTTATTTTTGTTAATCTGCTCATTGAGGAGCATTGTAACTAAACAAACACATTTCTATTATTTGTGCTTAGTTCAATCTGAGGGATTGAACTAGTTGAGGTAGTCTTACCTCGGTACAAGCTTGGTATAGCTTGTGTTTGGGTTTTGTGCTGGTAAGCCCGTGTAAAACCGGCTGGGTTCGTTGTGATCCCGGAAAACAACAAGTTTGAGTTGTGAGCTTGTAAAACAACTCGGCTGTAATCTAGGGAGATTATAGTGTGGACCCAAGTGAATCTTGGGAGTGGACGTAGGTGCTGGTTGCACCGAACCACTATAAAACCTTGTGTTTGCCGTGCTCATTTGTCTCTCTCTATCTCTCTTTATTTCTGTTTGTGCATTGCTTCTAAGTTAATTTCTCTCACTTGCACATCTTGAGTAAACTTGTTTAAAACATTTCAAAAAGTCTTAAATTTTTAAGAATCCAATTCACCCTCCCTCTTGGGTTATCATCTGGGCCAACAACGATCCTTTCATTCAATGCAGGATGATCAACTTAAACATATGATCGTAGTAATAGAACAAGCAAATCGACAAAAGGCTTTCTGAAGCCGTTAAAGATTGCCGATATATGGAGGCCAACTTGAATTAAGCATTTTAAGTAAAAACCCAGAAACATCTAATCATAATTAGTGCCTGTCACATCCCAAACCCATCATCTAAGCCTTGGCTCGTGACACGGCACATGCTTTTCTGGGCAAGACCGAAGTCTTCTGATATCTAAGATAGAAGTCAAGGGATTACCCAATCCCTAGATGCCTGGCATCAGTACCTTGTGCCAATAAAATGTAACTTGGGGTGTTTCAGGCTCTCACTAGCAGTAAAAAATTATTATGTCTTGTGGACAATCAATTATTCCCTTTCTTTTTTTTTATCCTAGAATATTTTATGATGAGCCTTAGCTTAACTCTGTATGGATGGGTAGTAGTTCAAACTAGGAGCAGGCCAACGAGGGGCCTCTCCAACCCACTATTCAATTAAAATTTTAGCCCTTCTTTCTTAAATTTAATTGCTATATTAAGAATGGAGAAAAATATAGGTTAGCACTAGGATTGAGAAATTAATTTTTTCAAAAATAAGAAAATAAGAAATTATTGATTAGTTATTTAAATTAGTAAGAAGGCTGATTTTTAAGTATTATTCTATCAATAATTAATTTTAAGTTATCAGAGTGTTATATTTACAACTCAAAATCATTGGAAGTCATTGCAAACTTTTTTAAAATTAGAATTAATTTTAAAATTAACAACCTTCTCATTTAGTAGTAAAGATTAGTTTTTTATTTTAGCAAACTCTATCCTTTATTGATAAAGATTAGTTATTAATCCTAATAAACTTTTAATAAATAAATAAGGATTGACTAGTGACGATGACTAGAGGTCACTAATGTCAGGGTTTAACAAGATGGCTAGAAGATACTAGTAATAGAATCTAAGGTGATGGCTAGAGATCACTATTATGGAACCAGTCCAATAGGACCCAGATGGGGGTTGGACTTAATTGATGATATTTGACATTGATTGATAATGATTGTAGTGACATAGTCCAATACCATGAAAGATAAAACCTGTTGATAATTTTTCTTTTATTTGATGCATTGATTTTTGGTATGTATCGCAAGTAATTTACTTTATTAACTATGTTATCTTCATATTATGTAAATATTTTATTTACTATTACATATGTATGTTTATATGTGCAAAATTTTTACTAGGCTTTTAACTCACCCTCTTACCCTTTTTTCAGATATTGAGGATTTGGATGCCAGACCAAGCTTTGGGATGAATGGAGAGTAAGATTAAAATAGCTAATTGCATTTGATACTATATAGATCTATACTTTTTTGGAAATGTTGATATACTTTGTTAGTCATACTTCTCTTATATTGATGATATTATTTGATACAATATAGATCATTTAGTAGGTTTAGCATGCTCTTAGGGTTTACACTAAGGATATGCAACAATATCACATTGCACCCTGGATCAGGTATCGATTTGGGGGCATGACATTACTGCTTTATATTAATCCCAAGAGCAAACATGAGATGAATATTTGCATTATAATTAATAGGTATGAAGAAGACCAGAGGAATATTTCTTGAATCCTTAGAAAGATATGAAGATAACTAAATGGCACCAACAATAAACCTATTAATCAACCATGCACATAGGGTACACTTCACTAGTACAAGGATCTTATAAATATTTACCGACCATGCACATATAAGCATCGCAAATCTTTTGGATCTAAATATGTTAAATGATGATATATTTCATCAATTATAGCATAACAAAACAATAGTGTTGGAATTTGATAGCCAAACATACAATATCATGGGTATAGGTGTCCTAAATTAATGACTATTTGTTTAAAATGAACTATCTTCCATAATTTTTACTGATAGTTGTTGGGTTTCTTTATGATTTTCATCTAAAATTGCTCAAAATGCTAGGTCAAAAACAAGTGAAACAACCAAAACTGAATTTAAGGATATTCTCAAAGAGCACATTCTTGAGAAATTTATAAAACCCAAGCTAAATTGATTATATCGATCTAGTTAGCTTTCATGATCCATTCACATCTACGTACTTGTACTTGTATTTTATAATCATGCTTACCACATGAGGCATAGGTTCGGCTAAGATTTAGATGCATTTACTTTATCCTAGAGAAATTTGTAAATCCTAAGCTAGAATGATGATATTGGCCTAGTTAATTTTCATGATCCATTCACATCTATTTGTGCATGCATAAGTCATGCTCACCGCATGAGGTGTTTCATACTCACTAAGAGTAAAACAATCATTAAGTCTTGTGGACAATCAATTAATTAAATAATCAATTAATTAACTTCAAGAAATTGCAGAATCATTAGATTAACCATGTCTTTGCTTTGAATAACTTTGGGTGCACACCAATGTAACCAAGATTCAGGGGCAAAACACTTCAAGTACAAGGTAGTAACAAGTCCTGCATCAAAAATCACCTTTACATTCCAAAAGACAAAGAAATGCCAAAAAAGTAATAATGGCAAAGTAGAATCAAAATATTTTAAAAAGTGCAGAATTAATTCAGAATTATTTAAGCATCATTATGTATCATCATATTGATAAAATGCTGGAAGAAAGACATCCAATATGTTATAGCCAGAGGAATGATGAAAGCAAACAAATTGAAGAACTTTTAGGTTTCAAAGATGTGCTCTCACATAATGATGGCTGAAGTAGGACGAAGACCTCAGACCGCATAGCATATTTCTTCCTAAGTCTTCTTTCAAATTCATTAGTAATAATATAAACAATGAAATCTGATAACAAGTACTATGACCATCAGCAAACAAAAGTCAAAGACAAACTTAAACACAAACAAACCACCATTTGTTTGAACTAATGAAATCATTTGTTTGAACTAATGAAGAACAGTTGCACACAGAAAAGAAAAAGCATTTTCTGTACCAAAAATGTTTCCACCACATGCATCCAGTTGAGCATGTGAACCTATTAACATGCAGTCAATCTACACATCATTAATAAGTGCAAGCCAAATCAAATTATAGATGAAAAATTGTGCTTACCCAAAGGTTCTCATAGCTCTCGTATAGACATGAGCATTGTTATCTGAAGCATCGAAGCTCAAATTAGCAACCTGATAGAAGTTCCTAGTTTTTTAACCCAATTTTTCTTAGCTCAAAAAAGAAAAATTAAGATCAAGTTGGAAAAAATTCTACTTGCTAATTGGTTTTGCCAATTAATAAAAAGGCTGAATAATAAAAACTTGATTTATGTTCTTAAGTTGCGAGTAAGCATGATCGAAACTTTACGGTAACTAAGCCGTAATAGAAGTTCACATGACTTGATAGTCAGTATCTACGCTCAAAGTTGAAAGTCGCAGGACACATCGGTGATGGTTCTTTTAAAAAAACTATGTGGTCCCAGATATGAATAAAAATATATATATATCAAGCTTTTGTTTGGTTAGAGGCATTTTCTTCCCGTGTGGGCCTTTAGATGTGAATGATTGAGAGGACTCTCGCCGGCGGAGAGAAGCTTGCCTCTTTCTCTCGTAACATAATTTAAGTGTAGCTTGTTAGGTGCGGATCATTCTTTCTTCTACTTTCCTATTATCAGACTTAAGTGCAAAGGTTAACTAGGTGTGGAAAAATAGGAGAAAGATGAGGAATACTCACATCTAACGAGCCGTATCTATATCGGATTCATTTCTTTTTTGTCCTCACCTCAAACAGTGGTTCCTTCACTCTGTTTCCAGAAGATTATTAATTCCATCGTGGCGAGCTTGTGCAGTTCTAGGTGGATGAAGGGTTTGTGAAAACCCAAGAAGATACTAGGATGGAAGATTTAGCAGAGCAATACCCCGAAGAGTTGATAAGAAGGAACATTCTGCAAATTTCCATGATGTCGTTTGCCAATAGTTCTCTTTTGGCTAGAAGTAGCAAAATTGAATATAACATGAATACATTCAAACCTAACATGAAATAAATAGGTTTGGATTGACTTTAAATGATCAAGTTCGTGTCATAACCATTTTGACATGATTATTATATGACATAATCATACTATGTTACATATTGATCCACCTTCTTATTTATTTTTTTCTTTTATACAAAGAGTACTTAGTATATAATTATGAAAAATGGAAAGGTTACTTTTGTCCCATTAAGTGTGTTGTATCTATTCATGTTAAATATTAATCAAGTCATGTCTATTCATGTTAAATAAGTTATGCCATATTAATCCAACATAATCTATTTATTAAATTGGTTAGACATATCGTATTGTGTTAGTTCTTTAATAATCAAGCCATATTCGTTTTTAGATTTTTGATAAGATATTTTGCATTGATATGTCTGGTTGGCAAACCAAATTACTAAAAATTCAAGTAAAAATCATGTTAAAATTCTAAAATGCCCTTATTTTGCAAATTGAAAAGAAATTAAAGTAATGCAATATTTTAAAATATAATAATATATATATAAAATATAATTAATTATTATTTTTATATATAACTCAACTCAACTCAACTCATCTAAGCATTTTTTTTGACTATATGGTCAGCTACATGAATCTACTTCCTCTACTCTGCTCTATTTAGGACTAAGTCGACACTCAAATTATAAATAGTTATATCTCTCTTAATTATTTTTGTTCATGATAGTTTAGGTATACTTCTACCTCTATTATTACCATAGATTATTAAAAGATCACTCTTTCTAACTGGAGTATCTAAAGGTCTTTGTTGTATATGTCCAAACCACAGTAATCGATTTTCTCTCATTTTATTTTCAATTGGGGCTACTCTTATCATTTCTCATATATATTTATTTCTAATTTTATTTTTTAAAGTTTTTCTACTTATCCATCTTAACATGTGCATTTTTGTTACACTTAATTTATTCTCATGTTGTTTCAGTATTGCCCAACACTCTGTTTTATATAGCATAGCTGGCCTAGGAGTGGTTTTATAAATTTTTTCTTTTAATTTTAATGGAATGCACCGATCACATAATACTCCCAAAGCACTTAATCCATTCTGCTTGAACTCTATGATTCACATTTTCACCTATTTCACCTTCTTGCTGGATAATTGATCCCAAATATCTAAATTTTTCACTCCTTGGTATCTCTTGGCTTGTAATCTTTACTGTTTCTTTATTTGTATTTCTACTTCCACTAAAATTATATTTCATGTATTCAGTTTTAGTTCTACTAATCTTGAAACCTTTAGATTCTAAAGCGTCTCTTCAAATCTCTATCTTAGCATTTATATCATATTTAGTTTCATAAATCAACACTATATCGTCTGTAAATAACATACACCATAAAATATCATCTTGAATATTTTTGGTTAATTCATCCATAACTAGTGTAAAAAGATAAGAACTTTAGGTAGATCCTTGATATAAACCTACAATAATTGAAAACTCACTAGTTTTTCCTAATATTGTTTTAACAATAGTTATTGCTCTATCATTCATATCTTTTATCAATTCTATGTATCTTTTGGTAACTCTTTTTTCTCTAAAACCCACCATATTATTTCTCTAGGTGCTCTATTATATGCTTTCTCTAAATCAATAAAGACCATATGAAGGTCTTTTCTTCTTTTCTCTATACCTCTTCATCAATCTTCTTAATAGATAAATAGCTTTCATGGTCAATCTTTCAGGCATAAATTCAAATTAATTATTGGACACCAAAGTTTCTACTCTTATTCTATTTTCTATTAATTTCTCTCATAATTTCATTGTATGACTCATCAATTTAATCTCTCTATAATTTGCACAGTTTTAAATATCTCCTTTATTTTTGTATATATATATTAATTTTTTTTTTCAATCATCTGACATTCTTTTAGTTGTTATAATCATATTAAATAAATTAGTTAACCATATGACTCCAATGTCTCCTAAGCCTTTCCAAACCTCAATAGAAATCGTATTTGGCCGTAATGTCTTTGCACTTTTTATTTTACTCAAAGCATTTTTAACCTCAAGCATGCTAAATCTATGAAAAATTTATTTTTATTTGTTACTCCTAGGTTATCACATTCTATCCTTAAATTTACTAAATTATTTTTATTTAATAATTTTTTAATGTAACTTTTTTTATCATTCTTTTATCTCTTCTTCTTTTACTAAGACTTTTTCATCTTCATCTTTAACACATTTAATATAGTCAAGATCTTTTATTTTTTTTTCCTCTTAATTTTTCTAGTTGATATACAATCTTTTCACTTTCTTTCGTATCTAGTCTATTATATAAATTATCATAAGCTTTAAGTTTAGCATTACTTATCACTTTTTTAGATTCTTTCTTTGTATTTCTATACTTTTTAGACTTTCTTCTTTCCTAGCCTCTTGCTAAATTTTGTAGTTTATCTTTTTAAGCTTGATGGTAGCTTGAACCTTCTCGTTCCACCATCAAATTTCTTTTCTTAATAGTCTTACCCCCTTTTAATCCTCTTAGAACCTCTTTTGCTATGTTCATTATGCATTTAATTACTTTTTCTTACATTAAGTTAGGATCATAATTTAAATTCATAGTCATTTCTCTTACTAACTTTTCTTTAAATAATTCAAGTTTTTTTCTTTCAAATTTTATCATTTAATTTTTGGATTAATAGGTTTACATTTTACTCTAAATTTTATTTTTATCCATATGTCTACTACCATTATTCTATGTTGTGAAGTTAAACTTTCTCCTAAAATGACTTTGCAGTTTTGCATGTTATTTTATCTACCTTTCTAGTTAAGAAAAAGTTTATTTGACTTTTATTAGATCCGCTTTTAAATATTTTAAATGTTCATCTCTCTTTTTGAAACAAGTATTTACTATTGCGAGATCATATGCCACTGCAAAATCTAATATGCTCACGCCAGCTTCATTCCTATTTTTAAATCCATATTCTTCATGTCATTTTATATCGATCCCTCTATTTACCTACATATTCATTAAAATCTTCTTCCATACATATCTTTTCTTTTTATGGTATTTCTTGTATTACTTCATTTATGTCTTTTCAAAATTATGTTTTAGTTCATTGGTCTAATCCTACTTATGGTGCATATGCACTAATTATATTAATTATATTATTCTCAATTATAAGTTTTAGTGATATAATCTGATCTCCTTTTCTAGTCACCTTTATAATACATTCCTTATAATTCCTTCTACAATTATTTCTACTCCATTTTTATTTTTATGCTTTTTAGTGTAATATAATTATATTATATATTCTCTATTTTTCTAGATCTTTTACTTATCCATTTAGTCTTTTGTAAATATATTTATTTACTTTTCTCCTAATCATAGTGTCCGCTATCTTCATTGCTTTACTTGTTAGTGTTCCTATGTTACAAGTTGCTGCTCTAAGCTGATTATTATGGATTAACTTCTTTATCCATTCTTTATGGGAAATGAATCAAAGAATGGCATGGGTGAAGAGTACTTTTCCAAGCTGCCAAAGATGTCGGGCGTGATTCCAAAAGAGTGCGGACCTCATATAAAACAATTAGAGTGCATGTCTGACACGGCTCTCACCGATAGAGAGGGACTTGTCGGGCATGATTTCAAAGAGTGTGGGCCTCGGACGAGAATAATTGAGAGTGCAAGTCTGACATGGCTCTTGCCGAGATAGACATGAGGTCTTGTTTGGAGGAGAAAGTCCTGAAGTCGTGTTTGGAGAGGAAGAGAAGGCCGAGTTCTGTTAGATATTTTAGTTTATACAACTTTATTTTCAATGATGAAGGTAGGGGAATGGATTCATAGTCTGCTTAGTAGTATTACTAATAAAAATCTGATCACAATTACCATCTCTTTTATCATTAAAAGAAAAGGGGGAAAAACAAAGAAATGACACATAAGAAATTTATCTTGGGAAGAAATGGCTTTCACATGACCAATGTATGGTACAATCATTTCCATGATGCACCATAATCATCTGCAGTATGCATTCTTTATCTATCTCACATGTTTTGCTGTGACCGATTACTTTACTGGCATGAGTGTCTTGTTACATTCAATAAAATTGAGCATTTTAAATAAAAATTCAGAAACATCTCATCGCAGGTGCCTGTTGTTATTAAAAAATGAATCCTAATTAATTAATTTGTAAAAATCTTCTTTAGATTCATATTGAAAATAATTTCTGTGTGCTTCCAATTAGGAATATATATGCATTCTCATATATATATATATACATATTAAATATATATTTTAGAAAATAATATTTGTGGTGTGTGAAAAATTATATTTAGTGAAAAGAAAAATTATTTCAAAATAAAAATAAGTTAAAGAGTTAAAGAGCCAGGCCTGGAAGGCGGATTAAACCACTACCATAAAGGAGATTTGGTTCCCTTCTTGTGCGAAGAAAAATTAGACAATACACTCTCCTCCAAGGTACAACCCGGAAGCCAAAACTCTAACATCCGTTGGTGGCATGATCTCAACAGGACGCCAATCAGCAGTCTTCAAAAAAAAATTAGCAAGAAAAAAATTACAGAGTTGTTACTATTATTTTTTTTCTCACATTCTATGAAAGGCTGGGTGGTGCCCTATTTACAGATTTTTTTTCCTTTTAATGGGCATCAATTTTGAGCATATTTTTTAAAAAAAAATGGTCAGTGTTTTATTTTTAAAAATGGCCAGCATTTAGTTTTTTTTTTAAAAATGGGCATTTGTTTTTTTTAAACGGTCGGACGTTAACAATCCCCCACAAAAAAATAAAATAATAATAAATAAATAAATAAAAATTGTTAAATTCAGTAAGCAATTTCAAAACTTTGAAATTTTACTGTGCTTAGTGCAAGTACCTTCTAGGTTTGAACTTACATTTAGTATAAAATACACATCGTATAAAGATGAGCTGATCATAATGCGGGTTAGCGCTATCTAGGCCATGCACTTGCCTTGATTTTCATGAGAGTTACTAGGGATTCGCTCCGGTCCTATAGTCGCAGCCTCACGACTACTCTCACTAAGGTAAATCTTCCAAGGATACATGCAATGGAATCGTACCTCACTGAATTTATAGCCTTGGATCTATTAAGAGCTATGCTCAATAAGATAGATCCTCCAAGGGTACATGACCTCGCTGAATTTACAGCCTTGGATCTATTAAGAGCTATGCTCAACCTAATCGTCACAATAAAGCACCACACCATAGGGATGGGATGGAGATGGACTCCTAAAGCGGTGCTTCCAGATATTACTTCGGAGATCGTTTCCCTTTGAACCTTAACCATGGGGTTACCATGATGGTAGGGGTCCACTCTGGTGACTAATATATGGGCTTAAGCCCCATCCCCCTCGATGTCTCAAATAACACAGCCTTTGAAAGGCGTTTGGTTAAAAGATCTAACAAATTATGCTTTGATCTTATATTTTTAAAATATTCTCTTTTATATTTCTGAATAACTTAACTCTTGAACAGCCAACTGTAATAACTACTTGAGCATGCAAGCACAATTAGGAAAGAACAACTCAAGCCACTTGTAGCATTTTATATGCAAATTACAAATAATGGATGGGCTAAGGATATGGGAAGTAATGTCCATTAAACAAAGAAAGACTAATTATGCCACATGAATAACAATAATTGACCATGCTACTTCACAAAAGGACCACAAAATATAATCTACAAATGAGCATCATAAACTTGCATAGCAATGAATTCATGAAATTATTTCACTACCCATAATCCATGTTGTGCACCATTGCCCCCACAATACTGAGACTACTACATCACATCATCAGGAGACTCAACTAATGGCATTAAACATTTTAACTTTTCCTTTTATCATTCTAAAATTAGCTAAAAGAAACCACCAAACTAGCCTTAGATAAGGACATCCTTGTCTTAGCGAAATAACCATCACTGTCACCTTAATAACAACATTTTAGGATTGCAATAAACAGTACAACAAATTTTTGTGAAGCAAAAAATGATCCCATGACATAACTAATAATCATAACATCATACACTGTAATTGACATCGCCAACATAAGAAGATATGGACGAGATTCATAGATGAACGCACCACACACAAAAAAAACAAAAAAAATAAACTATTTAATATGAATAACAAAACACACAAAAAAAACATCAAAAGGCCAACCATCTAATATTTTTCTTTTTCCTATTTAAATCACAATAGGATCTGATAAAGATTCTGTTTCCCCCACTCAAAGAAGTGGATTATTCATTCAGATCAAGAGGCAAATGAAAAAAAAAAAGATAACAACTTTTGAACCCACAAAAAGATCAGATCACATCCAAATCAAGAGATCAGATCGCATCCAAAACCAAATCTCCTTTAGATTGTTATTGAAAAATGAATCCTAATTAATTAATTTGTAAAAATCTCTTTTAGATTGATATTGAAAATGATTTTTGTGTGCTTCCAACTAGGAATATATATGCATTCTCATATATATATATATATATATATATTAGAAAATAATATTTGTGGTGTATGGCAGATTATATTTAGTGAAAAGAAAATTGTTTCAAAATAAAAATAAGTTAAAGAGTTAAAGAGTCATGTCTGGGAGGCGGATTAAACCAATGCCCTAAAGGAGATTTGGTCCCCTTCTCGTGCGAAGAAAAATTGGACCACACGCTCTCCTTCAAGGTACAATCCGGAAGCCAAAACTCCAACGTCCGTTGATGGCACGATCTCAACAGGACGCTGATCAACAGTCTTCAAAAAAAAAATTAGCAAGAAAAAAATTACAGAGTTGTTACTATTATTTTTTTTCAGAAAGGCTGGGTGGTGCCCTATTTATAGATTTTTTTCCTTTTAATAGACATCAGTTTTTAAGCATTTTTTTTAAATGGCCAGCGTTTTATTTTTAAAAATGATCAGCATTTAGTTTTTTATAAAAAAAATGGGCGTTTGTTTTTTTTTTTTTAACGGCCGGACGTTAACACCTGTGACATCCCAAACCCATCTAAGGCTTGGCTCGTGACACGGCACATGCTTTCCTTGACAACACCGAAGTTTTCTGATCTCTAAGATAGAAGTCAGGGATTACCCAATCTCTCAATACCTGGCAGCAGTACCTTGTGCTAATAAAATATAACTTGGGATGTTTCAGACTCACTACGTAAATAATCTACACATCATTAATACATGCGAGCCAAATTAAATTATCGATTAAAAATTGTACTTATCCAAACACCATAAGAAAAAAAAATATTATGATGCCCAAATACATTACAATTGCATCGCTAAATATGCTATTGCGACGCAATAGCGACGCAATGACGGCGTCGCTCAAATGTCCGTCGCAATATCCATTTGTCGCAATTGCGTCGCAATATTGCGACTCTCTGCGACGCTCAATTGCGATGCGACGCAACAATGCATCGCAATATTGCGACGCATCCAAATGCATCGCTAAATTTAAAACTAATTTTTAATATTTAAAATTATTATTAAATATTGCGACGCAATTGCATCGCAATATTGCGACGCATTTAGTTGCGTCGCAATATTTAATAATAATATTTTTGATATAATAGCGACGCAATTTGAGTCGCTAATGCGTCGCAAATAAAATATTTTAAAATATTGCGACGCAAGGTCATTGCGTCGCAATATTTATTAAAATATTTTAGATATAATAGCGACGCAATTTGAGTCGCTAATGCGTCGCTATTAAATTTTTTTTAAATTATTGCGATGCCAGGTCATTGCGTCGCAATATTTAATAATAATATTTTAAAAATATTAGCGATGCAATTTCAGTCGCTAATGCGTCGCAAATTAAATTTTTTAAAAATATAAAATATTAAAAATTAAAACGGTTAATACAATTTCGTTAAATCTAAATATTGATACAAACATTTTCACTCAATCCAAACAATAATCAATTTCAAAAATAATTATATATTAAAATTTTGAAGTTTTACAACATAAAAAAAGAAAAAAAAATACATCAAGAATCTGAAGCGATCACGTGGAGGCTGTGGAGGCCTCTGCGACAAGCGGCTAACCATATCCCGCAAATAATGCATCTCATCTCGCATGTCTGCAACCTCCTGATCCCGGCCTCGCATACGATCCTCGAAAACCTCCTGCCGAACCTCCTGCGAACCTCCTCTGCAATAGATCTGCGAAGTCTCTAAACGCTCGGGAGGAAGATCACCAGAACTCGCGAGCTGGAGGCCTGATGGGGAAAAATGTAGAAGCTCTAGTGCCCAGACCATAGACCCTGCGGTCTCGCGGCTGGGCACCAACAGCCTCCAAAAACACACGTCGACTCTCCTCTGCTGAGAGTTCGACGGGCGTCTCCCCATCAGTAGAGTCGACCTGCGATGCCTGGGAGCGAAGCTCCTCGACTCGTGTCTTGAAATTATGAAATCAACAATAAATGAGTTAATAAATTTCTCGAAATAAAATTTTAGAAATTAAACAGATACTACATAAATCTAATTTCTTACCGCAACCTCCCGTGATCGCGTGTCGACCCAGGAACCGTCCCTCCTGGTGTGTGTCGCCCTGAATAGACGAAACTCACCAGGATCTCCGCCCTCCTGCTCAGACTATAACAATAAAAAAAATGATATTAATACAAATATTTGTAAATAACTAAAATAGTAATTAAAATATTTATGTTTTCTTACCATACGCCGTCTGTGCTCCTGAATCGAAATGGAGCCCGAAGTATGGCGGGAGAGACCCGTGCCAGGACCGCCCTTCTCAGATCGGCGGTTCGTGCTGGCTGATGCGGACCTCCTGCGCCAGCCATCGGACTCCCAGGCCTGCTGCCACTCGTGCCAAATACCCTCTGGCACGTGCGCAGGACGCTGACCCGATGACCTCCAACGATGAAGCATGTCGGAGTATCGGCGTCGCGTCAGAGCCTCCCATGCTGCCCTAATGGCATCATGGCTGGCAGGATCCCACGTAAACTTTTTCTGCATTAAAATAAACAGTTAGTTTCTGAATTTATTAAGATTAAAAATTTTATATCACTGATAAATTGTATTTAATAAGTTTACCTGAAACTCAGAAAAATAAAACTCCCTCGTGGCTGGAGATACGTGGCGCCAATCGTAGCCACTGGGATCTGCACGCCTCTGAAATACGGCGCTGATGTGGCTGGATACATGATGCTGCTCAATGAATCTGTTAAAAAAATGCATGTTTATAAGTAATTGACTTAAAAACATAAACATATTTTTAATTAGTATATACTTACATCCCCTGAGCATCAAGTCGAAGTACAGTGCGGCCGATGGTGGAAGAACTCTCGGAGGTATGTGCCGATCGGCTGGATGGTAATACTTACTGCTGGAGAGATCGAAGGCTGCGCCTCTGCTGGAGATCCAAACTCTCCATCTCCGACGCTCATGTGATCTGATGCAGAGCTACGTCTCTGCTCACTCCGTCTGTCGTCGGTAGATCTACCTCTGCCCTCATACTGAAAATACTAAAGATTCACACAATTAAATTACGATTAATGATTGACTATGTAAAAATTTAACACTTATAAAAAAAGTTAAATTTTAAAAAACCTCTATGTTTAATCGGTGTCATTTGTTTCGTGAAATGTTGGTTCAACATCCGATGCCGTATCGGATTGCGAATCAGTTTCATTATCATCGGAAGGAAACCGAACATTTGCATCCGCAATTTCTTGGACATCACCATTTGGATCTCTAAGTGATGTTTCAGGAGCCCTTGTGTCGTCCTCAATTGCATGCATTTCCATCTCATCCTCTTGAAATGCAGGGCACTCGGCTGATTGACTTGATGAACTCTCCTCTAATACGATTGTTGAACGTGGGACGATTTTAGAAACGGCCCACCAATCTCGCTTGTCGTTGCGCAAACTTGGATATCCGCAGTAAAAGACTTGCTGAGCTTGGGATGCAAGGATGAATGGGTCATATTTCTGCAATCTTCGTCGATGGTTCACTTCAACCAAATTGTAGTCGTTATGAACCCTTTTGCCCACAGGAACTATCGGATCGAACCAATCACAACGAAACAATACGGTTCGTTTCATAGGCCAACCGGGATATTCAACTTCAACCACCTCTACTAACTTTCCATAATAATCCTGCATATTTGCTCCAACACTTTCTCCTTTAACACACACGCCCCAGTTCTGCGTGCCTCTTGAAGCTGCTAATCGTTCAATCTGAAATTTGTACCCATTTACAAAATAGCCAGTAGAGGTTGTTACGGTCTTCAATGGCCATTGCGATAGACATTTAATGAAAATATTGTCGGTTGTGGACCATGGACCGTTGACCTATAAATTAATAAGCTATTCACATCCAATTCAAAAAATAAAGCCATTATTGAAATTGATTGAGTGATACTACTCACAAATTCATAAAACCAGTAAGCAAACTCGTTTCTAATTTCTGCCCAATTGCAACTTGACTGATGTCGGGATTCATCTGTCGTTGTCTATCACAAACATCCTTATGGGATGAAAAGGATGAAAACTATGTTAGAAATTAAATATTATGGTATATTGTAATTTAAATTAAATTTCCAATTTAGCATTGAAGTATACACTTACTCAATATATGGATCGACTTCTCTACAGTTCATTAGGATGTAATAATGTGCTGCATTATACTCCATATCGCTAAGATTTCTTGACTTCTGCCCACCAAATGAACGGCCGATACCTTTAAAAATTGATATTCTACCGTCATTAGCTTCTCCTTCGTCCACACATACGTCATCGTTACGACCATGATTTCGGCTCCTCGTGTGGACGTGACCCTCAAAGTAATGCGAGGCAAAAGCTGAAACTTCTTCGACCAAGTGTGCATTGCATATAGAACCTTCAACCCTTGCCTTATTACGCACATTATTTTTTAACTTCTTAAGATACCTATATGTAAAGTTGCAACAAAAAATTAACCAATTTTTCAAGCAATGAAATAATATTTGAAATGTCAACATATCTTAATGATGTATATATTTACCTCTCGAAAGGATACATCCAGCGATACTGCACGGGACCAGCTATGCTCGCTTCGTATGGCAAGTGAACCGGTAAATGCTCCATTGAGTCAAAAAAACTGGGAGGAAATATTCGCTCAAGCTTGCATAAAATAATTGGAATTTCCTCCTCAAGCCTTGCCATGGATGCAGAAGTAATGACTGCGGCAGATAACTCCTTGAAGAACAAGCTGAGCTCCGTAATTGCCTTCCAGACATGTTGCGGAAGCAACTCACGAAAAGCTATAGGTAATAACCGTTGCATGAAAACATGGCAGTCGTGACTCTTCATGCCGAACAACTTGAGCTTATGCATGTCCACACACCTACCGATATTTGAGGCATAACCATCTGGAAATTTTAACCCTCTAAGCCAGTTACATAAAACTTCTCGTGAATTTCTGTCAAGAGTGTAACAGGCTTTAGGATAGGTCCCATCGGCACTCCTTCTCAAATCACCTCTTCTGCAGTACTGATTAAGTTCTTCTCTTGACTTTGCAGTATCTTTTGTTTTTCCCGGGATGTTTAGCACCGTGTTAAATATGTTATCAAAAAAAATTTTTCTCGATATGCATAACATCCAAGTTGTGCCGGATGAGATTTGTGCTCCAATAAGGCAAATCCCAAAATATACTTCGCTTCTTCCAGTTATGTTCTTTACATATACGGCCATTTATTCTATCTGCATCTGGTTCCCATGCATACATCAACCCCAAATGCTCTATAGTATCAAATATCCGTGCCGGACCTAACCGGTTCGGCAAATTTTGTGACTGCTTTGTTCTTCCGGAAGGCGATCAAGTTACGCCTGTAAGGATGATTTGGGGGCAAGAACTTCCTATGTTATCAAACCATGACTGCTTACCACTCTTCTGCAATGTAAATGCATCCGAATCATACATGCAATGAGGGCATGCCAGACGTCCAGCAGTGCTCCAACCAGACAACATTGCATATGCCGGGAAGTCACTTATTGTCCACATCAAAGCAGCTCTCATGATGAAATTCTGTTTCATAGAAATGTCGTAGGCTACGACTCCTGTTTCCCACAACATTTTCAATTCGGCCACCAACGGTTGCAGGAAGACATCAATCTTTTCCTTTGGATTTGATGGTCCTGGAACCAAAACTGTAAAAACATTGCAGTATCTTTCATGCACTTCCACGGAGGAAGGTTATATACAGTCAGTATCACAGGCCAACATGAATACTGTTGCCCCGCTTGACCAAATGGTTGGAAGCCATCGGTACAAAGACCTAATCTCACA
This sequence comes from Calamus simplicifolius, assembly GCA_900491605.1. NCBI lineage: Eukaryota > Viridiplantae > Streptophyta > Magnoliopsida > Arecales > Arecaceae > Calamus > Calamus simplicifolius. Next base: position 17,816 of record UESW01001915.1, on the reverse strand, counting down.
TTCCTTATATCTTCAGCGAAATCAGGATGATTTTCATTGAAATGCTTCCAAGCTTTGAATCTGATGGATGCCGCATTTCATCCTCTTTAGATTCATGTTCGGCATGCCATCTCATATCAGCAGCTGTAGCCTCAGATCTGTATAATCTCTGCAGGCGTGGAGTAAGAGGAAAGTAATGCATCCTCTTGTAAGGCACACTTTTCCTCCTACTTGTACTAGCTCCCCCTTCGCCTTTTTGTACCTCGATTGCCCACAAATCTTACACCATCTCAGCTCTGAGTCTTCACCCCAATATATCATACAATTGTTCAAGCAACAATCGATCTTATTAACTGGGAGCCCAAGCCCACGCAACAACTTCTTGTTGAGTAAAAACTGTCTGCTACAACATTATCATTTGGCAAAATTTTCTTGATTAACCCAGCTACAGAATTGAACGCCTTTTCTGATAATCGATGTTCTGCCTTAATATTCAACAACCGAGCAGCCGTAGACAACTGGGAATGACCCTCACAACCAGGATACAATTCTTGATTTGCAGCACGCAACATATCATAAAATTGCTGTGCATCTGGATTTGGTTCTTCCATAAATGTATTCTGATTGAATTCATTACCCGATGCATTCATCACCATTTCTTCATATGTGTTTAAATTCACAAATGGTTCATCTACGGGAATTGACACTTGTTGGCTTGTAACAACTGCTGGAATTTCCTCTGGTTCACCATGACAGTACCAAACATCGTAATCAGGAACAAACCCCTTTTTACACAATGCACCTTAACAGTTTCACATCTCTGTAGGCTTTATTCTGACACCTGTGATAGTTGCATGGGCACCTAATCCTAGGCCCATCCATCCATTCAGGTTGGCTACATGCAAATGCGATAAATTCTTCCAATCCATTCAGAAAATCTGGATTAAGCAAGCCATCTTTTATCCTTGCATACATCCACGAGCGAGCCCCGCTCATTTTTGACCGACTTATACAATTTCTGGTAAACCATTAAAGGAAACCACATTATAAAACTATTAGCATTACTAAATATATAACTAAATTATTTCTTTTACACAACTAAGGTTAATAACAACCATTTAAATAATTTATAACTAAACCAATTTTTTTTAGACAACTAAGGTCCCTACCCTGCAAGGCCGGCCACGGCTACGATCCTTGGCGTGCTAGCAAGGACCGAGGCACAGGTTCATGCCAGGCTAATGCTAGGGCTTGAGTTCGGGTCGGGCCGCAAGGCGGTCCGTTTAATCATGAGACTTCACAAGCATTCAAGTGTCCTAAATTAATTCTACCTTCACTCCATGTCTAAAAGGTAAGGCCCTATCCCATTCAAGAATATTTTTTGTGATATGTTATTCTGCTATTAATTATCATCGATCGGTTACGTTGAAATTTTGGCAGCATTTCCCCATATGTTCTCCTAAATGTGTGGCATATATGCCACACTAGGAGAACGTATGAGCAAATACAAACCGCAATCTCACCAACGATGATTAATAGCAGACTAACATATCACAAAAAATATTCTCAAACTGTCCACCAGGACAATTTGAGAATTTGCAAGACTAAGGCTTACAAATTCTCAAACGGGTCTAAAGGTTATAGTGCTGTGATTAATAATATGGAAATCCGAAGACAATCGAACTTATGCTTGTTATTCTTAACTTCTTGTCAATTATACATATATAGGAATAGTGTTCTATATATATAGTCACTGACTTCTTAAGATTATTGTGTCGAATACAAATGTTTGTGAAGACTAAAATATAAATCATTGAAACTACTAATTTGTTGCTGCAAATTAAATAATAATACAATAAGACTTTCTATCTAGCATTACATAATTATTGATCCATTTATTGATTTTAATGATTATTAAAGGAATTGAGTATATTTATTTGATTACTAATGGATTTTATAAGTGTTTTAGGACTTAAATTTATTTGATCAATTTAAAGGAATTAAGAAATGAATTTTGAATCAAATACAAATCAGAGTTTTCAAAGTTTCAGAGCTTGGAGTCGACACCTAGAAAATCTGGAGCCGACCCCATGGCCAATTCAATTTTAACCTGATTTTTGATACGATATGGAGCTGACACCTAGAGTTTAGGAGCCGACACCTAGAGTTTCGGAGTCGACACTTACAGTGTCTGGAGCCAACTCCGATGCGGGGACAGAACGTTGATTTTTTGAGCATCTTGGAGCCAACACTTATAGTTTTCGGGAGCCAACACCTGGCGATGGCGAGCCGACACTTACTTTTTCGGAGCCGACTCCTCAATGAACTCGGAAATTTCTATTTTTGGAAAAACGACCTAGAGCCAACACTTGAAAAGTTGGAGCCGACTCCAACTTGACTGGGACGAAAATTTAAAATGTCAGATCAGCTCTAACGGTAATATTTTCTTTTTACCTAATTTCTAACGAATATATTTTGTTTCCAGGTACACTCCAACGGCTAGTTTCATCCCAAAAATGGATTGAAGAAAATCTATAAAAAGGGGAGACACCCGTTTGAAAAGAGAGAGAAAAGAGAGACGAAAAATTAGAAAATTTTTAAATCAAAAATCTGAGAAACCCTGAGCCCGAAATCCAAGAGAAAAGCATTCAAACTCAAATCCTTCCACTCCAAAAAGCTCAAAGAGGAATCCAAGGCGCCCCAAATCAAAAATCAGTGGATTTCCTAAATTGAAGAAAAAGCTCGGTTTCTTTCATTTCCGATCTTCCCAACTGCAACGACTGTGAGGAATTAAAGCTGAGGCTTAGTTTATCATTCCAAAGGGAGAAGAGGAAAAGAAGAAAAGCTCTAAGCCAAACAACTTCAAATCATGCTTTTCTAAACTTGTTTACTTATTTTTGAATATTTGCTCATTAATGAGCTGTGTATCTTTGAAAAACTATATTCTTTTTGTTTGTGCCTAGTTCAATCAAAGGGATTGAACTAGTGGAGGTTGTATACCTCGGGTCAAGCTAGATTAGCTTGAGTTTAGGGTTGTATGCTGGTTAGCCCAAAAAATCGGCTGGTTCGTTGTGATCTCGGGTAAAACAACAAGTTTGGGTTGTGAGCTTGTAAAACAACTCGGCTGTAATCGAGGAGATTGTAGTGTGGACCCAAGTGGATCTTGGGAGTGGACGTAGGTGTTGGATACACCGAACCACTATAAAATCTTTGTGTTTACCGTGCTTCTATTGTCTCTATCTCTATCTCTATCTCATTGATTGTGCTTTATATTTGCATTGCATTTACTTTCATTCATTTTAAGCAAACAATTTTTTAAAAAAGGGATAAATTTTTTAAAGAACCCAATTCATCCCCCCCCCCTCTTGGGTTGTCATCTGGGCCAACAATTGGTATCATAGCAAGTGCTCATTAGATTTTGATCACACGATCAAGAGCTAAAGATCCAAATGGCAGCTCATGTTGGATCATTTGCCGAAGTCATTCTACGAATAGACCTCCCTATTTAATGGTTCCAACTATTCATATTGGAAAGCAAGAATGAGGATATTCATTCAAGCCTCTGATTATGAATTGTGGGGTGTTATAACTAATGGACCTAGTACACCCATACACATTATTGATGGCACTATTGTTCCTAAACCCGAAAGGGATTGGAATGATAATGATAGGAAAATGGCACAGCTCAATGCTAAGGCCATGAATGTCTTGTATTGCTCTTTAGATGCTAATGAATTTAATAGAATCTCCACATGTAATTCCGCAAAGGAGATTTGGGATAGATTAGAGGTTACCCATGAGGGTACCAATCAAGTTAAAGAATCTAAGATCAATATTCTAGTGCACAAATATGAATTATTTAGCATGGAACAAACTGAAACTATAGCATGCATGTACACTAGATTTACTGATATTGTAAATGGTTTGAAAAGTTTAGGCAAAACATATTCTAACTCTGAACTTGTTCGTAAAATTCTCAGGTCACTTCCAAGAACGTGGAAGCAAAGGTGACAGCAATCCAAGAAGCAAAGGACCTCAATACCTTATCCTTAGAGGAGCTTCTAGGATCCCTAATGACCCATGAATTGACCATGAAGCAGCACATAGAAGAGGATGTGAAAAAGAAAAAGACCATAGCTCTTAAGGCTGCTGAAAGTGAGGAGAGCTGTAGTGAAAATGATGATGATGATGATGATACAGCTCTTCTAGTAAGAAAATTCAAAAGATTCATGAGGAGAAAGAAACCCTTCCACAAAAAGAAATTTGGAGCTAAGATGGAAGGAGAAAAAGAAAAAGATAAGGACAAGGACAAAGAGAAAGAGCCCTTGATCTGCTATGAATGTAAGAAACTGGGGCATTATAGATATGATTGTCCTTAACTGAAAAAGACTTTCAAGAAGAATAAGAAAGCCTATGTTGCAACCTGGAGTGATAGTGAGGAATCTTCTTCAAAGGAAGATCAAAAGGAAGTTGCAAACATTTGCTTCATGGCAAACGAGGATGAGGAGGTAAGTTCCGAAAATCCTTGTGATGACTTTGCTTTTGATGAATTATTTGATGCCTTTAATGAACTTGTTGGTGATTTCAAAGTTTTGAAAAAGAAATATAAGTTTTTGAAAAACAAAAATTTAACTTTCATTAAAGAAAAGGAAAATCTTAATAATAAAACTAAAGTGCTGAAATCTGAAAATGAAAGTCTGTCAAAAGAAAAAGAATCAATTTCCAATGAAAATGATAAACTAAAGAAGGAAGTAGATAAATATAAAAATATTGTTGATAAATTTACCTATAGTTCTGAAAAACTTAATTTACTGTTAAGTAATCAAAGAGCCATATATGATAAGGCTGGTTTAGGTTATAGACCTAACTTAAAGCAAAAATTTATCAAAAACTTTTTTAGAAAGGAACAAAACAATGATAATGTTACATGTCATTACTGTAACAAGAAGGGACACAAAGTTTTTGAATGCAATTTTAAGAAAATTGATAAGAAGTTAAATAATAAAGGAAAGAAGATATGGGTTCCCAAAGGAATAGTCTTTTATGCTACTAACCATGAAGGACCCAAGAAGGCTTGGGTACCTAAATATAAGACTTAATTATTTTTGCAGGAGTGTCTTGCGGCCAAAAGATCAAAGCAAAAGTGTATCTCGATAGCGGCTGCTCAAGGCACATGACGGGTGACAATGATCAATTCATCACCCTTGAAAGCAAAAGAGGAGGAGTAGTTACATTTGGTGATAATGGCAAAGGCCAAATCTTGGGGTTTGGTAACATTCAAATAACTCCCTCCACATATATTGAAAATGTCTTGTATGTTAATGGTTTGAAACACAATTTAATTAGCATTAGTCAATTATGTGATAAAGGTTTTAAAGTATCATTTGAATCTTCTATATGCACAGTTTCTAATCCCATTGATAATAGCATTGTTTTTATTGGAAATAGAAATGGCAATGTATACTTGATTGATTTAGACAATTTGTCTACTAGTAATCATTGCTTAGTTGCTAATAATGCTAATATGAATGAGATTGGTTGGTTGTGGCATCATAGATTAGGTCATGCAAGCACACACCTTATTTCAAAATTAATTAGAATGGATTTAGTAAAAGGACTTCCACAACTAGATTTTGAAAATAACAAAATTTGTGATGCATGTCAATTTGGAAAACAAACTAGAAATTCTTTCAAAACTAAAAATATTGTTTTCACTTCTAGGCCACTTGAACTACTTCACATGGATCTTTTTGGACCTACTAGAACCACAAGTCTAGGAGGAAAGAAATATGGTCTTGTGATTGTAGATGATTATTCTAGGTACACTTGGGTATTGTTTTTAACTCATAAGGATGAGACCTTTCAATATTTTTGAAATTCTTCAAGAAGGTCACAAATGAGAAAAACAACACCATAGTGTCTCTAAGAAGTGATCATGGCACTGAATTTGAAAATCATTTATTTGAAAACTTTTGCATAGAAAATGGTATTCATCATAATTTTTCAGCACCTAGAACACCGCAACAAAATGGAGTAGTTGAAAGGAAAAATAGAACCTTAGAAGACATGGCCCGTACCATGCTATGTGAAAGCAACCTACCAAAATACTTTTGGGCAGAAGCTATAAACACGGCATGCTACATTCTTAATCGAGCTCTAATTAGGCCAATCATTAAGAAAACACCTTATGAACTATGGAACAATAGAAAACCAAACATAAGTTATTTTCATGCATTTGGTTGTAAGTGTTTCATTCATAATAATGGCAAAGATAATCTAGGAAAATTTGATGCAAAATCTGATGAAGGCATTTTCTTAGGATATTCAACATCTAGTAAAGCCTATAGAGTATTTAACAAGAGAAATTTAATTGTAGAAGAATCTATTCATGTAATTTTTGATGAATCTTTAGCATCAAGTTCTGAAAAGATTGATGATGAGGAAGATACAAACATTCTAGAAAGAGATATTGAAAAATTGAATATAAATGTATCTTCAGATCATGAACAAGAAGCTAAAGATAATGATTCTCCTAGTGTTGATGTTGTTGATGCAAATCATAATGATATAGATCTACCTAGAGATTGGAGATATGCCTATGGTCATCCAAGAGAATTAATTATAGGTGATCCATCTCAAGGAGTAAGAACTAGATCATCAATGAGAAACATCAATAATCATCTTGCATTTGTATCTCAAATTGAACCTAAAACTATTGAAGAAGCAGAAAAAGATAATAATTGGATGTTAGCTATGCAAGAAGAATTAAATCAATTTACTAGGAATAATGTTTGGACTCTTGTAGATAGACCTAAAGATCATTCTGTTATAGGATCAAAATGGGTATTTAGAAATAAATTAGATGAAAATGGCATAGTAATTAGAAACAAAGCTAGATTAGTTGCAAAAGGATATAATCAAGAAGAAGGAATTGATTTTGATGAAACTTTTGCACCTGTAGCTAGACTTGAAGCAATTAGATTATTACTTGCATTTGCATGTCATATGCATATCAATTTATTTCAATGGATGTTAAAAGTGCATTTTTAAACGGATTTATAAATGAGGAAGTGTTTGTTGAACAACCACCTGGTTTTGAAGATCATGAATTTCCAAATCATGTTTTTAAATTACACAAAGCACTATATGGTTTGAAACAGGCACCTAGAGCTTGGTATGAAAGATTAAGTAAATTTTTAATTGAAAATGATTTTGTAAGAGGAAATGTTGATAAAACATTATTTTTGAAAAGAAAAGATAAAGATTTATTAGTAGTACAAATATATGTTGATGATATTGTATTCGGTGCTACTAACAATTTGTTATGTCAAGAATTTGCTAAGTTGATGCAGGGTGAGTTTGAAATGAGTATGATGGGAGAACTCAACTTCTTCCTAGGACTTCAAATCAAACAAAGCAAAGAAGGAATTTTCATCAATCAAGCCAAATACACAAAAGAACTGCTCAAGAAGTTTGGAATGGAGTCAATCAAGCCACTTGGAACTCCTATGAGTCCTTCGTGCAAATTGGACAAAGATGAAGATGGTAAGAAAGTAGATCAAAAACATTATAGAGGTATGATTGGATCTCTTCTTTACTTAACAGCTAGTAGACCAGATATTATGTTTGCAGTATGTTTATGTGCTAGATTTCAATCTGAACCTAAAGAATCTCACTTAATTGCTGTAAAAAGAATTTTAAGATATTTAAGTGGAACTAAAAATGTAGGTTTATGGTACTCTAGAGACTCAACTTTAAATTTAATTGCATATTCTGATTCTGACTATGCTGGATGTAAATTAGATAGAAAAAGCACAAGTGGTGCATGTCAGTTCTTAGGATGTAACTTAATCTCTTGGTTTAGCAAAAAGCAAAATTCGGTTGCATTATCTACTGCTGAAGCAGAGTATGTTGCAGCTGGAAGTTGCTGTGCTCAAATCCTTTGGATTAAGAGGCAACTTGAAGATTATGGCATAACCCTTGATAAAACACCAATTAGATGTGATAACACGAGTGCAATAAATTTGACTAAAAATCCAATTCAACATTCAAGAACAAAACACATTGAAATTAGATATCATTTCATAAGAGAACATGTAGCTAATAATGAAATCTGTCTTGAATATGTTAATACAGAGGAACAATTAGCTGACATATTTACAAAACCCTTGAATGAAGAGAGATTTTGTTATCTTAGAGGTGAATTAGGAATATGTGACCCTTTAGAGTGATTTTGAAACCCTAAGGAATGAGAATCTAGATTTCTATAAATTTCTTGAAAATCCTCTCACAATTTTAAGGACAAATTATCTAGTCATTTGAGCTATTTGATCCTTGATATTTCAAAGATTTTTTGAAATTTTTATTGAACTCTTTTTGACAAGTTTCAGTCATTTGAATCTCAATTATTTTTTCTGAAACTGTCTTTGGAGTCGACACCTCAGAATGAGGAGTCGACACCTCTGACTGTGTCGCTCTCGGTCCCTGACCTTGGAGCCGACACCCGTATAAGTGGAGCCGACTCCAGTTCGAGCGCTGACTGTGTTAGCGATTTGGAGTCGACACCCGACTTTGCGGGAGTCGACACCTGGGATTCCAAAATTGATTTATTAGGGCAGAGTCGACACCTCATCATTTCATAACTTCTCAAATCCTAACCAAACTCTTCCAAAATTCTTCCAAAACTTCCCCACCTCTAATTCCATCCAAATCGAAACTTCCCAAAGATCTAATGGCACCCAAAGGAGGGAATCAGTGATTGGAGCGCCGGTGACCATGGGAAAACGGTCCGCGCGTCGTCCCGTTCGTGAGCCGACTCCAAGCAGTGATTCGTCCACGGATTCAGACAACCCCAACACCTCTTCCACTCAGGTAGATACCTTAGCCGGGAGGGTTATCACAATGGGGAGAAAGATTGATTTTGATCTATTTGAAACCGAGGGTTTCTCAATCGGTAGGCAATTAAAGGAAATGGGCTGGGATAAGCTCTGCTCTCTTGATGTTCCCACTTATCCAGCCTTAGTAAAAGAATTTTATTTTAATTTGGCTAGAGGTGATGGCGGTTTAGTTAGCTCAGTAAGAAATAAGAGGATTCACCTTACCTTTCAAAAGCTTGGAAACCTCCTTAGCATCCCAATTACCGGTTTAGCAGCTGACATGCACAGTGATAGGTCAGCGGCTCTTTCAAGGATGTTAGGAAGGGAAGTGACAGAGTTTGAGGAGATTAGAGCTAATCAATTACCCTTGGAATTGAGATTATTACACAACATTTGCAGTAGGATCTTGTTTCCGAAGACCGGTCGGTTTGAGTATGTCTCGGAGCGAGACATTGTTGTTATGGATAGTGTTTTGACTGGACAGCCAATCAACCTTGCAGCTATGATGATATTTTATATGGCGGAAGCTGGAGGGAAGAGAAGATCATCCCTACCGTATGGCATGGTGCTTACTATGGTTTTCAGGAGCCAAGGGGTTGTAATTCAAGAGAATGAACCATCTAAGAACCTGAGGCACACCGACTACTATAGTTTGGCAACATTGCATCGGATGGGTTTTGCTAAAGTGAATGGACAGTGGGATAGGAAAGGACACCTTGATGAGAGAGCCCCTGTGCCGAGAGTTTCTGAGCCTTGCGAGGCTGGACCATCAGTTAGGGTTCCTTCTTCACAGCCTAGGAGTCCCATTCCTGCTCCTGCTCCTGCACCTGCACATGTTAATGATCAACCATCCACTTCTTCAGCTGGATTCTCAGACCTTCAAATGGAGCAATTAAAAAGTTTGTTTGCTGCTCAGAAGGATGAGTTTGACAGTCAGTTCATGAATATAAAAGAATCACTTTATTCACTTGATGATCGGATTGCAAAAATTGAATCAACTCTCAACTCCTCTGCAGAATCTTTAAGTGGTGATTTGAAGAACATCTTTGAAGAACTTAAAGAGATTTGTGGAGATAGTGAAACTTATTCAAGGTGCAACGCCGAGCTTCAAGATAAAATCTTAACAGCTTGCACATTTGTTGATGAGAGACTTAAAGACTATGTTAAGCTTCAATGTGATGGAATGAAAAATATTGTAGATCATTTAACAAGAATAGTGAGGAAGAACTTTTGATGTAATGAATGTTAATGTTAATATCTTAATGTAATGAATGTTTAATTTTGATGAAATGTAATTTACATTTTGATGTAATGAAGTTTATGTGTTGATGTAATGAAGGCTATATTTTGATGAATGAGTATGATGTGATGTAATACTTGACTTTTGTTGAAATGAAATTATCTTTTGAAATGAAAATTATCTTTTGATGCAATGAAAATTATCTTTTGATGCAATGTGAAATATTCTTTACCTTTTTGTTGATTACAAAAAAGGGGGAGAGAATTATGGTTGTATATGCATTAAGAGGGAGAAAGTTATATTGTTAATTGCATTAAAGGGGGAGAAAGTTATGTTGCATTAATTGTTTAATATGAAGTTAATTGATTAATATGATATTGAGTTATTTAATTGATGTGGATTAATAATCAAATTGATTTGACTATGCATAAAGAAATCTTAAGTACCAAATATGTAAAGTAAGAGGAAGAATAATTTGAACTTCATAGGGGGAGCTACCTTATTCAGGGGGAGCTTACTCGTGAAGATCACTTCCTTGATAATTTTTTAATTTAAGAATTCTATGCATATACTCAATGTTTTTATAATCATCAAAAAGGGGGAGATTGTTGATCCATTTATTGATTTTGATGATTAATAAAGGAATTGAGTATATTTATTTGATTACTAATGGATTTTATAAGTGTTTCAGGACTTAAATTTATTTGATCAATTTAAAGGAATTAAGAAATGAATTTTGAATCAAATACAAATCAGAGATTTCAAAGTTTCAGAGCTTGGAGTCGACACCTAGAAATCTGGAGCCGACCCCATGGCCAATTCAATTTTAATCTGATTTTGATACGATCCGGAGCCGACACCTAGAGTTTCGGAGCCGACACCTAGAGTTTCGGAGTCGACACTTACAGTGTCTGGAGCCGACTCCGATGCGGGGACAGAACGTTATTTTTTGAGCATCCTGGAGCCGACACCTACAGTTTTCGGGAGCCGACACCTGACGATGGCGAGCCGACACTTACTTTTTCGGAGCCGACTCCTCAACGAACTCGGAAATTTCTATTTTTGGTAAAACGATCTGGAGCCGACACCTGAAAAGTTGGAGCCGACTCCAACCTGACTGGGACAAAAATTTAAAATGCCAGATCAGCTCTAACGGTAATATTTCCTTTTTACCTAATTTCTAACGGATATATTTTGTTTCCAGGTACACTCCAACGGCTAGTTTCATCCCAAAAACGGATTGAAGAAAATCTATAAAAAGGGGGAAACACCCGTTTGAAAAGAGAGAAAAGAGAGACGGAAAATAGAAAATATTTCAAATCAAAATCCGAGAAACCCTGAGCCTGAAATCCAAGAGAAAAGCTTCAAACTCAAATCCTTCCACTCCAAAAAGCTCAAAGAGGAATCCAAGGCGCCCCAAATCAAAAATCAGTGGATTTCCCAAATTGAAGAAAAAGCTCTGTTTCTTCCATTTCCAATCTTCTCAACTGCAACGACTGTGAGGGATTAAAGCTGAGGCTTGATTCATCATTCCAAAGGGAGAAGAGGAAAAGAAGAAAAGCTCAAAGCCAAACAACTTCAAATCAGGCTTTTCTAAACTTGTTTACTTATTTTTGAATATTTGCTCATTGAGGAGCTGTGTATCTTTGAAAAACTATATTCTTTTTGTTTGTGCCTAGTTCAATCAAAGGGATTGAACTAGTGGAGGTTGTATACCTCGGGTCAAGCTAGATTAGCTTGAGTTTAGGGTTGTGTGCTGGTGAGCCCGAAAAACCGGCTGGGTTCGTTGTGATCCCGGGTAAAACAACAAGTTTGGGTTGTGAGCTTGTAAAACAACTCGGCTGTAATCGAGGAGATTATAGTGTGGACCCAAGTGGATCTTGGGAGTGGACGTAGGTGTTGGATACACCGAACCACTATAAAATCTTTGTGTTTGCCGTGCTTCTATTGTCTCTATCTCTATCTCTATCTCATTGATTGTGCTTTATATTTGCATTGCATTTACTTTCATTCATCTTAAGCAAACAATTTTTAAAAAAGGGATAAATTTTTTAAAGAACCCAATTCACCCCCCCCCCCCCTTCTTGGGCTGTCATGGCCAACAATAATTTAATGCATCATTCAATTTGAAGCAGAATGTAAATAATCAAGACATAACAATTGTAAATAACTACAAATGCACAAATATTATTGCATAAACATTCTGCTTAAATTAATTATTGCATAAACATTTTGCAAATTAAATAATAATACAATAAGACTTTCTATCTAGCATTACAAATATTATTGCATAATCAAGACATAACAATCAGTCTATCCAAAGAGCTCCGACTAATGACATAAATTAATTAATTTATAACTAATCTAATAAAAAATTAGATTAGTGGTCATTTTTTTAATATTTGTTATCAAATTATTTGAAAATATTTTAATAACAATAAAATATAATATAATCTACATTTTTAGTTAATTTTTTTCATGAGTGTTAAAAAAAAAAATTTTGAAGGGGCCGGGGGGTCGGGAAAACCCCCCTAGCTGTTACTTTTTTAAAAAAAAATTAAGTTGCCCATGTTTTAAAAATATATTTATAATTTTTTTATATTTATCATCAAATTATTTGAAAATATTTTTAAAAATAAAAATATGATAGAATCTAATTTTTTTGTTAATTTTTTTATGAGTGTTAATTTTTTTAATTGAAGGGGCCGGGGGTGGGGGAAAAGCCCCTAGCTGTTACCTTTTTATTTATTTATTTTTTTCTAGTCACCGTGGCAGGAGAAGACGAACGGGAGGGGTCCCCCCCCTAACTGTTTTTTTTTTTTCCGGTGGCCTGGCCACGGCAGCGGCCGTGGCCGGAAAGGACGAATGGGAGGGGGGGTGGGGAAAACCCCCATTAATATTTTTTTTCGATGGCCTGGCCACCGTGGCCAGGCCACCGCCAGCCACAGCAACGGCCATGGCCAGAGAAGATGGCCACGGCCGTGGCCGTGGCCGTAGAAGACGAAGGGGGGGGGTCCCCCCCAAACTGTCAATTTTTTTTTTTTGGTGGCCTGGCCACCGTGGCCAGGCCACGGCAGCGGCCAAGGCCAGAGAAGACGGCCACGACAGCGGCCATGGCCGGAGAAGACGAAGGGGGGGTCGGGAAAACCCCCCACAAATAGAATTTTTTTTGTGGCCTGGCCACCGTGGCCAGGCCACGGCCGGCCACGGCAGCAGCCGTGGCCGGAGAAGACGGCCACGGCCGTGGCCGTGGCCGGAGAAGATGAAGGGGGGGTCGGGAAAACCCCCCCCAAACAGAAATTTTTTTTTGTGGCCTGGCCACCGTGGCCAAGCCACGGCCGGCCGGAGAGACGGCCGTGGCCGGAGAAGACGAAGGGGGTGTCAGGAAACCCCCCCCAAACAGAAATTTTTTTTTTGGCCTGGCCACCGTGGCCAGGCCACGGCCGGCCACGGCACCAGCCGTGGCCGAGAAGAGGGCCACGGCAGCGGCCGTGGCCAGAGAAGACGGCCACGGGCCGACGGCCACGGCCGGTGCCGTGGCCGGACCCTATTTAAAAAAAAAAGGAGGATGGGCTTACCTCGGTCGCGAGGGGACGCCGCCGGAGTGGGGGAGCTTCCGCCGAGAGAGAAGACGGGGGCAGCCGGAGGAGCGGACGGACGGCGGCGGCTAGGGTAGGAAAAGGAAGAAGAAGAGAAGGGAAGCAGCGGGGGGCCGGCCCGACCAAGCCTTAAATACTGGTGATTAGCGACGCAATATATGCGTCGCTAATCACTCGCTATTTTTTATTATTATGGATTAGCGACGCAATCAATGTGTCGCTAATCCATCGCTACTTTGGCTTTTTTATTTTTTTATGCAAAACTTAGCGACGCAGCTAATTGCATCGCTAATGAGTCGCTAACTTGGCGCAAATGTCCGGCGGAGAATAATTTTTATTTCTAGGAATTTACGTCGCAAATGCGTCGCAATATTTTTTAAATATTAATAACTGATAAAATTATATTTTCTAAAAAATAATTGCGATGCATTTATTGTGTCGCAATATTTTTTTAATTTTTTATTATATTTAATTTCTTAAAAACATTGCGACGTAATAACTGCATCGCAATATTAAAAATTGTTTCTCTTAGAAAATAATTTTAATTTCTAGGAAATTGCGTTGCAAATGTATCGCAATATTTTTTAAATATTTATAAAAAAAATATTTTCTAAAAATAATTGCGACGCATATATTGCGTCGCAAGTTTTTTTAAAAAAAAATTTATTACATTTATTTTTCTTAAAAACATTGCGACGCAACAAGTGCGTCGCAATATTAAAATTATTTTCTCTGAGAAAATTTTTTATTTTCTAGGAAATTGCATCGCAAATGCGTCGCAATATTTTTAATATATTTATAACTGATAAAATTTATATTTTCTAAAATAATTGCGATGCATATATTACGTCGCAATATTTTTTTAAATTTTTTCCTTACATTTATTTTCTTAAAAATATTGTGACGCAATGAATGCATAGCAATATTAAAATTTTTCTCTTAAAATTATTTAAACATTCTAGGAAATTGCATGGCAAATGCGTCACAATATTTTTTAAATATTTTTAACTGATAAATTTAAATTTTCTAAAAAATTGTGTCGCAAATGCATCGCAATATTTTTTAAAATTTGCAACTGATAAAATTTATATTTTTTGAAAATAATTGCGACGCAAATAATGCGTCGCAATATTTTTTTAAATTTTTTAATTACATTTATTTTTGTAAAAAATATTGCGACGCAATACATGCGTCGCAATATTAAAAATTATTTCTTCGTAAAAATTAATTTTTAGGAAAATGCATCGCTAATGCGTCGCATATTTTTTTAATAATTATAACTGATATAAATATTTCTAAAAATAATTGCGACGCATCTGTTGCATCGCAATATTTTTTAAATTTTTTTATTACTATTATTTTTCTTAAAAACATTGCGACGCAATATGTGCATCGCAATATTAAAAATTATTTATCTCGGACCATGGCGATCCGTCCGAGATCGGCGACGATCCGATGGTTGCGATCATCGAAGCCTGATTTCGATCGGCCACGACCGATCTCGGACCGTGGCGATCGATCGGCGACGATCCGATGGTTGCGATCGATCCAAGCCCGATCCCGATCGGCCACGACCGATCCCGGACCATTGCAATCGGTCCGAGATCGCGAGATCCAACGGTTGCGATCGATCCAAGCCCTGATCCCGATCGGCCACGACCGATCCCGGACCGTTGCGATCGGTCCGAGATCGCGATGATCCGACGGTTGCGATCGATCCAAGCCCTGATCCCGATCGTCCACGACCGATCCCGGACCGTGGCGATCGGTCCAATCGGCGACGATCCGACGGTTGCGATCGATCCAAGCCCTGATCCTGATCGTCCACGACCGATCTCGGACCGTGGCGATTGGACCGATCGGCATCGATCCGATGGTTGCGATCGATCCAAGCCCTGATCCCGAACAGCCACGACTGATCCCGACAATTGCGATCGGTCCGAGATCGCGACGATCCAACGATTGCGATCGGTCCGATCGCGATGATCCGACAGTTGCGATCGATCCAAGCCCTGATCCCGATCGGCCACGACCGATCCTGGACCATTGCGATCGGTCCGAGATCGAGATGATCCGACGGTTGCGATCGATCCAAGCCCTGATCCCAATCATCCTCGATAGATCCCGAACCGTGGCGATCGGTCCAATTGGCGACGATCCGATGGTTGCGATCGATCCAAGCCTGATCCCGATCGTCCACGACCGATCTCGGACCATGGCGATCGGACCGAGATCGCGATGATCCAACGGTTGCAATCGATCCAAGCCCTGATCCCGATCGACCATGACCGATCCTGGACCGTTGCGATCGGTCCGAAATCATGACGATCCGACGGTTGCGATCGATCCAATCAGCAACGATCCGGTTGCATCGATCCAAGCCCTGATCCGATCGGCCATGACCGATCCCGGACCGATCAGTCCGATCGCGACGATCCGACGGTTGCGATCGATCCAAGCCCTGATCCTGATCGTCCACGACCGATCCCGGACCGTGGCGATCGGTCCAATCGGCGATGATCCGACGGTTGCGATCCAAGCCCTGATCTGATCGTCCACGACCGATCTCGGACCGTGGCGATCGGACCATCGGCGTCGATCGACGGTTGCGATCGATCCAAGCCCTGATCCCGATCGGCCACGACCGATCCCGACCGTTGCGATCGGTCCGAGATCGCGATGATCGACGGTTGCGATCGATCCAAGCCCTGATCCCGATCGGCCACGACCGATCCCGGACCGTTGCGATCGGTCCGAGATCGCGATGATCCGCGATCGATCCAATCGGCGACGATCCGACGGTTGCGATCGATCCAAGCCCTGATCCCGATCGGCCACGACCGATCCCGGACCGTTGCGATCGGTCCGAGATCGCAACGATCGACGGTTGCGATCGATCCAAGCCCTGATCCCTATCGTCCATGACCGATCCCGGACCGTGGCGATCGGTCCAATCGGCAACGATCCGACGGTTGCGATCGATCCAACCCTGATCCGATCATCCACGACCGATCTCGGACCTTGGCGATCGGACTGATCGGCGACGATCCGACGGTTGCGATCGATCCAAGCCCTGATCCCGATCGGCCACGACCGATCCCGGACCGTTGCGATCGGTCCGAGATCGCGATCGATCGGATCCGACGGTTGCGATCGATCCAAGCCCTGATCCGATCGGCCACAACCGATCTCGGACCTGGCGATCGGTCGATCGCGACGATCCGATGGTTGCGATCGATCCAAGCCCTGATCCCGATCGGCCACGACCGATCTCGGACCGTGGCGATCGGTCCGATCACCGACGATCCGACGGTTGCGATCGATCCAAGCCTGATCCCGATCATCCCGACCGATCCCGACCGTGGCGTTCGGTCCAATCGGCGACGATCCGACGGTTGCGATCGATCCAAGCCCTGATCCTGATCATCCACGACCGATCTCGGACCGTGGCGATCGGACCGATCGGCGTCGATCCGATAGTTGCGATCGATCCAAGCCCTGATCCCGATCGGCCACGACCGATCCCGGACCGTTGCGATCGGTCCGAGATCGCGACGATCCGATGGTTGCGATCGATCCAAGCCCTGATCCCGATCGGCCACGACCGATCCGGACCGTGGCGATCGGTCCGATCGGCGATGATCCGACGGTTGCGATCGATCCAAGCCCTGATCCGATCGCCACGACCGATCTCGGACCGTGGCGATCGATCGGCGACGATCCGATGGTTGCGATCGATCCAAGCCCTGATCCCGATCGGCCACGACCGATCTCGAGATCCGATGATCCGACGATTGCGATCGGTCCGATCGCGATGATCCGACGGTTGCGATCGATCCAAGCCCTGATCCCGATCCATGACCGATCCTGGACCGTTGCGATGGTTCGAGATCGCGATGATCCGATGGTTGCGATCGATCCAAGCCCTGATCCCGATCATCCTCGACGATCCCGACCGTGGCGATCGGTCCGATTGGCGATGATCCGATGGTTGCGATCGATCCAAGCCCTGATCCCGATCGGCCACGACCAATCTCGGACCGTGGCGATCGGTCCGAGATCGCGACGATCCGATGGTTGCGATCGATCCAAGCCCTGATCCCGATCGCCACGACCGATCCT